>CM045908.1:13885987-14269322 GCA_025169955.1 Salix arbutifolia
GAGCAGATCCCAATCCAAAGAGATTAAATACTAAGAATTAAATTCTTTAATTCTTTAGCTTTTAAAACCAGTTATAAAAAGATGGGTGAAAGAAAAGCCTTCAATGATGTTTCTTTGCACTCTATTGGTCAAAAGATTGAATCTTTTATTGTTATTAATTTGTTATTTTTGAATTATTTTTTTGACTTGATAAATTTTTAGTTTAAAGTGATTTTTATTTATAAAGAAATTAAATTTTTTTCTTAAAGATTTATTCCTGATATTATTATATTAAAAGTATTTCAGAACACTGAGATTAAATTAATTTGAGATTTTAACAAACACAACTTAGTTCATTTTATATATATATATATATATGTATTTTCATGCATTAATATTAAACAAATATCAAAATATATAATCAACCTCACATATTTTAAGAAAAAATACCTTAAAAATAATTATTATCATTATTTTTAACACCTTATCCATGATAAAATGAATATAAAGAAAACTTAAATTGTGTTTGATAGTGGTAATGTCTCATAATGATAATAATACTAATTTTGTTTTTGTCCTTTAATTTTGTTCTTCAAATATTTCTATTTGTTTTTTATATTATTTTTTTTTCAATGCCGCTAGTATTTTTTTTATTTTGTTGACAGGATAAATGTTGACATTATCTTTATATGGAAATAGATAATCAGTACATATTATTTTCCTGTTTTAGTTCCTATATTGTAGCTGATTTTCCTGTAATGTAGTTTATCATTCCTAACTCATAGGAATGTCTTGGCTGTACAAATACATGACCTAAGGTCTGTATTATTGAATTCAATCGATATACATTACTCTTCCATCTTTTCATGGTATCAGAGCATATTCAAATATCCTAACTTTCCTTGATCCACCGTTTCCCTTCACTACATTGGCTATCCAGTATCTACTTTCCCAGTCACCATGTCCACAGAAGAAAACCAATTATCATCCAACACATGCATGAACAATCAAGCAGCCGTTCCTCCTGCCCCTACAGATCCCTTAAAATCAAACATCTCAAATCCTTTCTTTACTCATCACTCTGATCACCCAGGTCTGATTTTAGTCTCCAAACCTCTAAACGGAGATAATTATTCCACCTGGAAGAGGGCTATGACTTTAGCCTTAAATTCCAAGAACAAATTGGGTTTTGTCAACAACTCAATCAAAATTCCTTCAGAAGAAACTGATCCCAAAGGTTATGCAGCATGGTCTCGGTGTAATGATATGGTGCATTCATGGCTTATCAATGCACTCAGTCCAGACATCTCCAACAGTGTGATTTACTACTCTACTGCACATGAGGTTTGGGAAGACCTTAATGAGAGATTCTCCCAAAGCAATGCTCCTCGAATTTTCGAGATACAACGAGAAATTGCTTATTTCAAGCAAGAACAACTGTCTGTTTCTTCCTATTATACCAGACTGAAGGGATTGTGGGACGAATTGGCATCCTATGACAACACAGCCCATGGGGCACAGCAAGATCAACAAAAGTTAATGCAATTTTTGATGGGGCTGAATGATTCTTACAGTGCTATTCGCGGGCAGATCCTCCTCATGAATCCTCTTCCTTCAATTCGGCAGGCATATTCTTTAATTTCTCAGGAAGAGAAACAGCGAATCCTCACTTCATCGCATGCCACAATTGAACCAAGAAACAGTGCAGCTATGGCTGTTCGAGGAAGACCTAACCCAGCCAGACATGGACGATTCAACCGTTCATACGGTTCGCACGAACCACGGTCGAAGGAGAGACAACTAGAAAATTTCAACCAAGACAGACGGAGACAGGGGACTTTCGCAGGTAGAGGACGACCAAATTGCTCCCACTGTGGAGAAAATGGACACTGGGTCCAAACGTGTTATGAGTTAAATGGCTATCCAATGGGCCATCCAAGAGGAAAATTCCAGTCGGGCTCACGCAGCTTCAACAACAGGGCTAGGCCTGCAGTGAATCATGTGGCCGAAAGTTCTTGGGCCAGGCCTTACAGTGAATCATGTGGCCGAAAGTTCTTGGGCCAAGCCTCCAGCCAATAGCATTACCGAGAGCTCTCCCAAAGTTTATGGCAGTCAGTTCATGGGCATTTCGTAGGATCAATTAAAACAACTTTTGTCACTTGTTAGTAAGAATGATGACTCTATATCTCAGGCAAATGCGGTTACCAAACCAGGTTTGTCTAAAATCACTTCCCGCGATTGGATCATTGATAGCGGGGCAACGGATCATATTTCTTTGTCACTTAAATTATTCCGCAAAAATAAAAGTTGTTCATTACATTCGGTAATACTGCCCAGTGGAGATAAAGTCAATATTGTCGCCAAAGGATCGCTACCTTTAAACTCTATTTATTATCTGCATAATGTGCTTTGTGTTCCTACTTTCAAAGTTGATCTGATATCAGTTAGTCGGTTGACGAGAGGCCTGAACTGCTCAATAACCTTTTTTCCCTATTGGTGTATTTTGCAGGATCTGGCTACGAGGAGGATGATTGGTTTGGGTAAACAAAGAGACGGCTCATATTATCTAATGGCACTTGTGACGAATAAAACCATAAACACCGCCTCCCCACCCACAAAACTGCCGACATGCAATCTTACCATTTCATCCACCGATCTCTGGCATCATCGCTTAGGGCATGCATCATCTCCTTTTTTAAGTTTCATTGCCAAGAAATTTTTAAATTTTTCAAGTCGGTCAAATAATGCTTGTCATATATGTCCTTTGGCAAAGCAGAGTCGTTTACCTTTCAGTCCTAGTACTATTTCTTCAATAAAACCTTTTGAAATAATTCATTGTGATATTTGGGGTCGTTATCGACATCCTTCCCTTACTGGTGCTCATTATTTTCTTACCATTGTGGATGATTTTTCTCGTTTCACATGGATATTTTTAATGCGACATAAAAATGAAGCACAATCACTTTTAAAAAAATTCTTCAGTTTTGTTCGGACCCAATTTGAAACTCAAATAAAAACATTTTGAAGTGATAACTGTGGAGAATTTATTTCTCTACGTTCCTTTTTTCAAAATCATGGGGTCGTTTTTCAACATTCTTGCGTCTACACGCCTCAACAAAATGGGGTGTGGAACGTAAACATCGTCATATTTTACAAGTGGCTCGCGCTTTAAAATTTCAAGCACATCTCCCTACACTTTTTTGGGGGGAATGTGCTCTTACCGCCGTTCACATAATCAATCGTTTGCCTTCTCTAGTTCTTTCTCTAAAAACTCCTTTTGAACTTCTCTTTTCAAAAAAACCCGTTTTTTCTCATCTCCGTGTTTTTGGCTGTCTAACTTATGCTACTAATGTGCGCATTTCTCATAAGTTTGATCGCCGTTCCATTCCTTCCATTTTCATTGGTTATCCCGTTGGACAAAAAACATATAAATTGTTTGATTTGTCAAATAATTTTTTTTTACTAGCCGCGATGTCAGATTTCATGAAACCATTTTTCCCTATGCATCTGTCCAGCCCATTAACCCACCAGAAACTGGCCCACAAATTTCCAAAACTGGCCCAATCCCAATTATGGCCCGTGACATACCTTGGCCCAATTCATCTCCTTCCACATCAGACACTTACCTGCCAAATCACCTTACCTCACCTTTACCAAATTCACCATCTTCCTCTCCTTCACCGGCGCCATCACACATGTCCCCTTCACCTCGTGACACACCGTCACCTTCCCCACTCCCACAACCACCTCCTTCAGCTCCACCATTCGAGCAATCATCAACCCCCACTACACCAAATAACCCCATTCCTGCCCCTGTTCCTCTCCGTCACTCAAGTCGCCAGACTGTTCCACCGATCAAACTCAAGGATTTCGTTTGCAACAATGTTTACACTGACCAATCACTCTCTTTGTCGCTGGGTCCAACTAAAGGAACTCGACATCCTCTGTCTAACCACCTCTCATATCACAGATACACGCCCAATTACAGATCCTTTGTTGCTCAAATTGGCACCATCAGTGAACCTAAGTCCTATGCAGAGGCAGTTGTTCATCCTGAGTGGCAGAAGGCCATGACTTCTGAGTTACAGGCTTTGCAAGCTAACGCCACCTGGACTCTTACCAAACTTCCCACTGGTAAAATTCCAATTGGCTGCCGATGAGTCTATAAGGTCAAGCTCCGATCAGATGGGTCCGTTGAAAGGCACAAAGCACGGTTGGTCGCAAAAGGGTTCACCCAATTGGAAGGCATAGATTACCAGGATACATTTTCTCCAACAGCGAAGATTATTTCAGTGCGCTGCTTGCTTGCCTTAGCTGCAGCCCGTGGGTGGTCTTTGCATCAATGGACGTGAATAACGCCTTTCTTCATGGCGATTTGGCAGAAGAGATTTACATGTCTCCACCGCCGGGCCTTCAGCGACAGGGGGAGAATAATCTGGTGTGCCGTCTACATAAGTCGCTGTACGGTTTGAAACAGGCGTCTAGGCAGTGGTTTGCAAAATTCTCGGAGGCCATGTCTTCTGCTGGCTTCATCCAATCTCGAGCCAATTACTCTTTGTTCACCAAAACACGAGGCAAGCTCTTTACTGCACTTTTGATATATGTGGATGACATTCTAATAACTGGAAATGATCATGCTAGCATTGTTGACACTAAAAAATTCCTTCATAGTCAATTTAATCTTAAAGACCTTGGTAATCTAAAGTACTTCCTTGGCATAGAAGTTTCTGCATCCAAGAAGGGTATTTTTATATGTCAACGTAAATATGCTTTGGAAATTATTGAGGATGTGGGTTTGTTGGGGGCTGCCCCAATTAACACTCCTATGGAACGAGGTTTGAAGTTATCAGACCAGGGTGTTTTGTTGAAAGAACCGAGTAAGTATAGAAGATTGGTTGGCAGATTGATTTATCTGACAGTTTCGAGACCGGATATAACCTATGCAGTGCATGTTTTGAGTAGGTTTATGCATGAGCCAAGAAAGCTTCACATGGAAGCAGCACTTCGAGTTGTCCGATATTTGAAAGGTGCACCAGGTCAAGGCCTATTTTTCTCGTCGAATAATGACTTCAGGTTGAGAGCATATTGTGACTCAGACTAGGTAGGTTGCCCGCTTACTAGGAGATCCACCACAAGCTATTGTGTGTTTCTTGGACCGTCATTGATATCCTGGAGATCAAAAAGACAGAAAACAGTTTCCCTTTCTTCCGCCGAAGCCGAATATCGCGCAATGACAGGAGCCTGCTGTGAGTTGACTTGGCTGCGTCAATTATTGAAAGACTTGGGTCTAATACATCATGAAGCAGCCCTATTGTTTTGCGACAACAAGGCTGCCTTGCACATAGCTGCCAACCCAGTTTTCCATGAGCGGACTAGGCACATTGAGATGGACTACCATTTCATTAGAGACAAGATTCAAGCCGGTTCAGTGATCACGAGATATGTGAGTTCTACACATCAGCTGACGGATATCCTGACCAAGTCTTTGGGAAAGGAAAGTTTCGTCCCTATGATTCGCAAGTTGGGAGTTCAGGATATCCACTCTCCAACTTGAGGGGGAGTGTTGACAGGATAAATGTTGACATTATCTTTATATGGAAATAGATAATCAGTACATATTATTTTCCTGTTTTAGTTCCTATATTGTAGCTGATTTTCCTGTAATGTAGTTTATCATTCCTAACTCATAGGAATGCCTTGGTTGTACAAATACATGACCTAAGGTCTGTATTATTGAATTCAATCGATATACATTACTCTTCCATCTTTTCATATTTTACTTTCAATCATAATAATAACAATGAAAATAATAATTCAAGTAATTTATCATTTGATGTTGTATTTATCATTTAATATTTCAAATCTAATAACCCGGATTAATAATTTTTAAAAAAATTGTGCCTCAATATTGTTTTTAATTTTTATCTTATTTCTTTAAATTTCAAGGGCTAAGCTCAGCACACCAAGTAGATTTTTTTTCTGTCCCAAAATGTTATCAACATTGAACCCAGCACGTAGCCCCTTCTCTGTCCACAGAATTGCAAATTGAAACGATGTCAATAGTTTTATTTTATTTTATTTTTCAAACACAGTATATCCTAGCGTTGAAAATTCCTCAGATTTGGAATCCAAGTCAATAGATGACCAGCAGGCAGGCCAATCAGAGAAAAGGTCGCATCACGCAAACCTCGCGGCCCCGGCATCAAGTAGAAGAAAATTATTTTCAGCCACATGCTTCATATAAAACATTAATAATTCATTTATTAAAAATAAAAAATTATACTTTTCACGTTAGAAGTTACAAGAAATATATTAAAATCATTTTAATCATTTTCAGCCACATGCGTCAACATTAAGTTCCTTTTCCGGATTGTGGTTGATGTGGTTTTTAAAAGTGTAATTTTATTCAGAAATATATTAAAATAATATATTTTTTTATTTTTTTAAAATTATTTTTGATATAAAAATTATTTATAAACACTATTTTTTTAATTTAAAATAAAAAAATAAAAAAATATTTGTTTAAATTTATTCTAAAACAATAGTAAAACACAGTGTGAGAAACAATTCCAATGAATATGCCGCATGACAGAACAGAACCTTCATTGAAATCATAGTAAACGAATAAAAAGTAAAGGAGAATAGATGTTAATTAGTTTTCGATATTATTTTCTGAACTATATAATAAAAAAAAGAAAAAGGAAAGCAAAACCATGTGGCCAGTTGACTGGCAAAACCGTGTGGTATCTGGGACCATTGAAGCATAGTTAATATCTAGAGAAAGGAGTTATCTGCCTAATTAAAACTCCAAGGAATAGGAATAGTAGAGAAAGGTACCCAATACTTAGGCTGTGTTTGTTTCCCGAAATTCACTTTCCGGAAAATCACTGTCCAAACTTTCCTGTGTTTGTTTGTTTTCTGGAAAGTTGGTCAATGAAAAACACTTTCCAGTCAACGGAAAACACTTTCCAGTCAAAGAAAAATTTGGCTTGGTTTTCAAGAAAGTGTTTTCCGGAAAATTTAGGCGGAAAACACTTTCCGGAAGTTGTGAAAAAATTTAAAAATGTCATTATTTGCTGATTATATCAAATTTGATCCTCAAACTTTTGATTGCTATATATAATTTGTTTTTGAATATTTATTTTTCAATTCCATCTCTTAAATTTTAATTTTTATATTAATTTTGGTCTTTATTTTTATAATTGCTATTTGCTTTTTTCTTATCATTTTTTTATTGAAATTTTTTATCTATCAAATTTGGTCCTCATTTTTTTTATTGTTACTTATTTTATTTGAAATAATTTATGAAATGTTAATTATTATTATTTTAATTTATTCACCTTTCATTGTTTTTTAAATTTTTAGATTTGATCTCTATTATTTTGATTATTATTTATTTTATTTGAGATAATTTATGAAATTATAGTTTTTTTCAATTTCATTCTCATTCAACTTTTTAATTTGTAAGATTTGTTCCTCATTATTTTAATAAACTTGAAAAAATATTTATTTATTAATAAATTATTTTCCAGTTCATTTTCCATAACACAAACAAACACTGAAAAGTGTTTTCCAGTTCATTTTCCATAACACTGCCAAATATCGGAATTCGCTTTTCAGGAATTCACTTTCCCAGGAATTCACTTTCCAAAAAAAAACCCACTTTCTAGCAAACAAACTGTTGTTTAAGGATTAAGGCAACTATGCACATAAGGGGGGGGATTAGGTGTAAATACAACAATTAATGCAATTTTAAAATTAATTACATTAAAGTAAAACAATAACCAACAATATAATTAAGTACTTTAAAGTAAAGAGATAAGAGAGAGAGATTGCTAACTCGGTTTTTAACGTGGTTCGGCAAGCCTACATCCACAGCTCAAGTACCAACCCGTACTTGAGTATTGTATTCTCTTACTAGTCCAAGTAACAAGATTACAATTCCCGCTTGATGAATCCACACCAAGACTTTTACACCACTTTAAGATATGCCCTCTTCAAGATTTTCCCTTTTTTTTTCCCACTTGAAGATGTACCCTCTTCAAGATTTTTCCTTGGTGATGTTCCCTCACCAATATCAAGAGTTTTATACTCAACTCTCAAGAGTTTTACAAGGATTGTTTTTGTAACACAACAATACACTCTCAATAGTGTGGATATTACAAATTAAGATCTATGATCTCTTTATCTCACTTAATAGCACTTAGAATATTTGAAGGTGTTTAAGTGTAGTGAGAATGAGATTTAATACTCTTTGTGTTAGGATATGAAGATTTAAACACAAATTTGAGTATTAATGAGGATTGATGATATGAAGGTGTTTATGCACTTCTAATTGCCTCAATATCAGATATAATAAAAAAAAAATTCTTTTTAATTTTGCAATTAAGAGGCCTATTTATAAGTTTCAAAGAGAAACTAGCCGTTTCTAGCCATTTTAGTGCAACTGTCATCTCAAACGGTCGACCGGTTCACAACGGATAAATCAAGCGGTCGACCGGTTCAGTTCGAAAGGCAATTTGTCTTCCAAGCAGTCGACCGGTTCACTTGGTAACCCAAGCGGTCGACCGGTTCATGCAGAAACCCTATTTTGACAAATTATCTTTTCTGAATTTCTTGAACCGATTGATTATGACTTAAACCTATAATCATCAAACCCTTTTAATGCATGCAATGTGAAGTGTGTGAGTTCATTTTAATTTGTGCTATCAAGTTAGAAATTGAGATTTACATAAAGCACTAAAATGAAAACTTATTCTAAGTTTTCACTTGCTTGCATCTTGGACTTCCTGGAATGATTTCTTCGTGTAATCCATTATGCTTGTTGATGTATTCTTTGTATAATACCTGTTTATAACTTAATCTCATCAAGCATATTATTAGTCCATTTTCTTTTTATTGTTATCATCAAAATATATAAAGCATATAAGTATGACATAATATGTCAACACAAACGGGGCCTTAAGTTTATTCTGTTCCTTTTTTTCTCTTCCAAAAAGCCAAACAATGATGAAGATGCAAGCGATGTCAAGGCCTCATTGGTCCCACAAATCACCATCGCTTATAACATTACGCCCATGTCCTGAAATTCCAAGTTTTGCCGTAAATGAATGGGTTGGGAATAAATCTTTTTTATTTAAAAATATACGAAAATCATATTTTTTTTATTTTTTAAAAATTGTTTTTGATATTTTAAATAATAAATAAAAAAATTTAAAATAAAAAAATTAATTTAAAAAAAAAACAATTTTGAAATGTATCAATAAACACCGGAGTTAATTTGTCCCGTCTCGGGGATAGCAACATTTGGCGCCCTTTGCATCTTCCAAAAGCTCTCCACCAATCCCCGCTTCACAAGTGCCCTTGTGATTTTATCCACTGCCACTATGAATCTTCATGAATGCATGGTAAGTAATAATACGTCCTGGGTATAGCAAATCACTGGTTATAGTACGACCCGGTTTTGTCGCCAATCTGATGAGGAAATTTCACAGCATTTTAAATTATTTTTTAAAAAAATAATTAAATATCAGAAATCCTATCAGAATTATTTGTATCAAAATGCAAAAAAAAATGGTGACGTGTCTACCCCATTTGTCTCTAGTTGCATGTCGAATAAGTTTTGTTGAATATTATCTATAAATATTATCAGTCTCTTCCAAAAGCTTTTGTTGCAAATTTAAATAATCTTTTCAGCTTAAAATGTAGATTTGAGGCCACTATATTCAAATTTATTATTTGATTTATGGTACTTAATCAAAGGTTAATATTGTGGGAATCAATTATGATTATTGCTAGTATAATTATTTATTTATTTTTAACTTTTTAGCATTCAAAATCCATCATCAATCTTGTTTACCACATGACTTCAAATTTGGGGTAAAGTGCTTAAAAGATTTCGGATTCTAATTTATAATTATATATTTAATTAAAATCTATATCAAAAGATATAGCCATAATCTATCAACAAAATTTCATCCTCTAACCCCACTTTGGTCCAAGTATACTGATGGAATTGTTAGTCCAATCGTCAATGTTGGACAAACTTTTGATATTGTATCCACTGCCTATCCAGATAAACACATAGAATATGATTCGTTGCATGTCATTCACAAACTAATCTCTAACACTTGATAGCAAATATATTGTATACTAAATCTTACTTATAGCACATGGATGGAACTTTTTAATGGGCTTGTACGGCTGGGCCAATGGCTTAGGAATCAGGGGTGGGCTAGGAGCTTTTCTGCCTTTTATGTTATATGATTTGCATCAAGATCATTTATGATTGTTTGGAATTCAATTATAATTAAAATAGCCATAAACTTTGGGAAGTCTCAGGCCCATTGGCAGAAAAAAAATATACTATACCTTTAAAAGCTGGAACACTTGCTGATCTTCTGCAAAGTTTTACTGTATAATACTTACATATACACTTTCACGATCTTTAATACTTTTTCTTCAATGGTTAATCTTCAACACACTAATATTTTGTTTTTCGAAAAAAAAGAGAGAGAAACTGAATGATGCCTTCTTGATCATGTGGGCATAAAAGAAATGTGATTAGCTCAAAGAAGTAGGGTTTTTTTTCATAGTATAGTGTGTTGCTGATACAGAGAAAGGAAACGAGAAAAAGGTAAAAGGGGTACTGTGTGGCACAGGAGTAAGCGGACAGGGAGGAAAGAAACAGAGAGCATAGAAGGCTAGTGCATGCTCAGAGCACTGTACCGAGTCAGTAGAAGATTGCGGGGAGTCTTCGTTTTTGAATTTTCACTAAAGATTGCATTAAAGCTCCTATGTTGAGAATGATATTCCCATGAAGTTTGCCTAAAACTAGAGACACAGATGGTGCCCGACACTCTTATTATTTATTTGGACTTTTGAGTTTTTCTTTTCTATTTTAGCAAATTTATATAAATATTGATTGAAGTTATTTTTGAAAGTATTTTTTTAGAAATATACTAAAATGATTTTTAAAAAAAAAAATCAATAAATATATTTCACAAATAGAATGCTTTTATTTAATGGTTTCTAGCATGTGATTTTGGTTTTGGATAAGTAAATCTTTCTTTTTAAATATGTCGTGAACTTGTATTCTAAAATAAATTTTATTTAGAGGGCATAATTTGTGACAAAGTTTACCAAGATGGGATAAATGACTATTATAATATTAAAGAGATCTTTAGTGCTGTTTAGAAATACATTAAAATAATATATATTTTATTTTTAAAATTAATCTTTGATATACCATATCAAAACGATATTGAAAACCTAAATGGAGATGAAACGAAAGTAAGATCTCTAAAAGAAAATGAGAGATGCGATCGATGAGATTCATGGACCAAAAGCTAACTAACCATATATAGCATAGTCTACTTGATTGACACCAATAAAAAAAAGACTAATGATAATCAATTAGTCTTGACTTGTTAAAAAGAGCATGATTGAAAGATGAATGATCAAAATAGAAACAAATAAATAAAATAGGTGCAACTTGAAAGTTTTCATAAAAAAATTCAACTTTTTTTAGTTTATAATTTGAAAGAGGAGATAGAAAATTATCAAAAAACAGAGTATAAAAAGTGGGATCATAGGTTAAAGAAACAAAATATACCCTTTGTCTAAGTCGATCTTTTAGGTTAAAAAACATTATTTTACAACTTAAGAAATAGAAATAGAATAAGCTTAGAACAAAAAAGACATGAGTTATGAACATCAACCCAACTTCTTTCTTGCATAGTAGTAGTTATTATTTTGTTTGACTAAGGCAAGAAATATGTGGAAGATGCATCATGGGATCGACAAGAAAATTGTTATTTCCACTAGAGAGCACCACATATGGCCTTACATGTCCCTTTTCTTTTCTTTTATGTCCACTTGATTAATTTTTTGTATTTTTTAATTGAATATTATTTTTATTTTTAGCTTTCTAATATTTAGTTGATTATAATTGGAGTTTCTAATTTGAACACTACTTCTTCATTGGCAATCCTCATTTGATTAATTAAGGAGCAAAATAAATTTTCTTGATAATTATCACAAGTAACATCGTATGAATGTGATTTATTGAATAGATCACACAATTTTAATTCATCATTAATGCACAAAAAGTATGGGCCAAGAAATTAAAATCTATTTCATTATTAAAATGAATTATTATATTGAGATAACAAAGAAATAAAAAGATAATATAGACATGTTTTCATGTACCTTAAGAGCATAAAAAAACATTTTATGTTTTTATTTATACATCTTTAACCAAACACATTTTTGTTTTAAAATATTTATCATTTCTATGATTTCAACTATATCTATTATTTCTATTTTCAAACACTAACTAAATACAAAATAGAATAAGTAAATGAAAAAATAAACTCTGAGAGGTGTGACTCATTAATTAGACCTTGATTTTACTTTTTAGAGGTCACCAGTTTGAGTTTCATATCAATCAGGGTCATTGAAGATTTTAATTGGTCATTAATTTTAGGGACAATGAAATTAATCAAGATACACGTAAACTGGCTCGAACACCCACGTTCAAAATAAATAAATAAATGACAAAACACTATTCATTTAATAATGTATAATACATATAAATATAATTTTTCTTATGTTTACCTAAGATATTTTCATAATCGAAAACAACTAAATATTAAAATGCAAGGCCCAGTTTCATGTTTGACACACCAGCTGCAATTCAATTCTTCGATTCTAGAATTTTAGATACCAATTCATCGATGTTCTTGTCAGAAGAACCACCTTCACTAACAGCCTCAATAGCTAACTCTCTCCATTTCTTGGCATTCTTTTTCATCTGAATGCCCTTCTCTCCCTCCATCACTTCCTTGATACAACACTCAATCTCATCTCTTGGCACAATTCCTTTCTCATCAACCTTGACTCTAATTCCCACCTTCCAAACATCCTCTACCAGCTTCGCATTCGGTGGCTGGTCAGTCCATTGTGGCATTGCCACCATTGGCATGCCAAGACTCAACGCCTCAATCGTTGAGTTCCACCCACAATGTGTAAGAAAACATCCCACGGCTTCATTTGACAGTATTCTAACTTGAGGACTCCACCCCACTACACAACCTTTTTCACCCAAGTCCTCCAAAAATGTTTTGGGGAGATTAACTTGCCCAGATTCCTTTATTACCCACAAGAAATAGTAATTACTGTTCTTTAAGCCCCAAGAAAGTTCTTCAATTTGCTTCTCACACAGGTCAGACATGCTACCAAAGGCCACATATACAACTGACCTCGGTGGTTTATTGCTGATCCAATTGGTGGAAATGGATGCTTGCAATGTAAAGAGATCAAGATTATAGTAATCATCATCTTTAATACGCAGGTCCAAGTATATTGATGGAACTGTTGGTCCAATCGTCAATGTCGGACAAAGTTTTGATATTGTATCCACTGCCTGTCCAGAGAAACACACAGAATATGATTTTGTGGTGTTTTTCTACTGTCATAGACTAATCTCCGGCACTTGATAGTTGATGCATTTATTGCACCAGAACTGTATACTAAATCTTATAGCAAATGGATAGAACTTTTTAATGGGCTTGTAGGGCTGGGCCAATGGCTAAGGAATCAGGGGTGGGTCAGGAGCTATTCTACCCAGAGCTTTGGTTTTATTTCTGATAGGGTGGTTCGTGCCCTTTTATCTGATATGATTTGCATCAAGATCAACTATGATTGTTTGGAATTCAATTAAAATTAAATAGACATAAACTTTGGGAAGTCCCCGCCCCATCGGCAAAAAAGAATGGATGCATTAAAGAGAGGTTGCTAGAATGTAAAACATAAATTACCTCAGCCTCTAGCTTGTAGAAAGTGTTGATAAGAATGTAATCAACTCTGTCTGTATTAGAAAACTGATCCAGCAACATCTTGAAGTAAGCAGGGTACGAGCCAGGGACGCCGATGAAGGATGGCATGTCTCGAGACTCAAGCAAAGGCAATCCAGGAATGGAAACAGGTTCTGAAGTGATTGGCAAACTCAATAATCCATGCTGAATGTTGTAATAAATATAATCAACAACACAAGGTTGAGTGAAAAAGGCAGCTCCCATGACCCCGGAATCCTTAGCAACATCCAAGGCCCAGTGCAGGAAAGGCTCGTATATAACACAATCAATAGGGTATGGTGTGCTTCGATACTTGACAATAAGTTCAGCTAGGGTTTTTGAACCTGCTGCCTCTAGGTTTTCAAGATAGAGTTCGCTAGAACCACCTTTTGGAAAGCCTTCTTCATCAAAACCGTCAGAAATTACATCAAGATGGACAGGGCCGATTGAGGAGCCAAGCTTCATAGCCTTGGCAATGAAAATGGAGGTTACAAGAGTGGCTTTGAGGCCTTTGGAGATCAAACGCCTTGAGAATTGCATCATGGGATTTATATGGCCTTGGCCTGGGTATGGAACTAGCAGTACATGCCCTTTCCATGACTCCTCCATCCCTGAATCTCTCCCTCAACCTGAGCTAGCTCTCTTGGTTACTGATACCACCTCCACCCTTCGTTTGTGGAGTGTTGTCAGTATCGATAAGATGAGATGAAAAGCCACGAAAGAGATAAGGGAAATTACGGTTTCGAGGATTTTTCTCTCGGCACGTGTTTTGGACTTCATAATTGTCTTTATAAGATAATATCCTATTTTCAGGTCATTTATCAAAATCATTTTTTCTTTTTGAGAAAAAAAGCCTACAACTCCACATAAAAACAATATATCATTGTTGGCCATTATTTTTAATTACCAATTGATTAAATTTCTTGTTGTCGGTCAGAGAGATTCTTATCTTCACTTTACATTTCATCAATCCAAAGTTGCTACTTTTTTCTCTCTGTTTTTCTAAAATAAAAATACTATTATTGTCTAAAGAATTATTTATTGACATCGCCACATGATGGGTGGATTTGAAAACTCTCTCATCAAGACTAAACAATCTCTCGTGCAAGTCTCGAAATGTAAAATAGCAGCATTATTGCCTTTAGGCCTACATGGTACATGGTACTATCTACTATCAAACAAGGCTCTGCCAAAGTGTTATCCACATTGAACCCAGCACGTAGCCACTTCTCTGTCCACAAAATTGCAGATTGAAACCATGTCAATAGTAAGGTTTGTAAAGTAAAAAAATGCCACTTGATATTTTTGCTCTTCGATCCACTTGATATTTTTGCAGACGGAAACCGAGGTAATTAATAAATAATTAAAGATGAACACAATATCCAAACAGTCTCCAAGCCCTCTCGGCATTATGATAACTACTTTGCCTGCTAGTGTGTAGACTTTGGATCATCTCATTCAATCTAGTTTCACGAGGTAATGGCTTTTAATCGATCTTCAAGTCCAAACATGATATAATAGGCTTAGTCTCGCCGGAAACAAATTGTCTGCATGCCTTTCCTTTTATTCAAACATATTTTTCATTTTTAATTTGAATTTCCTGGCAGGCCTTCCTTCAGTAAAATCTTGACACATTTTGGTTAAATAGACTACAATTTTCCATTAATACATAGATCAGTTTCGATGGAGATTTCACTAACGTGCTTGTGCGATTTGTTAGTCTAAGATAATAATGCGCGGCGAGTTACTTGAAGGGAAATTTCTGTAGTTAATTGATGTGCCGGAAAACATGACATCTTATAAGCAAATGTGATTTCAGTAGGGAAGTTTCCATGAACTTTCTGATGTCCTCCCCCACTGTCTCGTGATTAGGGGAAGACAGCTGATCCTTTTGAGAATTAAGAGGCTTTCACATTGGAATTACTGTCACATTGCAGTCAGTAAATGCTTGTATAGTGAGTAGCCTAGCCAAGCCTAACAGTTCTTGTTGAAGACATCTTTTCTTTTATTCAAATAAGAACAGAATCACAATCTCTTAAATAGGATTTATGGATAAAGATAAACATAATATTACAACCTTTTCTAGCCCATGGTATGGGGTATGCATCAACCAGATGCCACTAAAAATGAGAAAGCCGGTAGTATCGGATCAAGCATCAGACCAGAATATATCAATCTCGCCCCAGTCGCTTTCAGGAACTCCCAGGGCTTTCCAAACAGCTTTTGAAGCATCGACAATGTTGTTACGACAAGGAGGCTGGTAATCATGGTCAGAATCACATCCCATTGTAGAGTCGCATTCATCGACTACCATGGCCTTAACACTCTTTCCATTGCCGTGGATATTTATGTAGTTCAAGCATCTTTTCTTGTTGCTATACCAACCAGTTGAAAGCGCCACCACGGGTGTGTCATCCGAGTGGTATTGGCCATCACAGTCTGATGCTGCACCTCCATCCCCGCCCCTCTGAAAGCTGTTCAGGGTAAGGGTTGCTTTTGTGCTGCTGGACACCGGCGGTGAACATTTGTAAGTTGTGTAGTTCTCGCCGTCTTTGCAACAGTCCGAATCGTTCTCTTGGTTGCATTGGCCGGGAGGAGGATTCTTTCCCCTGATTCCGCCGCTAGGATTGCATTGCTGAGCTTCAATGTGTAAAGTGTACGTTAAAACAAGAATGGCTAGGAGAAAAACAGAACTTTTCATGCTAAAAGCCTTCATCCTCTCGCTCTTCTGTATATCTGTTGTTGCCTGGAACGAGTTTGCTGGACAGGATTTCGTAGGCTGAATTTATAACAGAGACCATATGAAATTGACCACATTACTCCTGAAATATTACATAATGACCAGCTATACTGAAATAATTAATAATTTAAATTCAATCAAAACAAGCAGCTGAACATGACAAGGCACTTTTGTAGGAAGTCTTCGTTTTCGAGATTTCCAAGTCAATAGAAGACTAGCAGGCAGGCCAATAAGAGAAAAGATGGAAAGGTCGCATCACGCAAACCCTCGCGGCCCCGGCAACAAGTAGAAAATTATTTTCAGCCACATGCTTCATATAAAAAATTAATAATTCATTTATGAAAAATAAAAAATAATATTTTTCACGTAAAACGTTACAAGAAGTGTATTCGAGTCACTCGTTATGGATTGGGACAACGTAGAACACAATATTTTTTGATATTGCTCTTCGATCCACTTTATATTTTTGCAGACGGAAACCAAGGTAAATAATTAAAGATGCTCGGACCACTGTACCAAGGCAGCAGAACACACGGTAGGAAGTCTTCGTTTTCGAATTTTCCAAGTCAATAGATGGCCAGCAGGCCAGTAAGAGAATACATGTCAACATAACGTTACTGTCTTGCAAATATAATGGAAGTTATTTTTTTTTAAAATTATTTAGAAATATATTAAAATAATATATATTTTTATTTTTTAAAAATTATTTTTGATATTAGCACATGAAAATTATTTATAATCACTATTTTTTTTAATTTAAAATTTACCTCAAATTTTTGATTGCTATATATAATTTGTTTTTGAATATTTATTTTTCAATTCCATCTCTTAAAATTTAATTTTTATATTAATTTTGCTCTTTATTTTTATAATTGCTATTTGCTTTTTTCTTATCATTTTTTTATTGAAATTTTTTATCTATCAAATTTGGTCCTCATTTTTTTTATTGTTACTTATTTTATTTGAAATAATTTATGAAATGTTAATTATTATTATTATTTTAATTATTCACCTTTTATTTTTTTTTTAAATTTTTAGATTTGATCTCTATTATTTTGATTATTATTTATTTTATTTGAGATAATTTATGAAATTATATTTTTTTTCAATTTCATTCTTATTCAACTTTTTAATTTGTAAGATTTGTTACTCATTATTTTAATAAACTTGAAAAAAAATTAATTTATTAATAAATTATTTTCCAGTCTATTTTTCATAATATAAACAAACACTGGAAAGTGCTTTCCAGTTCATTTTCCATAACACTGTTAAACATCAGAATTCACTTTTCAAGAATTTACTTTCCCCAAAATTCACTTTCCAAAAAAACCAGTTTTCAGTAAACGGGCCTAAGACTAAACAATCTCTCGTGCAAGTCTCGAAATGTAAAATAGCAGGATTATTGCCTTTCGGCCTACATGGTACATGGTACTATCTACTATCAAACAAGCCTCTGCCAAAGTGTTATCCACATTGAACCCAGCACGTAGCCACTTCTCTGTCCACAAAATTGCAGATTGAAACGATGTCAATACTTCTTTTTATTTTTATTTTCAAACACAGAGCATATCTTAGCGTTGAAAATTCCTCAGATTTCGAGTGAGCATGTATGTGGGAGATTTGGATGCATTCGGAATTTTCATGTCTGCGAAAAGCAACAATCTATTCTATAGACAAGTGGAATCTTACTAAACTCAATGAAGTTCATGAAACAATTTCTTGGGGACTAAAATCGATTTAATTTGTTGTTGTCTCAATAGTTCTTAAAAAAAGTTACCATCTTGAATTTTGTTAAAAACTAAGACATGTTCTTACTAGTCTTCAAAATTGTATTTTGATTCATCAAATCAATTAATTTAGTTTAGATTAACTTCTTCGCGATTTTGTTTGAAACTCAATTAAATTAAATAAAAAGGTGGATTATGAGATTTTAAAATTAACTTATTAAACTATGTTGAATACCCTAAAAAAAATCCCTCACGCTATTAATTTTTTTATATTTTAAAGAATTTGTCCCACAGCAAAATTGTTTTTTTTTTTTTAAATAAATCAATATATTTTTCTAGTTTTTTTGGTTGATATGATCACATTAAAATAATTGAAAAATACTTATAAAATCATCAATTTAATATTTTTTAAAATATATTTTAGAAATGATTTCAAAAGTAGAATTACCGCCCTACCAAACAAACTTCGTGCTAGTTGAAAGACTTGCTCAACATCCAGAGAATTGCTCACCACCCAGAGAATTGCTCACCATCCACGCCCTTCCAAAAGACTCTTTCACAGATGTCAAAGATGGCGACTAGGAGCCATGTACTAGTAGCTCCATTCCCAGGTGCAGGCCACATAAATCCCATGCTGCAATTCTCAAGGCGTTTGGTCTCCAAAGGGCTCAAAGTCACCTTCATAATCACCAAGTTCATATCCAAGTCCAGGAACCTTGGCTCATCAATTGGTTCTATTCAACTTGATACTATATCAGACGGCTATGATGATGGTGGATTTACTCAAGCTGGTAGCATGGAAGTGGCAGACCTCTTCAAGCCCTCTTCATGCTGTAATATACGAGCCTTTCTTGGCTTGGGCTCTGGAAGTGGCAAAGGATTGTGGATTATTTGCAGCTGCCTTTTTTACTCATCCATGTGCTGTTGATTACATTTCTTATAACGTCTACCATGAGGTGTTAAAGCTGCCAGTTTCTTCAACCCCTGTGTTGATCGAGGGATTACCATTCCTCCTTGAGCTTCAAGACTTGCCATCATTTGTTGCTGTGCCAGATTCATATCCTGCTAATGTTAAGATGACCATGAGCCAGTTTGCAAACTTGGACAAGGCTGATAGGCCATCAATTGTTTTTAGTAGTATATGTATTTTTTTGGGTATTTACTTGTTTTATAACTTTTTCCATTGAAATTTATTGTATAAATGTATGATTTGTACATGTTAGGGGGTGTTTGAGATTTTATAAAATTCTATTTTTTTTGTACATTGATGAAATTTGAATTTGTGACAGGTGTTTTCGATTGAAATGTCATCCTTCGATAGTGAATTTGAAAATATTTTAATAGGGTGTGTTGCGGGCTGCACACAACACCCAAAAGGCTAGTCAACCTCATGCGTCTGTGTGTGGAAAAGAAGTTGTGGCTATAATTATAAAATTATTACTATAATGTTTTGGATTAGCCATCAAAAATTAAGATCACTAGAAAATCTTATGGTTTGCGAGAGTCTATATAAGAGGGCTTGTTGTGTAAGGAGAAGAAATATCACCCACAGTGCACCCTACCTAAAGTAACTTGCATTGTTAATTAATTATTTTTCTAACCCAAATTTCTATTCGTTGATTTTTTTTTTTGAGGTATATCTCTCTTCATGAGGGAATGTCTACCTTATTGGATCAACACCTAACCATTCTAAGACCTAAATTTTAATATAGCTTTTATTTTAGTGTGTTTTTATACGTGAGAACATACTCTATTGTGTAGTTTTACACCCCAAATATTCCAAAATAAGAGAAAAAAAGAACAAAATAATTGGTAAAGAGTTTTTGACAGTTTTCCTAAACCGTAACCAATAATTAGAAATTGGTTACAATACCATTTTTTACATTTTAAAACATGAATAAAATGCAATCTTTTTTAAAATATTTTTTTAAATAAGAAGTTAAAAATTAGGTTATGGTAGTTGTCTCCTTTTTACAATGTTTATGACAAAAAATCTTATAAAAGACTTAAATAGTAAGGTTTGTAAAGGAACATAAAAAATTGTATAATTGATTTACCATATCAAACAATGATTAATTCATAAAAATATGCTAGAAATAAAGGCTAATATGTGCGCTCAATAAGAATGGATAAAGTTACAAAATGCACTATTAGAAAAGTGAGGGCTCAAAGACGCAATCCAAGGAAAATATGATGCTTATGAAAAGTTGGAAGAATTTTAAAAACATGAATATGATCTCTTTGTAACATGTGACCTCCCCAGGTGAAAAACTCAAAGATAATCTCATTATAATAGGTGATCTATTATATGAAAGCACAAAAATGGTCTCATTATAATGAGTGATCTATCTAGGTGAAGAACACGATGATGATCTTATTGTAATGAGTAACCTATCCAGAAAAAAAGATAGTATCATTGTAATGAGTGACTTATCCAGGTGAAGACATGAAGATGAACTCACTGTAATGGGCTTTTTTGTAGCGTTTTGTACATCAGTAAATCCATTTATAAAATTATTATTGATGGGCTCACCAATAAACCACAAATCACTAACAAGAGTTTTTCTGATGAATTATTTTTGTTTTTGATGATATTATTGAGTATATATCGATTGAAAATTCCATTGGTAAATCTAAAAGTTCTAGTAATGATTGTAAGCTAAAATTAAATAAAAGATTGATATAATAAATATATTTCATACGCTTATAATGAGCATAATTAATCAATTATCAAATTCTATAAACAAACAATAATATATATTTATTAACGACCAAACTGATACGAAGAATTAATACAATAACTTGGTGGGTCTGATTGATTGGCCACGCCATCATCTTTTGTCATTTGTTGTGAGGAGGTGAGAAAAGGTTTAGGAGGAATTTGTAGGGATCCAACATCTATTTCAAGCATCTTTACAACTTCATGCATTGAGGGACGATCATCTGGTTTTAATTGTATACACCACGATGCCACTATAATCATCTTCTTCGTTATCTTCTTTTCTTGCTCTGTGGTGTCTCCTAGTACTTCTAGGTCATTTCCTTCACAAACTTGCTCATAAACCCATGAAGGAAAGTAAATTTGGCTTGCATGATCTACCACTTCACTCAAGTTCTTCTTTCTTCCTATCATATCCATTAACAGCATCCCAAAACTATAAACATCTGCTTTGTAAGACACACCTCCGATATTCTTGTAAAATAATTCGGGAGCTATGTATCCCATTGTTCCTCTGGCTGCAGTGAGGGGCACAATACTATTATTTATTGGGTACAATTTTGCTAATCCAAAATCTGAAATTTTTGGAACAAACTTTTCGTCAAGAAGAATATTGTGAGGCTTGATATCAAAATGCAAAATTTGCATATCACAACCTTGATGTAGATACTCAATGCCACGAGCAATCCCAAGAGAAATGTCAAACATTTTCTCTTTACTTAATGTGATGCTACCTTGTTTAGAAAAAATATACTTATCGAGAGAACCATTTGGCATATAGTCATATATAAGACAACGCTTTGATCCCTCAGCACTGAAGCCTACAAGTTGCACCACATTGACATGGTGAATTCTTCCGATAGTGCCAACTTCATTAGTAAAGTCTTGTCCGTTGGCTTTCGGATTGCTCAAGATTTTTACTGCTGCAAAACGACCACTACGAAGCTTCCCTTTATAAACTGAGCCAAAGCCCCCCTCACCCAACTTTTCCTTGAACTCATTTGTTAACTTCTTAATCTCCGAGTAAGAATACCTTACAGGAATGAGATTATCATTACTCTGCAAGAATTCTTCAATAGTGTCATACATTGATAAATGCCTTCTTCTCCATGTGTAAATTAATAAGGTCAAGAGGCATGAAAACCCCAAAAGGAATAATATTGCACGAAATATCACTGCGTAGAGAAACAACAAGAACAATCAATGGTACGTAGATTCAAAATTATTTTGTAAACAGGAAGTGATTTCCGTCGTGTTTTCCTCCTATTAAATCTGTACAAGCTTACCATGTATCGATGGAAGCATCAATTACGTTTCTCAAATTTCAAATTCACTACACCTAAAGGTAAAAAAAGCTTTCTTGCGCTTTTCCATTCTTCTTCTAATCTTATGTCTTGATCTTACAATGCACACACATTTCATGTTCCAAAATGAAACCAAAAAAGCATAGGAAAGTAGTTACCTGTGAAAACAAGTAGTGCAATGAGCGAAACTATGATAATGCTGAGTAAATCTGAAGATATGATCTTGGTCCCAACATAAATATAGTAATCTGCAAAATGAAAACATGAAGACATTGAATATGTAAACATATGATCATACATATTTAATGGTTTTCAACCGAATGAACATATGAATTGTTTCTAGATGAACTCAATCTATAATTTCAATATTGACATGATAACTAAGTTGAGAGTTATTGTAATTTACCTTTGTAAATTCGGAATCCCAAATGCGGGTTTCCTACAAGATTAGCAGTAAAGGAGAAAAAATCAATATGGGAAGTCTTATAGATGCTAAGCAAGTGGCAATCATGAGCAAGAAAGAGAAGATGAAGTAATCAGAACTTAATTATTTCCTAGATAAAGGTGTTTTATCCCATTAAATTGGTTTTAATTATCAGAACTAATTTCCTATATAATGCTTTAAAATGGTCTTTCTGCACATATTGCATATCATTAATGAAGCAATTCCAGAGCTCTAAACTAACTCACCCCCTCTTCTTGAATAGTATATCCATGTACCACTTGGAAAATACTTGGTTATCGGCCCAAAACCTACATTGCAAAGAAAAGAGAAGGCCATGTCAGTGTTAAGCCTTTATAGAACCAATTCATGTAATTAAAATTGTGTTCCGTGCATGCAGTTTAGACTTCATGTTTGAGTGAAGAAAAAGAGAAGTTCTTACTAAGATAACTGAGTATACGATTAGTCAAATAATCTGCAAAAAGAATAAATAATTGTTAAGGAAACTAGTTAGTGATCATCTCAATAGTTATACTTATTGGCAGGCAGAGACGAGTTGTGTCACCTATTGCCACTCTGATAGGAGCACCATTGAGGCCTGCGTTTATTTAAAACAAGTCATCAAATTACTTGAGTTTTCAAGGTTTCCATTGCCAATGCATATATACCTAATTAATTGATTGAAATAAAGAATTGTAAGATAAAAAAAATAGGCCAACATGGACCACGGAGGAAAGCAACTTTCTAAGCAAATGAAAAAAGCTGAAACAGACAATGGAAAAGGCAAAACCACAGGACATGAACATATCTCTAGCCCAGCTGATAACCAAAACAGGACCACACGCCAGCAGCCAGGAAGGAAATGAAGATTCGAAGTTGTGTTTAATAGATATGAAGGAAATAGCACGAGGTTCAAGACAATAACATTAATCCCATTACAATATACTGTTAAGATTGATTACTACCTCTGCCAGCAACAGCAAGAAAATATATATGATCAATGGGAAAATATCTATGCCAATTAACTTATAAACCCAGAACAAGATAAAGCTTTAAGAATGTCACAACAATACAATGATTATGGATCTGCATAAAACACCTTCTTTTATCAAATATAAAATAGAGAAATTTGTGTTGTTATGGAATCTATATACAAATTAATAAAGGTAAGCTGAGAGAGATAGAGAGGAAATAACGCACCGTATGAATCACAATATGTACTATCATAGTTGCAGTACTGGATCTCATTGACAGAATCACAACAAGCTGAGTACCATGAGAGCTCGAATCCATATAACAAAATATCATGGACATCTCTATAGGAAATATTGGTCATGTTTTCTGGCAAAACAGATCCAGGGGCAGAATAGATCAAATTTATACGGCATAAGTCCGGTACCTGCAGCAGGTCAGCAGCAACCATTACATAGGAGTAACCTTCCACATTGCGGGAGCTGAACGTAGAATTGTATGCAGTAGAATTGCCGTTTTTGCAAGAAGATGCATCCACTATATAATCTGGAGGACTCAGTAAAGGATTTTCGCAAGTTATAAAAGTTAATCTAAAAGTCATAAAGTCGGTGCGAAGGTTATCGAACCCAAAATTATATGGAAGATAGTTCTTGTAGCTGATATAATTATCATATGCGATAAGAGATCGATGAGGGATGGAGAAGCAATCATCCTTCTGAACAGCAGCTTCCGCAAGTCGAACCGTGAAGTTACTGTATTCGATTGCCTGAACATAATATTTTACCGTCTTCAGGTATAAAGTTGGACGATGGTTTTCACAAACAACTTCATAACTCTTGTGCCCACAGCTTTTGGGATCGGTGTTTAATCGAAAAGGGTAGCTGATATTATCGATGTTGCCACAAGAAGAAGGAGAGCAGTAATTGCTGTTCTTTCGAGCACTGCAGCTATGGTGGATGGCTATGATCTGTAGAAAAAGAAGGGCTGCATATGCACCAAAGAGGTGCCTTAATCCACTGAACATCAGGGGACAACAATGGTTTTCTTACACTTTGGACATGAGGTTTATAGTAAATTACATGAAGAGCTCCTGCCAAATTAAGAAGGGGTGGCAGCTTTATGGCTTCCAGTTAGGAAAGTCAAGCTCGTCGACATCATTGAGCTTCTTGTTTATTCTTTTCTTTTTCTTTTTTTGGCATGATTTGACTTTCTGTATTTTTCAACTAATCCAAAGTATAAAGATGGCATCTTGATCTGAATTATTGTCGGTTCATTTAAATTACTTTTTGCCATCAAATTTGAACATTGATTAAAGTCGTTGCCTTTGGCCACATGCATGAGGTACGATATGCTGTAAAATATATAAGCCACTTGTAGATTAAATATCAATTGTTGGATAGCTATCAGTAGGTATCACAGTAGGCCAACTCGTGGGTGGTCCTTGTACGATGTGCATATTATCGAATACACTAAAAGAGATTATGATGTCATGAGCGATTTATTGTATATTGTGAGATAAATCACTGTAGATTAAGGTTGTCAAAATCGAGATTTTAACACGAATCGGAAAGGGCTTCGAAAAATCGGATCGTAAAATCGTAAGATCGTACCTGAATTTGTCTGTACAAAAATTGTAAAATCACAGCTAAAATCGTGTGAGCAGAAAAATTGTAAAATCGTAAGTAAAATATTTCTGAATACAATACATCATAATTAAGAACATAAAAATTTATTATTTAAGGTTAATATATGATTTAAAATAATTTTAAAATATATTACAAAACAATTATATAAATGTACAATAATCAATATAGGAGCATTTAATAAATACTAATTTTTTTATTTTTAAACCAGAAGAATTTAAAAAATACATATTTTTTAATTTTTAAACCAAGAGAGAGGGAGAGACTAGAGAGAGAGAGAGGGAGAGAGAGGGCCAGGGCATGGGGGCAGGGCATGGCCTATGCCACGTGGCGAAGGACAGAGAGAGCTAGTCCCAGTTGGCACTTGGCAGGGCATGGGGGGCTCAGGGCAGGGGGCAGGCATGGGGGGCTCAGGGGGGCAGGCCTAAGGCCACGTGGCAAGACAGGCGTGGAAATGTAAAATAGACTGGAATCGTAAAATCGGACCGATCCGGTCCGATTTTACGATTCCGTACGATTTTGACTGAGTTTGATCGAGTTTGACCCAAAACGATTTTTCTTCCCGAGTTGACACGATTTGAAGAGTTGACTCGCAAAATCGTACTATTTTGCGAGTCAACTCGCGATTTTAACAACACTGTTGTAGATTACAATAGTATTGCTCAATTTTCAGTCCGGTTTGGTTAGGTTCGGCTCGGGTCAATCGGGTTGCCGGTTTAGTGGTTTTTTTCTTTTTGTACAATTAAATAACGGTTTTGTCCCTAGAAAAAGACAAAAAACGGTTTCTGAGAGGAGGGGCTCCTTGATAATTGCACGATTTCGGTCCGGTCCGCCACACTTTTTGATTTTTGTATATTTTTTTGCACAGTGAAATAACAATTATAACCATAGAAAATGACAAAACTCAACTCAGGGCGGGAGGGGTGCAACGGGATTTTCATTTTTTTTAAATGGCTAAATACGGATATAGTCCCGGATAAGATAAAATATATGACTTGGGTACAAGGGCAGACCAGTAATTGGCCTTAATTGTTTATTATTTTTTTCGGAATTCTATCGGCACGTGTGACACACGCGCACGACAGTTTTCGGCCTCACACCCTGTTCGGGCGACCCGTGGGGCCTGTTATGATAGATGAAAATACGCTACCGGCGTCTTAGACGATGCGCCGACGTGTGGTCGTCCTCCCAGTGTGGCACGTTTTGGCCAAAGGTGGCCATGGATGTGGCGGTGGCCGGTTAAAGCTGTTTTTCCTGTTTTCTCTCTCCTGCACGCTAAAGTGCAGGAGAGGCCCCCGTTTTTGTGAGCTTTTAACTTTAGTCCCTTCACTTTTAATTTTATTTATGGCTCTGATTGTTGTTATATAAGTTTTGATTTATTTCATTTGGGTCATTCGATTGAAATTCATTATATATTTAGGTTACACTTCGATCCTCCTTCTTTTAATTTCCGGATTGCGTTTAAATACCTTAATATATTCGGTACATAAGTTTTGATTTTTTCACGTCTATCCTTGGATTGAAATTGACAATATATTTTATTTTTATTTTGACCCTTATACTTTTAATTTTTTATTTTAATTCTTTTATTGCTTTTATATTTCTGAAATAGTCCCTATTTTTATCCATGTATATATGAGTGTGCTCTTAGCTTTGGTTTTTATTTTTTATTATTTTCTTATTTGTTGAGGTGATATTTTTTAAAAACATTTACCTCTTAAATTTTATTTTCTGTCTATGATCATTTTAAAATTTATATTTCTGTTTTTCTTTTCTTTCTTTGTTCTTTCTTTTGGTTTTTTTATTTGTTTTTTTTTTTAATTTTTCAAGTAAAATGAATTTTTTTAACCTGATAATTTTTAATTTTATTTTATCATTTATTTTATTTTTTGTTTCATCTTTTGTTAAAGTTTTTAGGATTTTTTTAGTCTTTCATTTATTTTTGTTTTTTTTATTATTAACACAATAATAATAATAATAATAATAATAATAATAATAATAATTTAGTTTTTTTTCTTGCTTACTCTTTTGTTAATGTTTTTGAGTTTTTTTCTCTCGGAATAATTTGATAATTTTTATTGTTTTGTCAGTAATAGTAATAATAATTTTAGATGTTAAGAGTTCGATATTATTGTTGTTATAATAGGGTGTGTTGATCTGTTTTATTATATTAAACTAGCAAATTTTATGAATTTCTTTAATCCCCACAATTATAAAAATTGGTTGCTCAGCCCGCAATGTAGTGCGAGCAATTTTTTAAATTTTCAGGTCAAATGATTTTTTTCAATTGGTAATTTTAATTTTTGTTTTATCATTTATTTTATTTTTTTGTTTGCTCTTTTGTTAAATTTTTTAAGATCTTTTTACTCTTTCATTTAGTTTTGTTTTTCATTATTAACGCAATAATCACAACAACAACAACAACAACAATAATAATAATTTTATGCTTTTTTTCGTGCTTACTTTTTGTTAATGTTGTTGAGTTTTTTTTTTTTCAGAGGATAATATTTTTTTGAAATTTTTTTTCTTAAATTTTAGTTTGTCTTTATGATCATTTAAAAATTGATTTTTTTCCTCTTTGTTATTTCTTTTATTTTTTTTATTAGTTTTTTTTTTATTTTCAAGTCAAATGATTTTTTTCAACAGATAATTTTTTGTTTTTGTTTTATCATTTATTTTATTTTTTTGTTTGCTTTTTTGTTAAAGTTCTTAGGCTTTTTTTAGTATTTGATTTAATTTTGTTTTTTTATTATTAATGCAATAATAATAATAATAATAATAATTTTAGTTTTTGTTCTTACTTACTTTTTTGTTAATTTTTTTGTTTTTTTTTCTCGGGGTAATTTAATTATTTTTTTTAGGAATGATAGTGGTGATAATTTTAGATGTTAAGACTTCGATGTTACTGTTATTATAATAGGATATGTTGATCTGTTTTATTATGTTAAATTTTACATGTATAATATTATATTTTAATCTCAACAGTTATGAAAATTGTTTGCTCTGCCCGCAACGTAGTGCGGGCAATTAATTAGTTATCAAATATACTAAAAGAGGATCTGACGTCATGGGCGAGTTATTGTGCACTGTGGATTACAATAGTATTGCTCAATTTTCAGTCTGGTTCGGGTTGGGTCGTTCGGGTCGACGGTTTAGTGGTTTTTTCCTTTTTTGCGCAGTAAAATAACGGTTTTGTTCCTCGAAAAATACGAAAACTGCTTCTGGCCCAAGGGGTTCCGCGGTAATTGCACGCTTTCGATCATGTCCGGTCCGCTGCACTTTTTGATTTTTTTATATTTCTTTGCACAGTGAAATAACGATTATAGCCCTAGAAAAGGACAAAAATCAGTTCTAGGTGAGAGGGGTGCCACAGGAATTTCATATTTTTTTTTAAAATAGCTAAATACGGATATAGCTCCGAATAAGACAAAATAGATGACTTCGACACAGGGGCAAACCAATAATTGACCTTAATTATTCAATTTTTTTTAAAATTTTGACGGCGCGTGTCCCACAAGCGCACGGCTGTATTCAGTCTCACGCCCTGTTCTGGAGGCGCATGAGGACTATTCGGGTCGACAAAAATGGGCTACCGGCGTTAAAGTCGATGCGCCGTTGTGTGGTTGTCCTCCCGGTGTGGCGTGTTTTAGCTACCGGTATCCGTATACGTGGCGGTGGCCGATTGAATCTTTGCTTCCTGTTTTCTCTCTCCTGCACGCAAAAGTGCAGGAGAAGCCCCCAGTTTTGTGACATATTCACTTCCTTCCCTGTACTTTTAATAGTATTTATGCTCCTGATTTCTGTTATATAAGTTTTGAAGTATTTCAATTGGGTCCTTCGATTGAAATTCATTATATATTTAGGTTTCACTTCGGTCCTCCTTTTAATTTTCGGTTTGAGTTTAAATATCTTAATATATTCGGTACTAAGGTTTTGAATTTTTTCAATTGTGTCCTTAGATTGAAATTGGTACTATATTTGATTTTCATTTCGGCCCTCATACTTTTAATTTTTTATTTTATTCCCTTTATTGTTTTTTATATTTTTGAAATAGTCCCTATTTTAGTCCAAGTATATATAAGTGTGCTCTTAGCTTTGGTTTTTAATTTTTATTGTTTTCTTATTCGTTGAGGTTGTATTTTAAAAAAAAAATTAGCTCTTAAATTTTATTTTGTGTCTATGATCATTTGAAAATTGATATTTCTGTTTTTTTTTCTCCCTTTGTTCTTTCATTTAGTTTTTTTATTTTTTTTTTATTTTTTTTAAAGGCAAATGAATATTTTTCACCTGATAATGTTTTTTTTGTTTCATCTTTTGTTAAAGTTTTTAGGATTTTTTTAGTCTTTCATTTATTTTTGTTTTATTTTCATTAATAATAATAATCATAATAATAATAATAATAATAATAATAATAATAATAATAATTTTAGTTGTTTTTATTGCTTACTCTTTTGTTAATGTTTTTGAGTTTTTTTCTCTCGGGATAATTTGATAATTTTTATTGTTTTAACAATAATAACAACGATAATTTTAAATGTTAAGACTTCGATGTTACTATTGTGATAGGAGGGTGTGTTGATCTGTTTTATTATATTAGACTTTGCATATATAGTTATTATATTTTAATTTTGAACAAGCAAATCTTATTAATTTCTTTATTCCCAATAATTATAAAAATTGTTTGCTCCGCCCGCAACGTAGTGCGGGCAATTAACTAGTATAGCTTAAACGAGGTTAATTGACCGCGCGCTGCGCTGAGCTTTTTTTATATAGAAAATTGATTGATTTTGTGTATGTTATAATTGGTTATCTCAATATTTAATTAGTAAAATTATAATAAATTAAATCTATTAGAAATGAGTTTTTATTTCGCCTAAAAGAAACAATTAAAAACAAAAATTAAGAGCTTATATATATAAACATGGACAAAAATAGAGACTATTTAGAAATATATCTAAAAAATAAAGGACTTAAAAGTTTATAGGCCGAAATCAAAACAAAATATGTAAATAATTGAAATGGAAGGATTAAATTAAAAAAATTAAAAGTGTTGTAAGGAAAAAATAAATAATTCTTTTATTTCTTGATTTAGTTTCGATCCCTTTATTTTTCCCAGTAATTTTGGTTTAATTTTTAATAATTTGTTTGTATTATGTATCTATACTCTTCGTTTTGATTTTTAATTTTTATTAGAATTTATCTGTGTATTAAATGTAGCTTTGGTTAAAAAACAGAGTAAGTTCACCTTTGGTGGTGTGAAATGAAAGTAAAACCCTCTCTTATGCATGTATAGTTAATCTTCAGTTGTTAGTTATTTATTATATTTTTTAAGGTGTTAATATGAAACAAATATTAAAATATATAATTATTTTTAAGAGAACAAACCTTTAAAATAATTTTTCTCATTATTTTAAATGCATTATTAATAATAAAATGAATATATTAAAAAACTAAATAATTGAAAGTCTTGTAGATTGATTGTTTCGCTCTAATGTATAGCATTATTAAAAAAATCAAGAACCATTAACATTTTTTTACATGTTAGAAAATTTGGTTTTATCTGCGGCGAAGCGCAGGCAAGTGACTCATATATTTTGTAGTTGTAGATAATTTGACAAAAAAAAATTACCTGTTTTATCTATGTGCATCTTCGTATATTTTTTATTCATGAAATATTAGATCTGAAATATTATACATAAAAAAATGACAGAAGTTATTTTTTCACAAAAACAACATCGATTAATGAATTATCTTGATTATTATTCTTATTGTTATTATCATGATGCTTAAATTTTCACAATTATTATAGTTGTTATTGTAACAATTATTGTAAATAATTAATATTCTAATCATTAATTACAATATTATCGTTGCCACTATCACTATCGTTATAAAAAAAATTCATTTTTTTATTTTCCAAGATTTATTCTTCATATTATTATATTTGAAGTATTCTAGAATACTAAGATTAAATTACTTGAGAATTTTTAAAAAAAACTTACTTCATTTTTTTAATATATATTTTAAGGTGTTAATATTGAAAAAATACCAAAATATATAATTATTTTTAAGAGTAAAATCCTTAAAAATAATCATCATCATTATTTTAAATGCATTTTGCATAATAAAATGAATATATAAAAACCCAAAATACAATAATTATTATTATTATTGTAAATAATTATGCTATAGTAAGAACCGAAAGTTTTGCAGGCTAATTATTTTGCTCAGATATATAGTATTATAAAAAAACTCTAAGACCATTAACATATTTTTGCATGTTAAAAAATTTGTTTATGGTTGTCGCGACGACGATTTTTCTACGCGCTTCACACCCCGTCATTACCCCTGGGTTTGGGGGAGACAACGGCGTGCGGTTTAAAGGGGTGTGTTTTATAGTCGCAAACTATAATTATTAGGAGTCGCCACCTAGTATTACGGTCACTAGAAAACCTATTGGTCTGCCAGAGTCTTGGGTAAGGGGACTTGTTGTGCAAGGGGAAGACACATCACCCCCAGTGCACCCTACCTAAGGTAAGCTGCATTGTTATTTGATTATTTTTCTAAGTTAAAATTTTTACACTGCATTTTAAAAAAACACATTTTTTTTGTCTGCGGGTGTACTTTACAATGTAATTTTACACCGCAGTTATAAGTTTTTTTTTATCTATGGATGTACTTTACAATGTAATTTTACACCGTATTAAACATATTTTTTATCTACGGGTGTACTTTACGATGTAAATTTACACCGTAGTAATATTTCTTTTTATCCGCGGGTGTACTTTACAATGTAAATTTACACCGTCCTTAGAATATTTTATTATCTACGGATGTTCTCTACAATGTAAATCTACACCGTAGTTAAAACATTTTTATTATCTACGGGTGTAGTTAAAATATTTTTATTACTACGGGTGTACTTTACAATGTAAATTTACACCGTAGTTAAAAAACTTTTTTTTATCCACAGGTGTACTTTACAATGTATATTTGTACCCTAATAGATAAAAAAAATATTTAAAATTATTTTTGATATTTTGGTCAAGTTCCAACGGATAATCATAAACCGGTTATGATATCCAATTTTGTTTTAAAACATGAGGAAGATGCATAATATTTTTTTTTTAATGAAAAATATAATAAAAAAAATTGGAATTCGACCGTATGCACGAAAACAAAACCTTTTTTATGTTTTTTATTTTTGTATTTTTTTTACTTTTATATTTTTTATTTTTTAAAATAACATAAGGTAAAAAAAAATAAAATAAAATACAATAATGGAAAATAAAAATCTGTGGGCTGTCAGTGCACCCCTGATGGGCCGGGCTGACAGCCCACTCTTGCAAGGCTGGGCTGACAGTCAAGACCTGATGGGCTGGACTGACGGCCCAGTCATACATGGGGCTGGGCCGACATCCAGCCCTGATGGGCCAGCCTGACGGACCAGTCATACATGGGGTTGGGTTGACTTATGGACTGGGCCTCTAGTCCAGTGGGCTGGAAGTCCACATGGATTAAGCGTTTGGGCTGGACACAAAGCCCGGCCCGTCCCCCTCAGGCCCAGCCTGCATGAACAGTGGGACGCAAATCACGTCCCACTGCGCATGCAGCGAGCTGGAGGAAGAAGACGATGAACAGGGATGTTTTCGAGTGTGATGAAATGCGTACCTGTTAGTACCTTTGTGTAGAGGAGGTCAAGGTGATGATTCATGTCGTGGTGGCGCCGTCAACGGTGGCCGGAGGGAGCTTCCAAAGTCGTTGGGCTTGTGCTGCAATTGTCACCGTTGCTTCGCCTGAGAGTGGGCTTCGGTTTCTGGTATATAAGGGAGTTTTATGGTGATGTTAATGATGGTAATGGGTGGTTAAAATGGCTTCTAACGGTGCAGAGAGAGAGGACTGAGAGACTGAAACTAGAGAGAGAAAGGAGCTGTGAAACCGGGGAGAGAAAGGAGCTGCGACGGGGAAGATGGAGGAGCTGCGATGGGGTTGAGAGGTGGTATTTTTGTGTGATATTTCCTTGTTTTTGATTGTTTTTCTTCCCTGGTTTTCTTTCTTTTTCTTCTTTTTGCACGTAACTCTCTGTTCTTTTGTTTTTTCTTTTCCTTTCTTTCTTTTCCTCCCCCCTTTTTTCATGTCACTCTCCCTTATTTATAGGGGCAGAGGCAGCTCTCATACATGTTGCATGAGGTTACTGCCTCTGCCTCTGCAATTCTTTGCAGAGGTGGGTTGCAGGGCTGTGCCCTGCACTGTTCCGGTGTTGGAACAGTGCAGCACATGCAATCATGGCTTTGGAAAATTGCAATGTGGTCTTTCAATGTTTGATTGGTTCAATCGCACCCCTAATTAGTTTCAAACTTTTCATTTTATACAATTGTATCCCCGTCAAAATTTCAAAAACAACCTTAAACGTGCGCGCCTTTTTATTTCGGTTTCTGGTTTTCGATTTGCGCGATTTAACCCTCAATTGACCGTTAAATTTTCAATTCGTTCAATTTGGCCCTTGATTTCGCATAATTGACTTAAAAATTCAAATCGGTCTCCGAAAATTCCATTCTCATCAATTGAGCCCGAATTAAATTCAAGAAATTGATTTCTCATTACTAAGCCCTTAATAAAATTAATTTGACAAATTTAAAGTATAATTAAATCCTTGCACTTAATTAAATCCTTCAATTGGACCTTAAATTAATTCCGATCATAATTGAACTTTAAATTTATCGACGATTAAATCGAATCAACCCATAAAAAATATAATTATGTCGTTTAACTTAGTTTTTACGCAGATTCATCCAACGATAAATTATTTTTGCCTTAAATCTGTATTTTTCTCTATTTTTGGAACCAAGGAGATACGATTGGACTCGCGAAAACAACCAAAATTTCCACATTGATTTTTCTACCCACGCCGGCTCCTTTTATTTTATTTTTGTCATTTTATTTTATTTTGGGGAGTAACCCAAAAATTGGGTTACGACAATGGTTACGGCGAAGTGGAGGGAAATTGGCTTGTATATTTTTTCACTGTAGATAAATTGCCCCATTTTTTCCACCTGTTTCATCTACGTGTCACTTCGTATATTTTTTGTTTATGTGATATTAGATATGAAATATCATACATAAAAAAAGTCATAGAAGTCAACCTCTAAGAAAAATAACATCAACTGATGAATTATTTTGATTATTATTGTAATTGTTATTATCATGATTGTTAAATTGTCACAATTATTGTAGCTGTTATTATAAATATTATTATAAATAATTCATATTATAATTATTATTGTTCATACTATCGATGACAAGATAACTATTGTTAGAAAAAGAAATTAAATTATTTTTTATTTTATAAGATTTATTCCTCATATTATTATATTAAAAGTATTTCAGAATACTGATATTAATTATTTTTTTCAAAAAAAACCTAGGTCATTTATTTGTGTATATATATATATATATATATATATATATTAAGGTGCTAATATTAAATAAATATCAAAATATATAATTAGTCTAACATATTTATAAGAAAAAAAACTTACAAATAATCATTATCATTATTTTGAATGCCTTATCTATAATAATTAGAAATTTCAACACCTAAAAATATTAACAAAAAAGCAATTAAAAAACAAAATAAATGACAAAACAACAATAAATATTATTAGATTTTAAAAAATTATTTGACTTGAAGAATAAATAAAAATAAAAAACAAAAACAAAAAATAATAAATATCAATTTTTAAATGATCACCAACACAAATTAAATTTAAACATTAAATAAAAAAACCTTAATAACAATGGAAATAATGAAAATAAGAAACAAAAACTAAGAGGATATACATATAAACATAGACAAAATAGGAACCATTTAAGAAATATATATATATATATATATATAAATAAAGGAATTAAAATAAAATAAAAGATTAAAAGTACAACGACCAAAATGAAAAACACATATATAATAAATGTCATTTAAAGGATAAAATTTAACTAGCAGTTCAATTCGTCTTTTACCTTCCACCTCCACCACATGTCGTGCCTGTTTGAGAGTGTGGTTGAGTTTGTTTTTGAAAGTGCTTTTCGTTCAGAAATGCATCAAAATGATATTTTTTGATTTTTTAAAAATTATTTTTGACATCAGCACATCAAAATCATCTAGAAACACTGAATTTTTTTAATTTAAAATAAAAATAAAAATTTTCAATTTTTTTAAAAGCGCTCTCCAAACACATTCCTAAACACTCTTTGCCATTTCCCACCAAAACCATAGTTCAATTAACATTTTCAAATAGTAATGAACAACAAAAACCACAGTTCAAATCACTGTTATTACTGTTTGTAATTGCGATCTCCTTTGGCTATTCTATAAAATAATAGTCGTGGTGCACGTAAGCTAGCCCGGACACCCCGGTTATAAAAAAATATATAAGTGGGAAAAAAAACAGAAAAAAATGTAAAAAAAAGTGGATCTAAGGATTATTCGTGACATGCATAAGCTGCACCGGACACCCCGATTATAAATAAAAAATGTATACGTGGGAAAAAAATTGTGGTGCGCGTAAGGTAGCCCGAACATCCCCGATTATCAAAAAAACAAACAAAAAAAAAGGAAGCCCGATAAAAAAAAGGAGAAAGCATTTTCAAACAGTGATGAACAATGAAAATTGTAAAAAAAAAAAAGTAAATCCGGAGATTAATCGTGGTGCACGTAAGCTAATTCAGACACCCCGGTTATAAAAAAAAAGCCCGGTTATAAAAAAAGAAAGGGAAAGCACCTTTTCAAACAGTAATTAACAGTGAAAAATCATTGTTCATTACTCCAAAAACATTTTTGTTGCTAGAAAGATTCAAACTCTCGCGCCCCGCTTGGACACACGTTAACCACTCGGCCAAATAACTTCTTTGTTCAGTCTTAGTATACAAATAATAATAATATTATTATGTAATTTAACTATTTCAGTCCACAGTGTTCCGAGTCTAGATAAATAGTATAAAACACTGTTTGAAACCGCGAACTCTTTTAGCTTTATAGATAATTCTTTATGGATTTGCGAGTTTACTCAGAACCGTAATTTCCAAATGGAATTATAGTTTATCATATATTAATATAAAATATATTTTGTCTAGAAATCAATAACAGAATTTGAAATTCAAATCGCATACTGAATAGATTCCGCACTTAAATATATTGGTGGCATGTTTCACTTGTTGTCGTAGGGTCTTGTAATCTTCAAATGGCTATGAATTATTTGAATATAAACAAGGGAAGGCCCTCGTGGATAGAAACCATGTGCTTGAGCTAGAGTTAGAGAAAATGCCGTGGGAAAAAAGAGAAAGTCCAAGCATGTTGTACGAAATGCAGAACCATTTTTTTATGAATCCAGAGAAGGAGAAATGACAGCGAACATTCACAAGTATTTTGAGAGTTACAAGGCCACGATGCCGCACTGCTTATTAGAGCTCATATTTGAGCCAAGCTGAAGCCCTCGGTGTCACTGACAAAATCACATCGATCACACTTGAAACCATGAAAGCTTAAGCCCACAGGACAAAATATCAAGGACATAGAACATATTGGTTATATTTTCTAGCAAATTAAAAAAGACACACGCGCAGGATAGATCAAATTTATACGGCATAAGTCAGCTCTATCCATGACATGAGAATATTAGACGTATATTTATAATTTGCAGAGCCATTTTCGCAAGCAGAAGTATCCACAACAAAAAACAGAGGATTCAATATTGGATTTACGCAAGTTATGAAAATTAATATAAAAATGCCTTCGTCAGTCATCGAACCGGCCACAATAAGATGGCTAATAAATCCTCCTTAATTTTTTTGACAAGAAATATAGGTAAAGGAGGCAAAAAGTAGGGCCATATGAAACAGATCCAGAAAAAGAAAACATTCAACAAGCACCTGCCAGTTCCTTTCCTATAAAACCAGCAACAACTTGCTTCATATATGCTCGAACACTTTTCCATTAGCTTTTTGTAGATGGATAATAATCCTTGTTGTTGAATCTATATTCTATTAAAGAACGAAGAGGAATGAAGAAGCGACCATCCTTCTGATTATCAGCATTAACAAGTTGGACGATTTTTGTTCACAAGCAAGTTCATATTTTTTTGTGGCCATAACTTCTGGGATCGGTTTTTAATCAAAAAGGGTATCAAATATTATGGTTCCAGTGGTTGTTGTTCTTTCTAGCAATGCATCTATGATGGGTGGATAGGATGACTAGAAAAGGAAGGGTTGTATATGCACCATATAGCTTACATACCTTTCAAATTTTCTTATAAAAATAAAATGAAAGGAAAGGAAACAATGTCACATGGAACAAACATTAAGTACTTTAAGAATATTCATATTTTATTGCGAGGTCGATACACGACTAGTGTATATTGGATGCTTTGTAAGCTAGTTAATTGCAAGTTTTAACAAACTTCCATATGATTTCAATTATCATCGAAGTTTTAGAGAATTAAGGCATACAAAATTAACATAGTATTTAAATCAACAAACAGACGAGAACACTTGTATCAACGACCAAACTAATATGAAGAATCGATGCTACAATCGTTCGATGGATCAACCATATTGATCCTATCATCATTTGATATCTGTTGTGGAACGAGAAAAGGCTTAGGAGGTATTTGTAGAGATTCAATATCTGCTTCAAGCATCTGTACAACTTTGTGCATTGAGGGACGATCAATAGGTTTCAATTGTATGCACCATAATGCAACCATTGTCATCTTTTTTGTTGTTATCTTTTCTTGCTCTGTGGCTTCATCTTCTAGTATATCCTTTCCTTCACTAACTTGGTCATAAATCCATGAAGGGAAGTACATTTGGCTCGAATGATCTGCCAATGCATTGAAGTTTTTTCTTCTCCCAACCATTTCCATTAACAACATCCCAAAACTATAAACATCAGCTTTGTAAGAGACACCTCCAATGCTTTTGTAAAATAATTTAGGAGCCATGTATCCTATTGTTCCTCTAGCCATAGTGAGGGACACAATGCTATTATTAGCTGGATACAATTTCGCAAGTCCAAAATCTGAAACTTTTGGAGAGAAGTTTTCATCGAGAAGAATGTTGTGAGGCTTGATGTCAAAATGCAAAATCTGCATTTCACAACCTTGATGTAGATACTCAATACCACGGGCCACCCCAAGAGAAATTTCATATAGTTTATGGTTGCTTAGCGAGATGCTACCTTGTCTAGAAAAAATATATTTTTCAAGAGATCCATTAGGCATGAAATCATATACAAGGGCACGCTTTGAGCCCTCAGCAGTAAAGCCTATGAGTTGCACCACATTACAATGGTGAATTCTTCCAATGGTGGCAACTTCATTGATAAAATCTTGCCCTTTAGTTTTTTCTTGGCGCAAAAGTTTTACTGCCGCGAAACGACCACTACGAAGCTTTCCTTTGTACACCGAGCCATAACCTCCCTCACCTAACTTGTCACTGAATCCATTGGTTATCTTCTTAATCTCCGAGTAAGAATACCTTATAGGTATGAGATTATGATCATCACTTTGCAAGAATTCTTCAATGTTATCATACATTGATAAATGCCTTCTTCGCAATTTATAGACCAGGAAGATTATGAAAAATGGAAGCCCACAAAGGAATAATAATGTATGATATATCACTGCATAAAGATATTATAAGAATATTAATCAATTATGGAAATATATTATTTGTTTATTAGATTTCCATGTAATTTATTTATTTTTGATTTTATAAATGAAATTATTATTCTTAGTTCAAAAGCATAAAATTTCTTCAAATTTGAAATTCTTATCACCAAATAAAATTTAACTGATGTTTCATTGATTTTAGGGAAAATGAAAAACAAAAAAAACAATATCTAGTTTTTCTGCCTATACTATTTTCATATTTTGTCATTTTATTGATTTGTTAGTTTATTCATTACCATATAATCTCTCCCTATTTATTTGTTAGAACAGTCATAAATACGAGTCATTAATACCTCTATTCGAGATGTTTTTTAATGTTTTTATACAGTCCCTTTACTCTAGGTATTTTAAATAAGATCTCTCTCTATTGTGATTTGATCAATTTTCCATTAAATGTGAAAATCTGTCAAGAATATAGAATTTTACGCACAATTGATTTTTTAAACAGAATAATTAAACAATGTATAAAATAAAAAAAATGTGAAATATTAGAAAAAAATCCAAAACCCAAAATTTTAAAATTCAAATAAATTTGAAAAAAAAAAACATATTGAAAACTGAAATTGATAAATCAACCATTATAAAAAGAAACACCATGGAATATTGTAAATATTATTTTTCATAGTAGAGAAAAATAAGAATATGTTAAGTCATTGATATTTATTGACATTTTTTACTTTTTAATAAATTTTTAAACACCATTTATTTTTCTAGAAGCTTTTCAGTTTATTTTTTTTCAGTTTTTAATATGATATAAAGTTTTTAGTAGTTTTTTTAATATTTCTTGTATCCTTGATAAGTTTTGAGCTTGAAGTTTTATGTTGTTTTTTTATGCTTGTCCATATTTAAAAGAAAAATTGATAGAATCATAAATAAGAGACCACATTAAGAAATTATCAAGAGTAGATATTATATGTGTTTAATATAAATGGGTGAATTTAAGAAAATATCTTTTAAAAATGTATTCATGCCAGTTTTTATGTGCCTCTATGATACAAACAATAAAGTTTAGAAAAACTTACCGATGGAAACAAGTGTCACAAGTAGGGTAATGAGCAAAACTATGAGAATGCTTTTAAAATCTGAATAGATAGTCTTGGTAGTATAAGTTCCGTTTCCTGCCATATAAATACATGAAGAGAATGAAAACAAATAGAAACACAATCAATATTACATGAGATCAGCAATGTTCTTGACAGTTGCCTATAATAATCCTCAAGTTTCAAGAAATTCATCAACTTGTTTTACTTGTTAATTCTCTTCCAATGTGAAGAGAGAAACTAAGATTGAGATTTTAACCTCCTAAAATTGTAAGAGGAAGATTGTAAGTGAGCCTACTACAACATGCATGCATGGACTAATCCTCACCGTTAAAATAGTTGAGTTCCAGTCGTGGTTTTCCTACATTAACAGAAAAGCAGTTAAGTAAATATTTGAAATATTGTAGGATACATACATACATACATACATACATACATATGCATGTGTGTGTGTGTGTGGATTAAGTGAAAAAACTAGCATGAACCACATGAAGGATTCAAAGACATATAGGCTTTGTTCTCATATATCACAACTCACATATATAAAAATTTATTCGGTCACTTTTTAGGTTCACCAAAAAAAAAAAAAACTCACTGAAGCTATAAGAGAAAGATTGTAAGTGAGACTACTACAACATGCATGCATGAACTAATCCTCACCTTTATAAAAGTTGAGTTCCAGTCGTGGTTTTTCTACATTAACAGAAAAGGAGTTAAGTAAATATGTGAAATATTGTAGGATACATACATACATACATACATACATATATACATATGTATGTGTGTATGTATGGATTAAGTGAAAAAACTAGCATGAACCACATGTAGGATATAGGCCTTTTAGGTTCACCAAAAAAAAAACTCACTGTAGCTGTCATATTGTATCCAGGAGTTTTCTATATTGAGCAAAAAAAAGAGGTATTGTCAGCATCTAAAATTGGGATGAATAAATAAGAAGCCATGATATATATAAAAAAAAGGATAAGGCTAAGGTTGCTACATTTCAAGGAAAAGAAAACGTTGTGTCAATGTTCAGAATATTATTATAAGATTACTGATTTGTGAAATTAACTCAAGGAAAGAGCACACAAGTCTTTTTTGATATTCAAATAACGTAATTTTTTTTTATTCTTTTGCATTTAGAGTATGAAGTGCGTAGACATCCCTAATTTCTTTCTCATTTGACATGCTCATTGAAATGGGTAGACTAGATATATATACTCACTTCATACTTAACCTAGCTAGTACCATCTTTTTTAAATGTAATTTCTCAAGTTATAGATAGAAAGATTACGTAATATTCTTGAATTGTGAAGTTTCTAATTAAGGATCTCTCTCTCTCCATTTCACACCTTTAATGTCTTACACCTTATTTAGGTTTCATGTTTAACATTTTATGTAATTAGAAGAAGTGTTCTTACCAAGGTGAGCGAGTATACGATAAGCTAGAAAATCTGCAAGAAAAACAAACAGCCGTTAAAGAGACTAGGTGGCCTTCATGGTACTGTTTACCAGGGCTTATAGAATAATTTTGCATGATATCAGTAGAATAAAATAGTTGAGGAATTGTAATGAAATGGAAGAGATATTTATATAGAATAAAACACCATCAAGCCGTACATGGAGAAAGGAAACAAAATATATATGTTGTTTCTAACATTTGAAATGGTCATTAATTCTTAGTATTATCTCTACATTTCAAACAAAAGAAAGGATCAAATAAGAAAATAAAAAGTTTACAAAGTTATTTCTTTGAAAGCAGTGTGATCATAATTATTTCAAATCACCCAGTTGCATCTAGTGGGTGCACCTAAAAAAAAACAATTAACGATTCGAAGGAGATGCTTACCTATTGCAGCCCTGATGGGACCACGGTTTCCTGTGTTCATTGTTTAAGAAAAAAATAAACAAAGAAAGAGTCAAATGAATAAAATTAATTGAAATCCTTATAGAGAGATAATTAATCGACATGCATGCGTGCAGAAGACTTAGTTCATGTGAAGTTTTGTTTGGATGGGTTTGAGTTACATGTAATGGAGAGATTTGTTGGATGTTTATGCGAGTGGTAACCATCCCATATATATATATATATATAAAGATGAGCAAGTGAAGTGCTTAATTGTATATAAATGCAATTAATTAATCAAATACCAAAAGGACGATACATTTTATACCTACCGTACATAGTAACATTTACTTCTTATGCATTCAGATGAGGTGATTTGAGAGAGAGAGAGAGAGTAACGTACTGCTTGTACCAAAACAGTAGCGTATGGTGTCGTTATCAAGGATGACATGGTTCTCTTTGGCATAATTACACAAAGCCTGCTGCCGTGAGAGTAAAGTACTGCGTGTACCAAAACAGTAGCGTATGGTGTCGTTATCAAGGATAATGTGGTTCTCTTTGGCATAATCACACAAAGCCTGCCGCCGTGAGAGTAACGAACTGGGTGTCTCACAGTAGTATTTATCAAGGTTGAGGTGGTTCTCTTTTACATAATCACAAGCAGCGTCCAACCATGAAAGCTCAAAGCCATATGCCAAAATATCATGGACATCTATCAAAGACATATTGGTAAAATTTTCTTGTCGAAAAATTGAAGGTGGTTTATAAATCAAATCTATACGGCATAAGTCCGGTACTTCAGCAATTTCACCAACCATCACATAGTCGTCACCAACCTTCACATAGCCACAAACCATCACATAGGAATAACCTTCCATATGGCGGAAGCTGGGAGAATAAATACTGCCATTTTTGCAGGAAGAAGTATTGACGAAATTAAAAGGAGGAATCGGTATTGGATATGGGCAGCTAATAAAAGTTAATATAATTGGAGAGTAAATGTCATTACTAAACGGATAATAGTGACCGAAGTCGAAACTAGTACTACCCTGCTGAACAGAATGACGAGGGATGGAGAGGCAACCATCCTTTTGAAAATCAGCCTCCACAAGTCGAATTGTGAAATTAGGGTAATAATCGATTGCCTGAACATAGTATTTTACACTCCCCAAGTATACAGTTGTGCGGTTGTTTTCACAACCAAGTTCATATTCTATGCGGCCACAGCTTATGGGATCGGTTTGTAATCGAAAAGGGGAGCTAATATGAGTGATATTACCACAAGAAGAGGGAGCACAGTTAGTTGTAGCACTGCAACTATGGTGGCCGGCTAGGATGACTAGAAAAAGAAGGGCTGAGTATGCACCCAAAAGCTGTTCTAACATTCCACTCAACATTGCAGGGAAATGAAATAAAGGGTTGTTCTTGAGAACAGTACTCTTTTTATAAAAACCATCTGACTACTGGGTCCATCCTCATTCAATACGAAAGGGTCATCTCTACGTACGAATTATTGCTGAAGCATTCCGAAATCACGTGAAGAGTTTCCCACCATAGAAAGGGGAAGCTAGTGGCCCATTCTCATTGAATATATGTTAGACACGCAACTAAAGTTGTTAAAATCATTTTTCTACACCACACAAAAATTAATTTTTTTTAACTAACTATATTAAGAATTTCAGCCAATAAATTAAATTACATTAAAATATAATAAACAAGCTCAACAATATTATAAAAATAAATAAGTAATCTAAATAAATAAATAAATAAGAAAGATATATAATATAAATTGAAGAAAAATATATATAAAAATATTTTAAAATAAAAATCATTTAATAATAGAAAGTACACAAAACCAGGTTACACTTAGTTGTTCCTATATTTTTTTGAGAAAAAATAGTTGTTCCTATCATGACAAGTTCTAATGAATTTTTTTTAAACAATAAATCTAATAATTAAAATAAATTTTTAAACAATATTTAATATGTTATAACAAATCTAAATTAGAAATAATTATTCAGAAATATATATAAATAAAATATGACAATAAAAACAAAATTTTCATTCTAAAATTCTTTCATATAGTCTAAATCTATGCAAAGTTAAAAGAAGTTCATATGAATTCATTGTTTCCTTTTCTTCTTCTTTTTTAAAAAAAAAAATTCAAAGTCTTTAAAATTGAATTAAATCTATTTTTCATTAGGAAATTACATATTTCTCTAATTTTATGATAAATGTGTACCAAGTGAGTACGTAGAAGACGGCAGGGAGTCTTCGTTTTCGAATTTTCCAAGTCAATAAGAGAAAAGATGAGGGTAGAAAAGTTGGAAAGGTCGCATCACGCAAACCTCACGGCCCCGGCAATATCTAGAGAAACGAGCCAAGAAAAAGGAAAGCAAAAGCATGACCGTCTGCCTAATTAAAACTCCAAGGAATAGGAATAATGAAGTGGTTATCTGCCCACCAAGCCTCCATATATATAGACATCACAGGCTCTCCATGAACGACTGCACGAGTTGATCAAATATTTTTATACTTCAAGGACTCAACTGAGCACATCAAGAAGATTGAAATCTAAACTCGGGTCTAGTCCATGAAAAACTATTTCTTCTAGCTTGTTGTGTGATCAGTTTAACCCATAAATATTAACAGTCTCTTCCAAAAGCTTTTGTTGCAAATTTAAATAATATTTCAGCTTAAAATGTGGATTTAAACCCAGATTTAAATAATCCATTACGATTATTACTAGAATTAATTCTTTAATTCTTTAGCTTTTAAAACTAGTTATAAAAAGATGGGTGAAAGAAAAGTCTTCTACGATGATGTTTCTTTGCACTCTTCCTTGCCTTGTATTTTAGTGTTCTATTTTGGTTGTAAACTCTGACTTTTCTTTCAAATCTAAAACTTCAATTAATTTTATTTGATTTGTAGATTTTGTTTAAAAGTGCATATAAAAAACATTATAATTTATTAAAAAAACACAAACTTGATCCTATTTTTATTTCGGAAAGGAAATGAAATTTCAGAGTTCTTTTTATGTTTTAAGTATAACTCAATCCACCTTCTAATGTTGTGCTTCCATTTTCATCAATTTATTAACACAGCGCCTCAGCAAGCAAGTGCGCCCTTACTGACAAGTGGTAAAGACAAGGAGTGAGGGAGATAGCTTAGATGCTCCATTCAAGCTGTGAGCAACTCCAACCGAGCAGGCAAATGGAGAGCTAAAGGTAAATTTATGTACTTTTTAGCTTTTTATCAATTGTAATCGTCTCCAACGGGATAGCCATTTTGACAGACAAAATGGATATTGGCAAATTTATGTATTTTTTAGCTTAAAATGGCTATTCCGTTGTTGAGTAGCTATATTTAGCTGAGCAAATGACAAAAGACAAATTAAAATATTACCATTGCAATAATTTTTTTCTGTGTAATTAAAACACCAAAAACACGCAAAGCATTCATCTTCGTTCACAATTGAAACCGAAGCCATCGAAGAACACAATTTCTGTCAATTTATCTTTATAATTTTTCAACGTAGAGCCCAAAAATAACACTAAAAAAACCTTGCAAAACCCAGAAATAAAACCAACCACGAAGCCAGCCCTCGCAATCTTCTCCTTTAACAATACCCCAAATCCAAACCGAGAGAGAGAGGAGAGGAGAGGAGATGAGCTTACAGATCGACGACGACGAGCTTACAAATCGACGGGGAAAGGACGATTTCAGAGATGAGAGGTCTGTGGCTTGATGACAACTTTATTGAGCAAGAAGTTGAAAGCAGATGAGCCATACTGATGTTCGGTTCAGAACAACCAAACCCACATCCACCTGGAAAATATCTAGATAGTCAAAAAAATAATAAAGTTAAGAAAGAACAAGGGTAAGTGAAATCACGACAGAACCTAAAATTTAAAGATGGTTTTTGACTTTCATCGAAATACGATCTAAGGGTAAGTGAAATCACAATAAAGAAACTAAAATTTTGTTAGTTTTGTTATCCAAATTAAAAATTATCAATAAAATAGAACGATTGAAGCATTAATGATAATTTTTTTATTTGATCATTTTCATATTTGTTTTATATATTTTTATAATATAGTTTAATTTATTGAATTTATTTTAACAAATTAATGATTCTCATCAAATATATGCTTTATTATTTGGCAAACGATTTCAACTAGAACATTGTTGGGTTATCTTAAGAAAAAATATTATATCGTGTTATAAAATTGACATCAATTCAGTTTGTTTCTTAAAGTTCTTCTAACAATTAATAATTCAAATACAAAGTAATTGCACTATATTTAAAATATAATTAAAAAATTAATAATTATATTGTTGGAGGGTTTTTTAAAAGTAATTATTTAATTATATAACTTACTCCTATTAATTGTAGAATTAATTGCATAATTAAACTATATGCAAAATAATTACACTATATTTAAAATAATATAAAAAATGGCTCTCCAAAATGGCTTTTACCATTGGAGCATACATCAATAAAAAAACTCATAAATACACTATTCAAAAAGCCATTTTAAAGATTTGGCTCTTTAAAATGGCTTTTGCCATTGGAGTTGCTCTACGGTTTTGTTTTAATATGGTATATTGTGGTTTGTGTTTTTTTTAATTATAAATTTAAAGTGTTTAATTAATTAATTAATATACATTATAGTTTTGTATGGGTAGCATTGAATTTTTTTTTAATCTTAATTTTAAAAAGTGTTTAAATAATGTGTTTGTTATGATAAATCAAACATGATTGCTCACTAGTTTAATATTTTTAGAAACAATGAAAAGCAAATAAATTTGAATTGGATAGGTATTTGAAACAAGATTTAGAGAAGGATGGGAATGCTTTAATATTTTAGCATGTAGGGAACTTAGGGCATGTTTGAGAGTGAGATGGAGGTTGTTTTTCAAAATGTTTTTCATTTATAAAAGTATCATAATGATTTTTTTTATTTTTTAAAATTATTTTTGACATCAGTATATCAAAATTATCAAAGAACATCAATTTTTTTTTACTTTAAAGTAAAAAATTAAAAAAAATCAATTTTCTACAAAAAGTGTTTTTAAAATACATTGTCAAACTGTGATATTACAATACAGCTAAAACAGCTCGGCCTTTCACTGTACCACTACACCCATTGGCACTATGGAGTCGATCTTCTCTCTGGTGCTTCGCGCGCGGACGTTTACCTTTTTTTTTCCGGCCTGTGAACAGTTTATTAACGAAAAAAGCCCTTAAAAAAGGCAAAAAAATGCCGTCGGTTTCAGGGGCTCAACAATAATTGACCGTTTTCGGTCCGATCCAGCCCGGTTCGTCTGGCCAGTTTTTTATTTTTATAATATTTCATTGAATAGTGTAATAACCATTTTGTCCCTCAAAAAGGACAAAAAACACATCTGTGAGGGAGGGGCGTTCCGTTAATTAGCCAATATTTTATTATTTTTTCGGCGTCTTACTGTTGGCGTGTCGTCGGACGCGCCATTCATTTCCGTTCTCATGCGTGTTTCGGACGGCGCGTGCGGCTTACGCCAACGTCCAAACATGCCCAACCGACGTTTAAAATGATTTCAGGTATGTTCTCTTCCATATGGTGCGGCACGTGTGACACTATGGTGTCCGAAGACGTTTCAATGGTTGTTTGAATTTCCCCTCCAATTTCTCTCTCCTGTCTGCGTCAGCTGACATCAGCGCAACTGTTTTTTGCCAAATTTCATTTCTGTCCCTGAATGTTGTAATTTGTTTTTCTGGCCCTTATTGCTATTATATAGGTTTTGATTTGTTTGAATTTCGTCCTTCAATTAAAATTGATTATATATTGGAGTTTCAATTAGGTCCTCATGCTTTTAATTTTGCGGATTGGGCTGGAATTCTGAAGATTTTTGGTATCAAAGTTTTGATTGATTTCAATTTCATCTTCCATGCAAATTTATTATAAAACCTTAATATTTTCGGTATCAAAGTTTGATTTCTTTCAATTTTATCCTTCTATGCAAGTTAATTATGAGTTTCAGTTTCATTTCAGTCCCAATTCTTTTAATTTCTGGTTTTGTTTTAAATTATTTAATTTCAATGTTTGGATTTACTTCAATTTTGTCCTTTAAATTAAATATATTATTTAAAGTATGTCACTTTTGTTTTAAATTATTTAATTTCAATGTCTGGACTTCTATCAAAGACATATTGGTAAATATTTTCTTGTCGAAAAATTGAAGGTGGTACATAAATCAAATCTATATGGCATAAGTCCGGTACTTCAGCAATTTTTACATCACCAACCATCACATAGGAATAACCTTCCATATGGCAGGCAGTATTTACGAAATTAAAATTACGAAATTTTTTTAATACAATCACTGAATTGATAGAAAGTATACAAAAATCAGGTGGCAACCTAGTTGTCCCTATCTATTTTTTGAACAAATGTAGTTGTTTCTTTAAAATTGAATTATATCTATTTTTCATTAGGAAATTACATCAAAATTATTTCCTCTAATTTTATGATAAATGTGTACCAAGTCAGTAGAAGACGGCAGGGAGCCTTCGTTTTCGAATTTTCAATAGAAGAGCAGCAGGCAGGCCAATAAGAGAAAAGATGGGGGTAGAAAAGTTGGAAAGGTCGCATCACGCACACCTCACGGCCCCGGCAACAAGTAGATGATAGGTTGAATATATATATATATATATATATATATAATGCCTTATAATAATCTTGTTGATTTAGTATCTTAGATTTAGCAAAGGATTGGGTGATTTAGTATTTCATGACGATGGAAACTTGATGATGTTCATAGATCGTATTCAGATATTTCTCTTAGATTCTTTTTTTCATATATATAATGCCTTATAATAATAATCTAATCCAATCATGAACGATGACGCCTAAGACTTTTGTAAACTTGGTCTCCTTGTCCACCAAGTGTTTCGGCCATACCCTTTACTTTTACCTTCAACTCATCTTGCACGTGGCTTGATGATGAATTCACCACTTAGATGTCAAGAAACATGAGCACCGTTTGTTTGTTTGCGGGAATACTTTTTCTTTAATATTTACAATAGCAGTTGTTTATATATATATATATATATATATAGTAGTTCTCCACAAGAGAATGAAAGGCAAATAGACAGGTTTGGCTAGAGAAATGGAGAAGCAACAAAAAAGGAGCAGCAGTCATGTACTGGCCATACCCGTTCCTGCTCAAGGTCACATTAACCCAATGATGCAATTCTCCAAGCGCCTAGCCTCCAAAGGAATCCAGGTAACTGTAGTCATCTTCTCAAACATGGTGCTCAGGCATTCCCGCCGGCTTGGCTCGGTCCAAGTTGTGACCGTAGATTTTGTTAGTTATGAAGGCAAGCTTTCGTCAGATGACTACTCCAAACAATTCCGAGCTACGGTGACACGAAAATTGCCAGAACTCGTTGCAGAACTGAACAATTCTTCTGGGAATCCAATAAGTTGCCTTCTGTATGACTCACACATGCCTTGGGTTCTGGACACAGCTAGACAGCTTGGCCTCATCGGGGCGTCGCTCTTCACACAGTCATGTGCTGTTGACAATGTCTACTACAATATTCATGAGATGCAGCTCAAGGTTCCACCAGAAAAGTTGCTGGTAACAGTTTCACGTTTGCCAGCACTCTCAGCACTAGATATTACCGATCTACCATCGTTCGTGCAAGGTATGAATTCTGAATCAGAATATTCATTTCTATTGAACCATGTGGTCGGACAGTTCTCGAATTTCAGGGAAGCTGATTGGATCTTTGTCAACACTTTCAACACCCTGGAGGAAGAGGTACCAACAAAGATCTCCTCTATATATGAAATGCATGTCTTGATCTGAACATATGTATCTATACAAAGCAAACCAGTGTGCAATCAAACAAGCTGTTAGAAATTCCTATTTAAATTTTTTTTCATTGCTCACAAGATGATACCTCATTTTCAAAGTATGCTTCTTTTACTTCGGTGGCTCTCAAAATTTTGTTGATTTCCATCAGGCGGTAAACTGGTTGGCAAGCCAAAGGTCAATAAAGCCAATCGGACCAATGATCCCGTCTTTTTACTTGGATAAGCAGCTGGAGGACGATAAAGAGTACGGTCTCAGCCTCTTCAAACCTAACCCGGACGGCTGCATTGAGTGGCTGGATTCAAAGGAAACTGGCTCGGTGGTTTACGTGTCATTTGGAAGCTTGGTTGCACTGGGAGACGAGCAAATGGCAGAAATTGCTTGGGGCCTGAAGAGGAGTGGCTGCTGCTTTTTATGGGTAGTCAGAGAATCGGAGAGGAAAAAACTTCCAAGCAACTTTGCGGAGGAATCATCAGGGAAGGGTGTGATCGTGACCTGGAGCCCGCAGCTAGAGGTTCTGGCTCACAAGTCTGTAGGTTGCTTCATGACTCATTGCGGGTGGAACTCAACACTCGAGGCATTGAGCTTAGGAGTGCCAATGGTGGCCATGCCACACTGGACTGATCAACCAACAAATGCTAAGTGCATTGCGGATGTTTGGCAAGTAGGGGTTAGAGTGAAGGCAAATGAAAAGGGGATCGTCACTAAAGAGGAGGTGGAAGGGTGTATAAGGGAAGTCATGGAAGGTGAAAGAGGCAATGAGATAAGAAGGAACTCTGAGAAATGGATGAAACTAGCCAAAACAGCAGTTGATGAAGGTGGAAGCTCTGATAAGAATATCACGGAATTTGCAGCAGAACTTGCTAAGAAGTTCAATGAAACCAAAGATTCAAAAGTGTGAAAGCCTGCATAGGCATGGCCTTAACACTTGAAAATGCTCCTTATTTAGCTGATGGAGTTTGCCTCGATCATAAAGCTGATGACACATCCATCTATTTCAACTAGATCAACACCATATGCAAAAGTATGATTTCAATCTGAAGAATAAACTTGCACGGAGCCTTTATTTCCAAAAGCATTAGATATAACTATCAGACCCAATAGAACAATTTCTTTTTCTTTACTGTTTACCTATATCATTTATATATTCATCACAATTCACTTTTACAGCACTAGCAAGCATGCCCAGCTTTATCATTGAGCTGGAAAACCAAGGTTACTTGTATATATATGACCCTAACAGATAAGGGTCAGGTATATAGCCCCACGTCAAAAAAATTGCTCAAAACCTCTTCTACGGGTCGTAATCACATTAGATGGCATGCCATTTTATCGTTAAATAAACTATCAGTGAGGCAGGGTACTAATCAGACAACAGAAGGAAAGAATTTGAAGGGAATTTTTTTTACATCTCCCTCTCTTCAGTTGCTTTGGCATCTTCTGTCCAACTGCCTAATTTGACAATGTCTTCCACAAGAATCTTTCCATCTGTTCCATTGAAAATGATCCAAGTATCAGTTATACAAGGTAAAAAAGAAAACAATACTAAACATATCGAAAGTTCAACAAAATGACTAGAAGCAGAGAAAAACTACAAGGTAGAAGAAAAGCATCATGTTAATTTTCTGGCCGTTGATAGATTTCCATATGCAACTCAAAGCACCCAATTGGATTGAGAAAAGTATTTGTTGACTAGGTTCTTGGTAAATAAGTGGTAAACTTGTTTGCTTTCGTGGCCAAGAAATATTTTTTAATGTGGCATGGTAAAAAGAGGAAAAATGATATGATGTCTTTTACAATTATGCAAAGTAAGATATGGCTTCTTAGAACCAACACCAGTTTTGCAATTAGGTGCTGAGCTCAAAAGAACAAATGCATTAATCCTCTAATAAGAAGATAGAGATGACTGTTGAAACACGCAGGCACATTCGAAAAGATTGAAGCATAAACAAAAATAGAATGACTAGCCGACCTCTATCTTTGGAAAGATTGCTGATGAGTTCTTGGATGCCTTCCTTGCCTAATGTATCCTTCAAGTACATCGCAGCAGCTGCCACCTCCTCAGGAGTAACTTTCCCATCATAATCCCTGCATACGAGTAAGATTACTGGATGTGAGTTCAATCACAGGATGGAGTTCATAAACCATCTTATTCCCTGCTCTTTAATCCCTCTGATGATTACTGGCCAACAACCCTCATTTCTGAGACATTCTTTAAACCCACTCCAGTCTATCACCTAATACTAGTTCAACAACTACCTCTTGGGTACTTCAGTTGCAAGAAGTAATGAATGGTGAATGCTAAGTTCATTAAGAACTACATTCAGTGACCTGCCCACCCCAGTCTATCACCTAATACTAGTTCAACAGACTACCTCTTGGCTACTTCAGGCACACGAAGTCATGAATGGTGAATGCTAAGTTCATTTAGAACTACATTCAATGACCTTGAATTAATGGCTTCGATAGACTGTGCCCATTACATATAATTAAGTGTTTTAGACTATATCATAATTTAACATGCAAGCATTCAAAGTGACTACAAGGGGAAAAAAGGAGCATTATACTAAAAACAAAACATTGCTGCACCTGTCGAGTATTCGCCAACGATCACCAATTTTGGCATCTACATCATCAATTTCTTTCTCAAGATTATGGAGCATGCTATCAACCTTAAAAACAAAAACAGCATAACAGTTAATAGCTAGGAAGATTTTAAAAAAAGTAGATTTGAGCTCAACTAGTACAGTAATCTGAGTGCAATACCCTTTCTATTAGTGCAGAAGAAACCTCATCCTGTTCATCCACATCAGATGCACGATCAGTTTCCTCTCGAGCAGCTCTATATGCCTTAACAGCCTCCTTTTCACCATCATTTCCCTCTTTTTCTACCATGCTATTATAAAGCTCTATCTGAAATCATAAAATGATCAAAAGAAGAGCTGAGTGATCATGCTGTTACAGATCCAGCTCACATTTCCATGACCTGTAGGTAAGAAAGACTACGTACCACACAGTTCACTTGATTTCTCAAGCAAATAGAAGAAAAATAATAGACACACATACCAGACATGCAAATCTCTAAAACCATAAAACATTTGTTACTCGAGGCTTTTAGTACCTCCTTGTTGACAAGGCCCAGGAACTCCTCACGCTCCCTGCTTACTGACTGCAAGAATAGTAGAATATAGAATTGAAAAACTACAGAGAAGATCACCAAAACTATGATGAAGAGAAACAGATACTTGACCGCTAAAACTTAGTAGCATGCCAATACTTACAGATGCTGAAGCTAAAACAGCCAATGCACGACTAAGTTCACAGAGATGTTCTTGTTTCTCCACTGTACTTGCTCTAGCCAGTTCTTGCGCTTCTCTTGTTGTTGATAGGGTCATCTCTTTCAAAGCTACATCCTCTTCACTAGCTTTAGACTCTTTCATTCTGGCAAGCTCTTCTTCCTTGTCCTCTTCTTCCTCCTATAAGTTATCAATTGAGAAAAAGCTTAGGCACTTCAAAATAAATATCAATGGCCACAAAATTAGGAAGAAATAAAAGCTCTTATGCTGCTAGCTATATGAAGTAAACTGCAGCCAATTTTTAACCTTGATCATTTCTTCCTGCATCTCAAGGTATTCCAGTTTCCTTCTTCTTTCTGAAACAGAATCTTCAGATGGTAAAGCAGTAACACCAACGGTATCCACAACCTCATCAGGCAGGGAAGACAGTGTTGCCCGAACAGCTTCCTCAGGTTTCAATTTTCCAGATACCATGAAGGCCCTGCACGTTTTACACAGGCCATAAAACTCAAAGGGAGTAACAGGCTAAAATATATACGAGAAGATAAGATTTCACATGGAACAAAATGATGAGGAAATAACAAAATTAATGTAAGAGAGGATTCACCTTGAAAGGATCAAAAGGGAAGATGGCACTGAGTGATTGAGAGACAGCTCCAACCAATCACGAAGCTGAAAGGAGAAGTCAAGAAGTTAACATACTAGTACATGGATATTCAATTTATAATATTCAATCACATACCAGTAAGGATGATTTACAATGAAAACTAAGAGCAAACAATTTCCTTTAACTCAAACCCCCACCCCTTTTAGGAAAAAAATGGTTGAAACAATGGAGTTATTTGTCAACAATTCAACATAAGCATACAGCAACCCAAAGTTTATATATGTCATTTTACATATGCAAACAAACATATTCTTGGAATCATTAACATCAGTTTAAAACCTGAAAAACTGTATCTTGAAATGGAAAAGACAAGATGTTTAACACAAAAACCTGTTGCTGCATTTCTTCAACTGAGAGCATTCCAAGCATGCCTCGCTCCCTACAATCTTCACGAAGTTCAGCCTCTGAAAGAGACTCCACACCCTCTGCTTGAATTAACCTATCATCATTCTTAATCCTGGAAACAAAATAGTATGATGAAACCAACAGGATAAACTCTTTAGTGAAAATCAACAGAAGCAGAGGTTAATCAAGCACAACTAAGTTCTTCATATCACTTAAAACAACCAAATAGTTTTCTTAATATAAAACTCCAGATACAAACAGCTCAATAAACTATTGAGTTAACCACAAGTGGCTAGAAACTTTACTATTCCATGATCCATGCTAAAATAAGAACCCACTTTAGCACAGACAGAGTACTCTCATTTGTCACCCCACAGGTCAACCCAATCTATTCGTTCAGAACAAAAAACATACAGCTAACCTCTGGAGTCTTTTGCGGAGCATGTAACGCAAATATGCATCTGTTCCGAAAGGACTGATTCCCATGTATTTGCACATATTGACCAATCGAGGCCTGGAAGAAGGGAAATAAGGGAAAGGGAGAGGCATGTTCCTCAGCAAGCAGAAAATATATGTATTAAGCAAATCAATAAGATGCATTAAAATAAAAAGGAAATGAAGAAAAACACCAACCTGCTGATATTGTCCAAAGTTAATTCATCATTGAAAAGTTTAGCAAAGCCCAAGATTTCATCATTAGAAACAATGGAGCCTCTCCTAACCTGCAAAATTATCGCAGCGTGTAGTGGTGAATATTAACATGAACATGAATTAATAAAAAAAGAAGACTTGAAAAGTAAACAAATTATCCTGTGGAGTGGAAGCTAAAGCTAATTTTCTTACGTTGTTCAAAAAATCATCAAGATCTTCAGCAGTTTTCTTAATTTCTCCACTTCGTGAGTTCTGAACTTCCTTAGCCATTTCTTTCACTGTATCCTGAAGAAACTTGGCATATTCTATTCTTGCATTTAGCCTCCTTTTCAATGCTTCCTAAGTTGACAAGAGAGCAACATGTGTGGTTAAAAGGGGCAAAAGAGGAGAAACCCAGAACACGTGCAAAGTTGCATATGCATATGGAATAGAGATGAAAGCCAGTCCAACCAAACCAAGCATTGATGTGTTCAGTCCTAGTTGGTTAAAGCTTTGTTGATTTCAAACTCAAACAGACCTAAAATCTAGCTCTCAAACCTATCTTCAGCTTGTTAAAAGGAGCTTGAGGTTGCCCTTGTTATTAAAATAAATAATTATATGAAGAAAGAAGTATAGTAAACATTTTTAAAAACAAAAATATCCAACTAAGATACATGAAAGTTCACAAAATGTCAAGAAAACATACATAAAGTAACATGCATCCTTATTTTATTTTTCATTTGAAATTTCATATGAATGCAACCAATATCAATCAGTAGTTAACAACTATAAACAAGCTAAGTACCAAGCTTAACCCAAGCCAATCCTTGAAAATGTTTCAGGGCCAAAACAACTGACAGCAGCCTGCTTTGAACTTGGAAATTGACTAAACGAGTCTCAAGTCAAGCTTCGATATGTTTTTATATGTCTATAAATGAAGGGAGATTTAGACTATAACAAGCTAAAATCAGCATTGCTCATAGTGAACATCATTTATTTGCAGCCCTATTATAAGTGAACATTTGAGGATACATATTAGCATAGCATGTCTGTTCTAACATAAACTAATTTCATCACTGAACTCATTTCAATAAAACTAGAGACACAGTAAGGATCTCAAGCATAACACTAACCAACAAATAAATTATAGAGAATGCAAAGCCCACCAAAATCCATACCTGCTCTTTCATCTTGTCTTGAAATGTAGATGGCAACATGTTAGGGAACAGCTTCAAAAACACCGGTAACAGAAACTCCATGAACGGAACAACGATAAAAACAGCAAATGGAACTAATCTGAATATATCCGCAGTAGTTCTCGTCAACTGTTGTCTCTCCCTCCTCGACAAACTCTTCCCACCAGCAAGTTTTAACAGCAATCTCGAACTAATCCTCGCATCAGCCCACAATAGCTTAAACCCTAACCAATAATGCTGCAATGTCGACATAATTTCATGCTTCCAGTGCACAAGTTTCTTCGCCCAATCCTCTCTAAAAACCCACAAAAAAAAAAAAAAGATGTCAGTCCACATAACAAAACACATCAATTAACACAACACGAAAAAGAAACCTTTTTCATCAAGTTTTCAACCTGCTCATCGACGCTACAGCTCGTAAAGCTGGGCCAATACCAAGAAGAGCAGCCCAAGTTCTCTTCAAAACCGTCTTCTCAACTTTCATAGATTCATTCAACCTCTTCGCCTTAGCCTTCGCCTTCGCCGAACTCAATCCCTCCACCGCTTGATCACACTCATCCGCTGACGCCTCTTTCCTCTTTTTACCATCCATTTCCTTCCCCTCCTCATCACTCTCAAACTCCGGAGGCAACTTCTTGACCGCCACCGTTGACGCGTACCTAACTAAAATTCCATCTACCAACCTAAACCTCCCATCCGCAAAACGCGGACCTCCCAAACTCCCATTAAAACAGTACCCAACATTTCTTACACCAGAAAATCCAAAAAATTCGGCTTTTTTTACTGTTTCTTTTAACCGATCGTCGGAATTAAAATGGTAACTCGCCGGACAGCTAAAACATCGGGAATGGGAAGAGTGAAATGCATCGGCGATGGACTGGGAACTCTGAAGAGAACGAGTCGACGAAGGGTTGAAATAGTAAGAAGCCAATTTGTTCCTTCTTAAAATTGCTCTGGCAGCCATTTTCTCATTTCCAGAGAGGATTTCTTGGGAGAAAAATATTAAGAGAGGAGCAAGGAGGAGGAGGAGGAGGGTTTTAGAGGGGATACAGGGGATGGTGTAGTTATAGTGTGAGGTAAGGGTGTATGGTTGTGCAGTGAGGTGGCGGGTTGTGCCGTTTAATTTTGTACGAGGATTGGTTGTTCGGTGTCGGGATGGTGACAGTTGTCAGTCAAAGACGTAATCTTGAACAACAAGACCGGATTTTTATTTTATTTTTTTGCCTTGTTTCTAGTCTTTGTTTTCCCCGGTTTTTATATGTTCAGTAGAAGTGTACTCTTGAGCAACAAGACAGGAACTGTTTATATATACATATATATATATATATAAAAGAAAAGAAAATGTTATTGTGGATCAGTCTTATTATTTTAGTGTATTAATCTTGTAATTTGAGCAAAACCATAATAAAAGGTGAATTTATGATTCAATTTATTCGGCCAGACATTAGATTCTATTTAATAGGTAAAGATTGTACTGAACATATACAAGTTTTATTTTTTTTCTATTTTCTCCGATCGTAATCTTTAGAATTGAGAACCCTATCCATATGATTCGTTGTTGATACCAGCACAAAGAGATCACATCCAAAGAAGGGGTAGCAACTCATTTTCATTTCAATCCCCAAACCTTCGTCTCCTAGATTCAAGAAAATGTGTGGTATGAAGCTCCGACACTGTTAATTTCTTCGACGAAAATCTCCATCTTCTTCCCTGTTTTTCCTTCTCCAGGCCTCGTGTCATTTCCTGCACACACCAAGTAATGACCGTCTTAAGCATTGAATGAGAAGAATGAGGTGACTATAATTTGCTGCTTCAGAGATGCCTACCATGGAAGCGTAAAGGTGTCTTTCAACCATCCTTGTTTTGAACAGTTGGAGCAAATTCTGTCCAGTCTTGTGATGATCTCAGAAAAGGTTGGTCTACCAACAGGTTCTGATAGCCAGCATTCATCAATCAACCTACAAGAAGATCAAGATAGTTCCCACAAAATTTTAAGCTGCTCCCTTGGAAGCTGTTTGGGACTGCGGTTAAATTGGCGTTTGGTCAAAATTCAAATTTTTATTTTATTTTTTTGATGTATTTAGATCATTTTGATGTGCTGATGTCAAAAATGATTTGTAAAAAATAAAAAAAAATATCATTTTGATGTATTTCTAAATGAAAAGCACTTTCAAAAGCAACCGCAACCACCCTACCAAACAAGTTCTTGAGATTCTTCCACTCATTCCTAGTTGTGGGACAACTTTCTATTCAATCTGCTAAAATAAAATGAAGGACAAATTCAAACTTACTCTCTTAAATCTGGAGGGTAGCTTCTTAATTTGATCTTAAACTGTGGTCTCTTGTTTTCCAAGCACATCAATTTCACAGCCTCTTCAGGAGACCTGGGATAGAAAGGCTGCACTCCCTCAAGCATCTAGCTCAACACAAAAAACAAATACAAGACCAGACATGTGAAGGAAACAGGAAACTAAGAGGTTGTTTGAGATTGAAGTTGCCCCAGAGGTTTAAAAAAATTGAGAGTTTAGGTATTTAATAATGATGTTTTTAGCTGATTTTTGTATGTAGACCCCATCTTAAAAATTAATAAAACCCGGACGCATGAAAAGCAGCTATTAGCTGAAATATATGTATATTAATATAAAAATATATATTTTTAAAGTAATTTTACAGATTGAAAGCAATATGAAAAGTTTGGTAACAAACACGTGAAACTGTTTTTCATTAATCTCATACTCAAAAGCAGTTTTAACCAAACACTTCAAGACTTATTTTGAACTGCAGCTAAAATGTTTTTCATGAAACTGTTTTTTTAAAACCTCGACCACACGAGCAAAAGCAATACCAAACAAACTCTAAAAACAGCTTGTCGCAGATTAGACGGCAAAGTACCTCATACAAAAGGGCTCCGAAAGAGTATGCATCGACGCTTCTATCAAATATTTCATCTTTATAAATCTCAGGTGCCATGTATACATCTGCACAGCAACACCATAACTTAAGTTCAAGTCATGAACAATAACTTAAACTTTGTTCGCCACACTTCAAAAGACTTACTTGAACGGTCAATAGGAGTCCCTGGAGATAGTTTAGCTTTGTAAGGTGAAATGTTTGACAGCCTTATCAAACCAAATCCAGCTACCTTCAATAGACCACCATCATCCAGCAAAATATTTCTGGCACCTTACCAAAATGTCCAATATTACAGAACAGTACATCTTAGGAATCACAAATCAGATTGCAATAATTTACACATCACTTTAACTTCTGCATTGGTTGTCTTACTTTGGCTTTAAATCGCAATGGATGATCGGATATGGTTTACATTCGTGTAGGTAGTTTATGCCCCTGATAACAGAACATCAACCAACACATCTTAAAAATGGAAAAGATAGAGGCTTCTTTAGAGGAATGTAAAATGGGATTATCATCGCTTGGAAGCATTCTTAACTAATCTCTCTTTCACTTGTGCACATGATCTGTGCTGTGTAATTCAGGGACCAATACGAATTCGGCAATTGAACAAGCAAGGTTTTTTATTCAAGAATTCAAACTTGCCTAGCAATATCAAGAGCAAATCTCAGAGCTTTAGATGGGGAAAACCGCCCTTTCTTCTGAAGATAGCATGCTAAGTCACCCTGAAATATAGAATTAATACAGTTAAAACTGCAGAAAAAAGCATTGAATCTTAGTATGTACATTTATCTGTGAGCAGAGGAGGGAGGAGGAGAGGTGTGCTTACTTTTGAATGAAATTCTGCCACAATCATCATGGGAAAATTTTGGGTCACGGCTCCTACAAACTGGATCAGATTCGGATGTCGAACTTTTTCTAATAAGGTTAGCTCATGTTTGAAAGCATTTCTGTCATTCAATGCCAAAAAGGGAAAAAAACATCAGGGGTAAAAAACCCTACCATGTCTTAGAACCCAAATTACTTAGCCACAATCTGCAGAGTGCAAAGCAATTGAAGCAGCGTAAGACAAGTTTAACTATGTGAAATGAAATGAAATCTTGAACTGCCTATGCTCTATCTCAAGCATATGTAATCATTTGTCAGTCAAAGGCAATCTAACCAGTCAGTTTTGTTAGAATTCTAATGAGATTAACTTTGTTTTAGCTATAGGATTATAAAGATATTAGCTCTCTTTTTAGCTATAGAGTTCTAAATAGTGTTTATGACTATCTCTAATAGGATTTATCATAAATCATGTCCTTATCCAATAATCTCTCAAATTGTGAGAGTTTTATGGCTTTAGTTCATTATCATTGTAAGCCTATATAAAAACAATTTGAATTCAATAAAAGTATGTGATTTGATCCAAATTTCGAACTGTTTAAACAGTTACTGTACAGATTCAAGAATTTCCAACAAGTTTAATCAGAACCTCTATTTCTTTATAAACCTACTCTAAATTAAAAACGACTTGAATCAACATTCAAGACTTGAATCCAAAACCAGAAAAGAAAGAGGAAAGGGATCACCTACATGCCCTCAGGGTTTGCACAACGTTCCTTTTCAAGTATCTTTACGGCGACCTTAGTACCATTCCATTTAGCAACTTGATACATTCCCTGTTATACAAGTTATCGACTTGTAATTATGGCGGAACATCACAGGAAGTAAACAACATATTTCTACCAAGTTAAGAACTAGATTTCATTGAGGTTACACTTCTTTATTTGCTTTTGTTATGGAACAGAGGATCTGCCAATCAAACTCTGCGTTGGTTTACTAAGCTATGATTTCCACAAGATCATCAACCAACTACCATCTAAACAAGATTTATTTTCAAGCATCATTAAGAGCAAACAGATGGCAAAAAAAGAAGAGAAGAAGTTGTCATTACAAGCACAAATCACTGAAATTGAAGGGGAGCAGGACCATGCCTTTGCAATGCCATCAGCTTTTCGAACTTGAAGTTCCAATGGGTTAAGCTCATACTCTGGAATTTCTCGAGGATTTGCCACAGCCATGGGTGTCTTCCTGGTGGTTTTCTAAAATAATCCCATATACGTAAACACCAAATCTCAAACATAAACAGAGAATTTAGCACAATCGAAGAAATGTCTTGACATTTTTACCAGGGCCTTAGCTCCTCTTGCCTTCAAAATGTTATAGACTTCAACGTTTCCATAGTACTTAGCGTCGGCACACACCTATCAGCAAAAAAATAATAAATAAATAAAATAAAATTCAATAACTAGAACATAACAAAATCAAGAATTACAACACTTGGAGCGAGCCTATGAAAATGAAACTTCTCATTAATCCATTGGTTCTAGCTTGGATACCATGCCAATTCGGCACGGCGGCCTACTATTTTTTGCGCAAATTAAACTGATTCGAGAATATTGATATATTACCGTGCTGCCCCACCGATCACGGGCATCGATATTAGCCCTACGACTCAAAAGAAGCTTAACAACTTCAACATGACCTTCACAGGCTGCAATATGCAGAGCGGTTCTTCCATCCAAATCGATATTATTAACATCCACACCTTCATCCAACAAATCTTCAACTCCTTTAACGTCTCCTCTGCTCGCCATGAATAACAGCTGCATTGTGGAATCCAAATTCTCTGGTACACTCAACTGTGCATGATGATCATGAAGTGGACTTCTCCGAATTGGATCCAAAGAAGACTGTCTTCCAAAGCTAAACCTTAAGCTATTCCTCATAGGATCGAGCGAGGATTGTCGTGAGAATTTCCTGCTGAATGACTTTCTCAATGATCCTGTCGAAAACTGACGTGAGATTCCTCGCTTTAGTTGGTTCGCAAGTCCTTCCATGCCTGCTTGCTGGCCTGCTACATACATAATATGTTTGCTTGCTTGAGGGATCGAGAGCGATGAGAAAACACTCTCGATACCTTGCTGTGAAAGGAGAAGATGGGTTGGAGGAAATTGGAGGAGGATGAAAAGAGAATGAGATCCGAGAGAGATGGGAGGGAAAAGAGAGGGAGAGAGGGTTTTGTGGATAGAGAATGAACGATAAACCCGTTCCTTATACTGGGGCACCGTCTGCCTGTGGGCTGTTTATGAGTTGGGCGTGTTGGACGCGGCAAAAGAGTGTAGTGATGATGTCTTTTAATTTATCACCATGAGTTTACTAAATAATAATATTGTATTAATAAAAAATAAAATATTTAAATCGATCCGATAACAATAATATAATAATTAAATAAACCATGATATTAATTCCGAGGAAATCTATTCTAGTCTGTAGATAAGTACATAATATACGGGCAAGATGGTGTCATATAGGTGTCATATATATATATAACTTTTATTAGCATGAGATTTAATGAGAATTAAATATGATAAGTGGTAAGAAAGTAGTAGAAAACTAATGATAAGGGCCCCTTGAATCTTCGGTAAATACAAATTCTCATGTTGTCTTGTTCCATAAAGTGGGGGAAGATTCGTGCAAGACCTCCCCCTCCCCAAGTGGCTGATAATAAGATAAGATAGATACAGCGAGACCGCTTGAGAAGGTGATCATTGACTTGGTGAAAGCTCACAGCCTAGCAAAGTATTCACGGGCATGCCAGCATCACGCATCGTCATTTAGGCTCTGTTTTCCATTTATTTTCAAAAAGATTTTGAAAACATTTGAAAAAAAATATATTTTAAATAAAAAACATTTTTAAAAATAACTATAATACGATAAATGTCCCCAGGGGGTAGCGTGACGGCAACGGCCTTGCTTTTGCATTTGCAAGAGCAAGGTTTGAGTCGGGGCACGCCCTAGTGATGTGAGTCACTCCTGCAGAGTCCGAGACAGCCGGAGTTTTTCTCATTTTCTAGATTCACAAAATATGTTTTCTGAGTAGAGTGATTTCTCCTTGTATTCAAAAAAAAATAATACTATAAACAGGGGCTTGCTCAGAAAACATGGAGAAGCCTCGTCTGTGATGGCAGCATGCACGCACAATGTTTGTCCCTTTCGTCTGCGAGACAAGATAATCTAACTCTCTATAATGCTAGGACTCGTTCAATGTCTCATCACAAATTAATTAGAGATTTAAAAACTTTTCAATTTGAACAATGATTGATGCTTGCCGACATCCTAGTTGGATAACTTCGGTGCCCAGAGGTTTATGTCTCAAGTCTGATAGGGTACGAAAAGCATTTGAGACTTTGAAATGTCTTTGGAAAAGACAATTAGGGGGATTGCACCTGTCGACAATTGCCGTTTTGGACTGTTGGAATGGCTTAGATTCTCAAAATAAGACCACTAGTAGGAGTAGAAAGCTTTGTTACAAAACCTCTTTTGGATCTAGTAGATTTAAAAAATCTAGTCCATCGAATCTCCCATATTTTATTGTTTTTTCGTTTTATGTCCTTGTTCTTGTCTTGTTAAAATTTTAAACCAAGAATTTGTTGGGTTGAGTTTTACAATAATGGTTGAAAGATAGTAGCAGGCTTTGATGCCATCTTATTGTTCATTAAAGGAGTAACACATGAATGTAGGGGAATCCATCGCTGAAGAGTCCCATCAAGAATGAAGCCTGGTTGTATGGTAAAGAATGATTCACGCCATGCAAATCTCTCCATTTGATTCTTATGAAGATATCACTGCGAAAAATAGAATCATATCCAAGTCCATGTTTGATTTTGTTCATATTGACAGAAATATATGACCATATAAGTTCAGCTGAAGAAAGAGATTTCAATCAGTCGATAATGAAGACCTGTTAAAACAATTGAAGAGATTAATGACTTGTCGAATAATGGCATTAGAGCATAACTCTTGAAAGACTCTTGTTTCATACAAGCACATGATGGCCAGGATGATATGTTAGGGGATGGATAAAGGAGCAAAGTGCAATGTTTTCCTGTTTTTTGAAGCTTCTATGCTGTTAACTGCATGCATCTCAAGAATTTCGAATCTAGCACTCACCTTTTTTTTTTGCGTTGCAATCTTAACGCTTGAATATCAGGAACATGAACCAATATGGAGACCGGACTGAATCTCTAGGGGGCATCACGCATCATGACAATCCAACTTCCATACAATTTTTAGACTACCGTGTTACAGTCAAGTATCTCTAGACTCTAACAAAAGATCATGTAATATCTCAAAAACAAGAAAAGCTTCAAACTTCAAAAAAAGGAATGAATTATCATAGCTGACAAAAGACCTTCTGCAACCATTTTATTTAAACGGAACAAACAACGCTTGTCACTTTACTGAACAATTCAAACTTCTTCTCAAATTAAAGGACTACCCAAAGACTGACACATAATTTGAACAGTGAATCTAGTATCCATAGAAAACAGTTCTCAAGATCGATAGGTTCAAACAGCAGAAAATAGGGACAAATTGCAGCTGCATGCATGAAACACTCTCTATCATCCGTGTTTTATACTGAGCATAATAATCTAGATTTATGGCAGTAAATAATTTGATGGACATAGCCTTAAAACACTTTCTTGATGAGAAATCACATGAACTATCAGCATTTGAATGTTTAAAGCTGCATGCCAAAATAAATGAACCAAACAAAGAAGATGGCTGCAAAACTACTTTCTGCGTTTGAGTGGACCAGTCTTGTACCCGCCTTTAGTTGGCTTGCCCCATGGTGTTTGTGACACCCTTCCCAAGGACCCACTGCTTTTGCTCCGACCCTCTCCACCACCATGAGGATGATCTACTGGATTCATTGCCACTCCTCTAACTGTTGGTCTTCGACCCAACCACCGGCTCTGTCCAGCCTTCCTAAGCTTTCGATCCTTGTGGCTGGGGTTTGAAACAATCCCAATTGTAGCCCGGCACCTGGAATCGATCTTTTTCACAACACCTGAAGGCAACTGCACCACAGTGATGGTTGGTGATGGCTCTTTCAGAATCTTTGCACTAGTACCTGCAGCTCGAACCATCTTCCCACCTTGGCCAGGGTTCAACTCAATGTTATGTATTATAGTTCCAATACGCATAGCACCAAGAGGCATGCAACTTCCAATTTGCGAATTGATATCAAGATGCAGCAGTTGTTTCATCATGTCCCCGCGTAGTGTATTAGCATTTCCAGCTACATATATCATAGCAAAAAAAAGAAGAGAATGATCTCATTTCTGCTAATAATAACACATCATAATAAAGAAAAATATTAATCCATCATGACAGCCTCGTTAATTTTTTTTGTCGAAAAGAAGCAAAACTAAAAATCAATAACAAGATTCAAACTTTCCCCTTCCCTTTATTCCCTTATACGTTCTTAAAATGCGCTTTCTTAATTAACAATGTTATCTCATTTTTACAATTTTCCATCCATCTGCTCTTTTGACTGAAATAATGTTAGTTACATATTTTGAGTTCAACTTGAACAGCACATTAGCAAAAAAGCATATAATTGGAGCTAATGTTAAGATACTTGTAAATCCAGGAGCTACCAATTAAAAAGAAAGTCCTCTCTTCAATAAGCTCAATAAAATTATAAACACTTTCAATTCCCATTTCCCTTCTTCCATTTCTCATTAAGCAGACAACAAATATCCTACAAGAAATCCCATCATTTTCCATGCCTCATTTCGCTAAGTCACCACAATAACACCACGAAATTTGTTTCTTTTTCAACACCTCATTCATTTCCCCTCTCATAAGACTACCTATTAAAAAAAAAAGAAACTCCTCTCTTCAATAAGCTTTATAAAGACTTAACCAGAACGGGGTGTTGTCTCTTTTCCCCTTTCGCATTTACCAAAGCATCAATTACATGCAAATCAATTCAGTTCCCATTTTGCTTCATTAATTTCTCAGAAAAAAACCCTCAAAAGCCTCATCTTTTTCTATGCCCTTAACTCAATATGTCAACCATTTTCACACCACAAAGTTTACTCCTTTTCCCATCTCCCTGCACAGATAACAAAACCCATTTTTCATTCTCATCAATCAAGAAAGAAAACGAACGAATTTCAAACAAAAAAGTAAACAAAGAAACTGAATCTGATATAGGAAAACCTGGGATTTAATAGTGAAAGAAAGAAAAAAATAGTACTGGCGGAGAAAAGGCGGAGAAAAGCAGTGGTGGTGCTGCTGCTGTTGATGTTGTTGGGATGTTGAAGGACCCTGTTGAAGAGTGAAGAAGAAGCTGTGCGGGCTCTGCTCCATAGAGCCATTTTTTCCTGTTCTTTGGGGAGATCTCAAAGTCTAGAGGTGCAGAGGGGTTTTAGAGTGTTTTAGGAAGTTAATGAAACGACACCGTTGATAATTATAATAAGGTTAGTTTGTAATTCCCCTCTCCCCTCTCCCCTTTATGTGGTTTTTGAAAGGTACATTACTACAATGCCTCCATGTCTCCACTCTCCACTCTTTAGGGTTTCTGAAATGTAATTTCCTCAAAACCTCAACAGGTTTGCAAGTCTCCAAAGGCAAGCTCCTGGAATAAAAACTTTCAAGGATAATCTGACGAAACCCTAATTCCCAAAAATGATGAAGACGGTCTTATGGCTTGAAGCTCAGCCACCATAATACTTGTAAAACCAATAATCCCCGTAAACCCAGAAATCTTAATTTTTTGTATGGAAATTTTCTTTAAGGAGAAAATAATTTTTGGTTTCGTTTTTTGAACTATAGTTTTTCATGACCCATAATAATTCGATAATCACAACACCTATATTGTAGATAAATCCTTGCGTAGAGACAAGAACATGGAGTGAACTATATTTTTGTCATTGTTGATTATCAAGGGTTGATTTCTACTCTTATAGCTCAAAATTTCTCAATTTTACCCTTTCAATTTTATAAAAAGTTTTAATTTTTCCTTTACTACCAAATAATTAACAAGAAGCTCACAAAACCTTGTTAAGTAAACTTTAATTTTTTTATTTTATTTTTTATGAATGGAATTTTTTGAGATAAATTTAGGTTGATTTCCTAGCTAATGAGATAGCCTGAGCAATTTTTAACCCGGGTAGGGCAAAATCAGACCCTGAATTAGGTACCATAATTATTATTTCTCTCTCCATTTTAAATCTCCATGAACGTTATAGATATCTCGCAATTTTTTTGAAAAATCTCGTAAAAAATGTAGGCTGTTTAACGGATAAAACTCATATCAAGAAAGTTTTAAACTGGAGGGTATAAATGAAACGTTGGTGAATCTATACGGGTAAAGATGAAGTTTACACATGAACATGATTTGTACAGAATTTTATCATTAACACAAGTGGACTTTTCTACAGAAGCAGTAGGCAGTTCCATTTTTGTCAGATTCTGAAACCTAAGCTTTCTGTTATGGCGGCCATCTCATCGATAACCTCCGCACCTATCCACTCCCTGAAACCCTCTTCTTATTCTTCTTCTTTCCCCTCAAATTCTACTACTGTTAGTCTAGGTTTCTCAAAAGCCATAGCTACTACACCTCTGACAATCTCAAAATCCTATCAAAACAAATTCAGAGTCTCTGCAACAAATGATAATAACATTGCTGACACTGCTTTCTCCACTAATGGCTCTGCTCCTTCAACAGCCAGATCAAAGTATGTATAAAGATCAAACCTTTATTCTAATTCTTCATCTGGGCCAATGCCAATTTTTTTTTTTGTTCATTAATTACATTAGAAGGATGATTCTTTAGCTGGGTCAAGGCTGGTTTTGATAATCATTGCTTTTTTTTTTGGTTTTGAATTGATGATTCAGGGTGAGGAGGCATACAATTTCTGTGTTTGTTGGAGATGAGAGCGGGATGATTAATAGGATTGCTGGGGTTTTTGCAAGGAGAGGGTATAACATAGAGTCACTCGCTGTTGGTTTAAACAAGGACAAGGCATTGTTTACTGTTGTTGTATCTGGCACTGAAAAGGTGTTGCAACAAGTTGTTGAGCAGCTTCAAAAGCTTGTCAATGTTTTGAAGGTCACGATACAATTCTAGACTCTCATCTATTTTACACTGATTGATGAAATTTTTTCTCAACTAATTTTCCATGTTTCTGCTACTAAAGATTCTCATGCAATCACCAAATAGTATAGTGGGGTGCATAGTTATGAATACGCAGTTTTTTTATTGTGTTTTGGCTCTATAGGTCATGTCTGGTTTGCTGGTGGATTGAAATTAGAGCTCTTTTTTTCCCAAGTGTCTGCTCTTTTTTTTTAAGATTCATATCCTGTTTCAGGATATTTGATACTTTGTACTTAGATTTCTTAATTGCTTTTTTCATTTGCCTTTCCTCATTTTCTGTCTCTTAATAAAGAGTAATTCTTGGAGTTTTTACATTAAAAAAATTAATTTTATCCCAGGTTGAAGATCTCTCTAATGAGCCGCAGGTTGAGCGTGAACTAATGCTTGTAAAAGTGAATACAGATCCAAAATACCGGGCTGAGGTGATGCATAATGATTCTCTAAATGCTGAATATCAAGGATATTGTCGAGTTTGGAAAAATATGTAGATGAATTTTTGTTATTGCAATTGCTTATTCACATTTAGTCTTTTGATTTGATCTTCAGATCATGTGGTTGGTGGGCATATTCAGAGCAAAAATCGTGGATATCTCAGAACATTCAGTGACAATTGAGGTAATGATTCACAAAATCGAATCCTGCTCATATCAGGACATTAAGCAAAGGAGCTTAAATTATCAGGGAACTTATCCTTTATGTTATTCACACAAGTAACTCAGATAAAAAAAAATGTCTTTTTTGGGAAGAAACTTCATGCATATTTTATAAGGATTGGTAAACAATGTGCATATTATACATGAATGAAGACATGTATTTATTATGCAAACCAAATAGATTAGCATAATTGCTGTGATTTGGGGTGATAGCACTTTTGAACATGCTGGTCATTTCTTACTTGCAAGCTATGAATGGCCAGATTTACTTTCATCAACAATTCAAAATTTTGAGTCTGTTAGATTATTTTTAAGCTTCCAGGATGAAGTGATCCACATGTTGATTATCTGGACTTCTGCTTGATTAAAAGACGTTCTTTCAAGTTATTTAAAAAGCATAGTTAATATGAAGATTATCGATACCAGAATGGTGCTGTTACTGGTTTAAATAAACTTGGTATTTACACTGTTTATGGCGTCATAGCATGAAGATTACAGTTAAAAACCATTTATTATTATTATTATTTTGGAGTTGGTATATTGCATCTTTAAAATTCATAGTAAAACCACTCATTTATTTTGTGGATTTAGGTAACTGGAGATCCAGGGAAGATTGCTGCTGTCCAAAGAAACCTAAGCAAGTTTGGAATCAGGGAAATTGCAAGAACGGGAAAGGTTGTCTTGGTTCTTCTCGTGATTTTTTGTGCTTTATATTGGTCTCTGTCTGCATGTGAGTGCTAATATCTAAACCTGTTGCTCCTAAAAGATTGCATTGAGAAGAGAAAAAATGGGCGCATCTGCTCCATTTTGGAGATTTTCAGCTGCTTCTTATCCTGATCTTGGAGAGAAAAGGCTTGCTGATAATGTTTTGGGGGCTAAAAAAGGAGCAGTTATCAGAGAAGATGATATGTCTGCTGGGGTACACACTTCAAGCTTTTCATCGTAATTTTCTAGTAGATAAGCATTTCTGTGCTAATTTCTTGTATTCGATAAATTTGTGTTAAGTTGGTGCTCATCTGTTCTATACAAGCATTGGTGAATCTGAAGTGTGAGCCAGGAATGAAAATACTGTAATTAAGATTGACTTCATAAACAAGATGTTGACCAAGGAACCCTCTCTCCCTGCTATCTTGCTTTTTACCCCCACTCAACCGTTACAAACATTTTTTTCTCCCTCCTATGAGCTATTTAAGATGAATATTCTATATGATTCAGAATTTTAATGGGCATTTGTTTACTAGTGCACAACAGATACTGTGGTTATAAATTTATTTTTCCAATTTTTGGCTTGTCTCTGATGTGCCTTTTTATACTAGATATTTTGTTCCGTTGCTATTGTTCATCTCAAAGATATTAATTCATCCACCCAAACTTGCCTAATTAAGAACTATCAATTGGATAGTAATATCAACTTTCCGAAATAATCTCTTGCCCCATTTTATAATTTCGTTGATTCCTCATTCCCAATCACAGTTAATTATTGTTCACAATTGTTACCATGAATTGGGCATTTAATGTATTTTTTCTCTTTTTTTTCTGTTGCTAATTAAGGGAGACGTTTATCCAGTGGAGGCTTCTGATGATTTTACTCTTAATCAAATTCTTGATGCTCATTGGGGTGTTCTCACTGATGAAGATGTAAGAAAGCTTGCTCCTGCTTGCAACTTATTTCTACTTTCTCCATTTTAGGTGGCTTTTTTTTTCATAAGTGAAAGGGTCAGTGGATAGCAGATAACCACGGGTTCGATGCAGAATATAACATGGAGTAGGCTAATACATGAGTTGTTATTGGTGTCAGTGCCATTGGGTTGAAACTCTTACATTGTTTTTCCTGGTTGTTTTTCCTGAATTGGTTCTTACCACTCCCATCCATTTATCAAAAGATACACATTTAATATTTGGTTGATATTTTTCAGACAGCTGGACTTCAATCCCACACTTTGTCCTTGCTTGTAAATGATCATCCTGGAGTTCTTAACATTGTTACAGGGGTCTTTGCTCGAAGGGGCTATAACATTCAGGTATATATGATACTGTTATTTCTGTATCTTGTCTTAATTGTTTCAAAAAGTTTCATCATCTGCTCTAATTGTTTTTATTTGTTCTGGTTAGAGTTTGGCTGTTGGGCATGCAGAAACTGAGGGTCTCTCTCGTATTACAACCGTTGTGCCCGGTACTGATGAATCAATTACCAAGTTGGTTCAGCAGCTTTATAAGCTAGTAGAGATTCATGAGGTGAGAACTCCATGATTAAGAGTGATGAATCTTGTTAGACAAGTACATGATGCTTCCAGAGTTCCATTTCTTTTGCTTGAGATTGTCATGTTTGAAAGAATGCAATTATATATGATTCATGAATTAATAGCCTAAACCTCAGAAAAACCTGAAAGAAGCATTTCTTTGAACTTTGTGCTCATATATTTTGTTCCTGAATTCCATTATGGTCAATCAAATCATTTGTAAGCCATTTCCTCTGTATTTTAGGAACACTCTACTTCAGGAGTTCAGATTAATGTTTCTGGGTTTGGTAACTTGCATGTTAGTTCCATAGGAAATTAATATTTGGTGACTCTTTCAGGTAAGGGATATTACCCATTTGCCATTTGCTGAAAGGGAATTGATGTTAATAAAGATTGCTGTGAATGCTGCTGCTCGACGAGATGTTCTTGACATTGCCAGCATTTTTAGAGCCAACGCAGTTGATGTATCTGACCATACAGTAACTCTTGAGGTGAGTAACCTTCCTGTAGTTGATTGATAATGATAGACCACATGTCTGTGCCCCACCTTTCACTGTCATGATTCTATGGGGCTGGCTGTGGTTTAAATACTTATCGTTCTGCTTTTTTCATTTTGGCTCAATTCTTGAACATTTGATGCTGATGGATTCGCTTTTAATACTTGCTCCAGCTCACAGGAGATTTGGACAAAATGGTTGCACTGCAAAGGTTGTTGGAACCTTATGGCATTTGTGAGGTTTGTTTGACAAACTTTAAGTCATACCTTGGATTTTGATTTTGATTTTGATTGCATGGTGTGATTTATTTAATCTGAGTTCAACATTATGTGCCCGTTTGGCACTGCGGCCAAACTACCGTTTTGCTGAAATTCATTTTTTTTTTCATTTTAAATGAATATGTTTTGGTGTTTTTAGATTATTTTGATGTGTTGATGTCAAAATGATTTTTAAAAAATAAAAAAATATCATTTTGATGTATTTCGGCACGAAAAACACTTTGAAAAACTACCGCAACCGTTCTCCCAAACAGGCCCTATATCGTCCCAGAATGAGCTGCACCGTGACAACAAAAACGACTTTTTCTGTAGTTTAATTTCTCTGGACTTCAGTTTATAGCTTCAAGTGCTGAAATGACTTTGTAACACTTTCCATGATGTTTCTTGCTCTTTTTCTGTAGGTAGCAAGAACTGGGCGAATAGCATTGACACGCGAATCAGGCGTTGATTCTAAATACCTCCGTGGATATTCATTTCCTGTTTAAATTGACAACCTGGGGGAGACTTCTCGCAGTGATAAAGATATTCAAGTTAGTTTCGCATTCGTGCAGTGATGGCATGCCGATTTTGGAGATATTTATGGTGAAAGGAAAGGCAAATTGAATAAAAGGCAGCCTCTATAGTACTAGCATGCAGCTTGTCAATCTTGTTAGTTTTTTGAGTTCCATTATAATGCAAGTTCTTTATTAATGTTACAATGAACGAAGTTGCCAAGGTTTGGCATGTCAATTAAACTTTTCCTGGTTCAAGTTCTCAATGCTAGGCCATCTGATATGCTCTTTTTCTTTTTCTTTTTTACAAAGAAACTAATCTGATTCTATCTCTTATATGTGCCAAAAAAGTGCATCTTCTGGGTGAATTAATTCTCGAAGTATGTCTAAAAAAGCCAAATTAATGTTTTGAAGTGCTTTTTAATGATTTCAAAATGTTAACATCAGAATGTATAAAAAAATTATGAAAAACATTATTGTACTATATTTTCAATTGAAAAATATTCTAAAAAAGCAAATGTATTATTACCAAACATCCGGCAATGACCAAAGGTTGTCCATGAAAGCCAGAAAAGCCTTCATCATTATTCAAGTTCATGTCCATGGGAAGCCGGGAAAGCTCAGGGGATATACGGGTCAAGGACCTTGGAAAGCTTAAAAACAGTGCTTAATGGTATCACTCAGGAGCTACAACTACCAACTTCTTTCCTACATTTTTGCCGGTGAATATGCTTAGCAGAGATGCTGGACCACTTTCAAGCCCTTCTGCTATATCTTCCACATATACTATCTTCCCTTGCTTGAGGTAAGGTAAAGCCATTTCCAGAAACTTGGGATAGAGGTGATAATAGGTAGCAGCTAGGAATCCCTGCATCCGAATTTCCTTGAAAACAATATGCGTCAGATCATGGACACCTTCACGCTTCTCGAGATTGTACTGCGAGATCATTCCACACGCAGCGATGCGACCGCGAATCCTCATGTTCGCTAGCACCGCATCAAGCATTTTACCCCCAACATTCTCAAAGTAAATATCAATGCCTTCCGGGAAACACCTGCCAAATCAATGCAAAATACAGACCTTAACTGCACATTTTCTAGCAATCTTGCATGAAGTGTGATTCCCAAGCTTCATTGCGATGCTTAATAATTATTACTACTGACCTCTTAAGAGCTGCGGTCAAGTCTGGCTCGTCCTTGTAGTTGAAAGCCTCATCAAATCCAAACGTGTTCTTAAGCAGATCAACCTTGTGTCAAAAAAAGAAGAAAAGACATCAGCAACCACATCGGTAGTGACTCTGGCCATAAGCACAAGCCAGCTAACATTTTATAAGACTGAATAGATCTTAGGATTCTCTGCTGTGCTAGGAGATGCAGAAACGTCAGATATACATTTGTTTTCATGGATTAAAAGTTCAACTCATTTTGTTTTGTTTTCATTTATAGTAGGGAAAAGGTTTCCAGTTAGGCTCACCTTCTCTTTAGATCCAGCACTGCCTACAACATAGCAACCTGACAATTTTGCAAATTGCCCGACAATCTGGCCAACAGCTCCTGATGCGGCAGATATGTAAACATACTCACCTTTCTTTGGCGCGCAAATTTCATAAAAACCAGCATAAGCAGTCATACCAGGCATACCTTAAAAGAACAAATCAACAACAATTTCACATGAGCTTTAACCATATGAATCAAACACAAGTCACGATTTCATTTGTTAAGCATCTTTGAAGCTGTTTGGCTCTGCGGCCAAACCGCCGTGCCGCAGAAATTCATTTTTTTTTTCATTTTAAATGAATATGTTTTGGTGTTTTTAGATCATTTTGATGTGCTGATGTCAAAAATGATTTTTAAAAAATAAAAAAAATATCATTTTGATGTATTTCGGCACGAAAAGCACTTTGAAAAGCTACTGCAACCACCCTTCCAAACAGGCTCAAATAGCTTTTTGAGAAACAAAGGTGAAACTGCGTTTGAAAAATTCAAAACAAACAGACCTAGAATTCCTGTGTAGTATGATAGGGGGACGTCAGTGTGCTCGATTTTGAACAAAATTTGTGGTGATACAATGAGACTGTACTCTTCCCAACCAGTAAAACCCCAAGCGAAGTCTCCTTTCTTGTATTTTGGATGAGTGGAATCCAAGATTTTAGCCACTCCATACCCAATTAGAGGCTGCGTGTATAATTTGAATATCACATCACCATATCAATCATCATAGAATTGAAACATACAGAAACAAATTTTGCCATATCCAAAACAAAGCTCCTGCATGATCTCTAGAAGAATACAGTATCATCATCATGTTTGTGACAAAAAAATGTAAAAAGAAAGCTCTCAAAAAATTCAAAATTGTCCTTCAATTCCTATCTCAAACCCAATTTTACTGTTCAACCATTACATTCTCCTTCTTTGGTCCAATACCTCGAATGGGAAATAACAATTACATCAAGAAATCTCAAAATTAAAAGGAAAAAAAAAACTCTGTTTCATTTTTCATTGACCAAGAAATGAAATGAGACAGGGCTAACCTTTCCAAGTTCGAAGGGGGGGAACCCACCATCAGAAGCAGACATGCGTTCACGCATATATGGATCACAAGACAGGTAAAGATTCTTGACAAGAACTGCATCTTTAGTCCCTTCTGGTACTCTAAGTCTTATAGTATCAGTTGTAATAATTTGCAAGTCAGACTCCTTTGGAAACCCTGTGACATAGTTTTTCAATGCCACTTGCTTGTTGCTCACTTCCTGATCAGACATTCTTGATTATTCTATGCTGTTATAAGATGTGAAATCCCACTTAATTTTTTGTTCTTGTTTCTCTACTGTCTTAAAGAAGATGAGCACAGCCCCACAGGGCACATTGCAAAGGAGAGTACTGCAAGTGACGTTTGGAAGTGATGTGCGGCCCAGAACCGCTTGCTAGTCAAATTTTACAAAAATATCTTCTTGATCCAAGCCAATCACATTGGAGGATGGTCAGCAATTGCCATCACGTCGATTTATTGGCAAATTTCTAGTGGTCATATTTGCTTTCTTTTTGTCCATGTTTTTCCTCTTTGACGAATATGGAAAGGTGATCTTGCTCGGTACCCCATAAACTCTATGCCAAGCTTCAATTGAGTCCCTAGACTATACATTTTATCAGTTAGTTTCAAACATTTCTCAGTTGGGTCCTTGTTATATCAACAAAATTAGAAAAATTATATGGACTGGTCCTAGCCTTCGCTACTTTGCACAGCAGCTGTTGCTATTACTGGCTACAAATATCCAAACCCTTCTGTGGTTTTCTTCTTTGATGGTTGTAATAAATGGAAACATTTATTCCAGATGATGACAGCACAGTGCAGCCTCATGACGTGGTTAATTGACCATCTGATCAAATAAAATCATCAGGACAAGCAGTTGACCAAAACTACCAGTTGATCGGAAGGTCAACTAGTTTAAACAAATGATTAAGATTTCAGAATCCTAATCCACCAATCTCTTCTAAAATAACATAGCTTTAAATTCAACGAACTCCTCAAAAAACCATAACAATTATACATATCAAAACATAAATCTTACCTACAAACTTATTTTCTCAAAACATAAATCGTTCCCTCTCATTTCCACTTCTTCCTTCCCACTCTCGGTTCTCTCTCTTCTAAAATTATGGTCTCTCTTTTCTTTTTTATTTATACCTATCAACCTTGTGAAATTTCCAATACATCCCTCCTTCATTTCATACCTAGATACGGCGTTTCCCTTGTCACGCCACATCTTTTTAATTTTTTATTTTATTTTAAATGAATATAGTTTTTTTGTTTTTAGATTATTTTAATGTTGATGTCAAAAATAATTTTAAAAAATAAAAAAAATATCATTTAGATATATTTTAGTATAAAAAACACTTTAAAAAACTACCGCAACAGCTCTCCTAAACAGGCCCCTAATGTCTACACCTCCAGGGGCGTTATTGCTATTTCAGATTCAATTTTTCTTTTTCTTTCAAGATATTACAGGTTCAGAGGTTTACTAAATTTTTTTATTCAACACCATGCATGTGACAATCTTTACTGCAGGGAGAAGTTTTTTCCATCGTTTCTTCAGCATGAAAAATCTATGGCTTTGAAGCAGGAGAAAATGGATATTATAAGTATAGCAGTTGGAACCAAACATAGAGATGGATACATTAAACCAAATTTGTCCAGGATTGAATCATTAACACAGCCATTGTCCCTGGCTAGAAAAAAAAAGAAAAAAAAAAGATGCAAGGGTTTCAATCACTCACGAGCAACTACAACCAGCTTTTTCCCAACATTTTGTCCATTGAAAAGGCCTACCAGTGCTGCAGGGCCATTCTCGAGTCCTTCAGAAATGTCTTCCACGTACTCTATCTTTCCCTCTCTTATACAAGGCAATACAAAATCTAGGAACTTGGGATATTGATCATAATAATCTGAAACCACAAATCCTTCTATGCGTACCCGCTTGTAAACGACGGTCATCAAATTAAATACACCTTCAGGTTTGTCAAGATTGTATTGTGAGATCATTCCACATACCGCAATGCGGCCACGAATTCTCATGTTCGGAAGCACTGCGTCGAGCATCTTGCCCCCAACATTTTCAAAATATATATCAATGCCTTCAGGGAAGTATCTGTAACAGTAGGAGTCCAGTTACCATCAATTCTTGAAATAAAATTGCTACAGCTAATGCGATGTTTATCACTCCATTCCTTCCCCCCTCCCCTCTACAGCATTTTTGATATAAATGGATTTAGATATTCCACTTCATGCTGGTGAGATTTGGGAGAAAAATAATGTCCATGGGATGGCAAAAGATGGCTTGAAAAATTCAAGTATATCACTGAGTTGGCTTAATGCAATAACATTTACATATACTGACCTTCCCAGAGCAGCATTTAAGTCAGGCTCCTCTTTGTAATTAAAAGCCTCGTCAAACCCAAATTTGTTCTTCAATAAATCAACCTGATTAAACATCAGAAGAGACAATGATACTATATATCTCAGGGTCATTCACCCAACCAATGGAGTGGGTCACAAATAACATGCAAGAGAGGAAAAGCAAGATTCAATGTTGTCAAACTCTTCAATGTGATATCAATGGGCGAAATTTACAGAATATGAGCTTTAGGAGCATTCATAGATGATGGAAAATTGGGAAGTACAAGATAAAGTTCTTGGTAAGTAGAAATTATTTCCCAGATTCAATGATTACCAGGAATGGCCTAAAACCGAAAGTATAACAGTGAAGGCCGGCTCACCTTTTCTTTACTTCCGGCACTTCCAACAACATAACAACCCATTAGCTTTGCAAATTGCCCAACAAGCTGACCAACAGCACCAGATGCTGCTGAAATGTAGACGTGCTCCCCTTTCTTTGGAGAACAAACTTGATAGAAACCAAAATAAGCAGTCATACCAGTCATGCCTGTAAAAGAAAATGCACATACAATGAGTTGAAATGAAAACATAATTTCCTTTTCTTTGCAAGGGAAAATGCACATACAAAGCAACGTGGAAATCTAGGAAACAAAAGCAGAATTGTTATGCAACAATGCACAAATTTTGTCAGATGCAATTTTGATAATTAGCTCACTGCACAAAATCTTCTCTTTATGGGATGGAGTTATAATTAGCTCACTGCAAGATTGACCACAAACACACTTGGAGCACCATACATGAAAGTGAAGTTATCCTAATAACTAGAAATGAATACAATAAACAATGTCTTGCATTGGAGTCAGTTTTGGATCCCAATAATCACATTCAGTTCATTTTGTTTAACTCCTAAGAAAATTCAGTTGTAGGAACTACATCAACATAAAAGAAAACTTTTAGGAATCGGGAAATACACAACATTCAAGTTTAATTGCCTAATTATGATTGCCGTGGGCCAAAAAAAAGAGAAGAAACTTACAGGGTGAATGAGTGACATGCTACTGATAACAGGGAATGACAACGAGAAAAATTACATCTTTGATATGGTATGGAGGATTTTGTGTTTGGAATGCCCAAAAGTTTTTGTAATCGATGACAGATACACATAAAAGAACCTTCTATGACTTACCAAGAATTCCTGTATAGTATGAAAGGGGTACATCAGTATCCTGAATTTTAAAGAACGGTTGGAATGAAGTGATAAGACTGTACTCTTCCCAGCCCACTGTCCCCCAAACAAAGTCGCCTTCTTTAAAGTCCGGGTGCCTAGAAGCCAACACTTTCGCCACTCCATACCCACGTAATGGCTGGCATGTTTCCACCACACAAGTTACAAAATGCAAATGTAGTACACTAATCATGTTCGAACAGCAATTTCAAAAATGTAAGCTGAGCTAAATTTACAGGAGGTTTATTTCCATTCATCTCTTACTAATTTTCAAAATTCTTAGAAATAAAATATCAATCAGTTCATTTCCATTTACGTTCACGTCTCTCCAATGCTATGCAACAGAAATATTCCCATGCAACTAGTCCCCACCTTTCTTTTCCAGTTCTAATAAGAAGGCAGTGATAGCAAAATTGGTAAATTAAGGGACACAATTTGTCAATAGACATTCTTCCTAAGAAATCCACAACATATTGACTAAAGAACTAGGAAAAAACTATAGTCCACGGACTTGATGGATTGTTAAGTCTAGTTCCATTGACCAACTGTTAATAGTCCAAGATTTTCAGCAAGAGTCAACAGTCTTTCAATAAAGGCTATAGCTTTCAACAAAAATCAAAACAATGGCACCGATCTCATCCTCGTATCACTAAAAAGGAACATCGAACAAACCATCCGAAACTCCCACTTGTCCTAACCCATAAAGCCAAAAACTTTACTTTCCTAAACACATTTTCTTTCCAATTCTCAGCACCCAAACAGAAAACAAAAGCAAAAAACGAAACAAAAACGAGCGATAAGAAAAGGGCTTACAGAGCCTGGGGTATACGAAGTGAAAGTCCTTGGGTCTACGGACTTCTTCATCAAAATTATCATATACGGGTCACAAGAAAGATAGAGATTCTTAACAAGAACCCCATTATTAAAACCTTCTGGTACTTTGAGTTCAGTGGTAGTTGTGGCAACACACATGTCTGATTCTTTTGGGAAACCAGACTCATAGTTCTTGAATAACACCTGCATGTTGCTCACTGTTTCACCACTACCTGCCATTGTTGAGCTCGGGCACGCTCTCCAAACTCTCTGTAAGCTTCAAGTTACGACTGTCGTCTTATCTTTCTCGGTAAAGTAGCAAAGGCTGATGGGTTGGTGGGCCATGTAGGAGCAGTGATACGCCAATTAAACCAAATATTGTGTGGTTCGATTTCCATTTTAGAGTCCCATCACATTTGTATGGGTTGTTCAAAGCAATCTACAGTGTCCTTGCATTGTTAAGGACCACAAAAAAGGCACACCTACCAAAGCCGCCGTTCATCAATGTCCTCCTCTTACTTTATCTTCCCCTCTCTCTCTCATGTAAAGAGCATCCGCAGCGCGGAGTGATATATGAGGAGGCATCCATTAATTAATATATTTTTAGCTCTTTTGTTTCTTAATGGCACCCCCTCCATGAGATGGAGCTGCTATTTGTAGTTCATGAGGGACGGGGTAAAAAGGTGACCCCACTTGGGGCCACTTTTTTTTTATATTATAATATATATATAATGTAATATATATATATATATATTAGAAAATAATATGATTATATCAAAAATATTTATTTTTTATTTTTACTTAAAAATACTTTAACAAGAGAGAGAGTAAAAAATTATATATAAAATTAATAATTATATTGTTGGAGGGTTTTTTAAAAGCAATTATTTAATTATATAACTTACTCTTATTAATTATATAATTAATTGTATAATTAAACTACATACAAAATAATTACACTATATTTAAAATAATATAAAAATAAATTGCTCTTCAAAATGGTTTTTACAACTAGAGCACACATCAACAAAAATATCATTTTTACACTATTCAAAATGTCATTTTAAAGATTTGTCTCTCCAAAATAGCACTCCCGCCGGAGATGCTTAAGCCAATTCAGGATCCAAGAAATAATGATAATAGTCATTAGCAACAAATCCTTCGATGCTTACCCCTTTGAGAACAACAGTAATTAAATTACTTACTCCTCCTTCAGTCTTGTCAGGATTGTTACGAGATCATTCCGGTTACCACAAGAAGCATATAGCCCCCAACATTGCCTTGAGGGAAGCATAAGTGACATATTTGCGGTCAATTGTTAAAATAATGCTGCTATATATCAGTATTATTAAGACATTTAATTTCTATACTTTTAAAACATGAACTACATACTTTTTATTGTAACAGTAATAAAAAGCTACCTTTAGTATCTAAATCTGGAAATATCCATAGAGTAATCTTCAACAATATTTTGGTAAATTGCAAACAATGATACGCTAATCATCATCGTTTTCAAGCACACGTCAAAAAGTTGTTGCTCATGGCATTTTAATCTAAAATCTTCAACTGATATTGTCTATGATCATGCATGAAAGAGAGGTTTAGAAGACATGTAAGCCATCTCTCTTATTGTCGTACCTAAAATGGGAGTTTACATAGATTCAAAGTACTAAACATTAACCATAATTTCATTTTTGTTTATCCCTTTTTAGTTTATCTATATTTGCTTAAAATCAATTATTTTACTATAAATTTAGTCCCATCTACGTTTTACATCTCTATAATATGTCTAAACATTCTGGTGAGGATCAATCAAGGCAGGCTGACGAGTTTGGGTTTTCCAGCTCCTATAAGTCGGCAAACAGAGGGATTTTTCTTGAGAGAGTTGAACTGGAAGAAAGAGGAACGATCTTACAAGGAAGAGGAGAAGATAAGTCCAGAAATAAGCGGCATTCTATGCGGCAGAATCACCCCTAAAGACAGTAGCTCAGCCGGCCAGTCTTTGGTTCCTGAGTAGACTCCCGGTTATGATTTGTGTGTCATGGCATCAGAAACACCAAAATGCTGTCGAATGTGCATGGCTATTTTTTATTTTTCATCTAATTATCTATATTTTTTAGATTTAAATAAATCCCAGCACACATTCTTTTTCATGTGAACAAGAATGTAGTTCATATCATTTGCCTTTGTTTTTAATTATAACTTTACTTTCTCCTATGCTATTCAGGCAGTTTGCAGGAAATTACAAGAAGTCATGAAAAGCCTAGAAGAGGAGAAATCGTGTAAAATGCCAACGTCTTATTCAGATATTACATATAATTTATTCAGATTAACAGACCAATATTAAACTCCTTTTATATCACCAAAAGATAATGCCATGGTATGCTGAAGAATACTGATCACTCATCAGTAACCTTCACTACTTGCTTTCCGATGTTGCGGCCGCTAAAGAGGCCGATCAAAGCAGCAGGGCCACTCTCGAGTCCTTCAGCTATGTCTTCCACATAAACAATCTTCCCTTCTCTGATACAAGGCAGAATAAAATCCAAGAACTTGGAGTACTGGTCAAAATAATCCACAACCACGAACCCTTCCAATCGAATCCGCTTATAAACGATATTCGTCAAGTTTTGAATGCCTTCAGGTTGCTGGAGATTGTACTGAGAGATCATTCCACAAGCAGCAATGCGGCCACGGAATCTCATGTTCAGAAGCACAGCATCAAGCATTTTCCCCCCAACATTCTCAAAGTAAATGTCGATGCCTTCAGGGAAGTACCTAGTTTCATATACAAAACCAAACCTCAAATCATAAGGGTTGTTTCCAATCTCAAGTTTCATACACAAAACCGTAAATTTCGATGACTTCCATGGATTCTGCGTTCATGAAAGTGATTTGTGAATTTCTCTTTACATGTACTGACCTTTTTAAAGCTACATCAAAGTCATGTTCCTCTTTATAGTTGAAAGCATCATCAAACCCAAATTTGCTCTTCAACAATTCAACCTATAATACCATGAAAGCGAAACAAAATGCGATCAAATTTAATTACATGTCCGGACTAATCTTATCAACTATGTCCTCTTGCTAAGTAGCTAGTGAACTAAAAGCCATAGGATAAAAGCATTTCAATTGAAATACTGTAAAGATTAATCAAGGTTTTCCCACCTTTTCTTTACTGCCAGCACTCCCAACAACATAGCAACCCATCAACTTAGCAATCTGCCCCACAAGCTGACCAACTGCACCAGATGCCGCTGAAACGTAGACTCGTTCCCCTTTCTTGGGAGAACAAATTTCATAGAAACCAAAATAAGCAGTGATCCCAGGCATGCCTGTTAAAGTACATCCACACACGAGTTGTAGCTCATTGAAATTCATAACAAGACAGCAGCATAGTTAAGATTTATAACAAGTAGTCAGAGAGCTTACCAAGAATTCCAGTATAATAGGAAAGGGGCACGTCAGTATGGTGGATTTTGAAGAGGCATTCAGGTGTGGTAACTAGACTATACTCTTCCCAGCCTACTCTCCTCCCCCAAACAAGATCGCCTTTCTTGAAGTCAGGGTGCCCCGAATCAACCACTTTAGCCACTGCAAATCCAGATATTGGCTGTTCAATTTCAACAAAACAGAAAAAATTAGAAAAGCACGCACAGTCAATAAAATCGAGCCATCCCACAATTTGATTCATTGTGATGCATTTATTGGAGAAATTAAAAAAGGAAGTTCGCATACTGAGCCAAGGGTGTAGGAACCGAAGTCAGGATCAGGATCGGTAACCGGCGTGTATCTCATGCGACCACGGAGATAAGGATCACAAGAAAGGTATAAAGTCTTCAGCAAAACAGCATTTTTACTATTTTCTGGTACTTTGAGTTTTATAGTTGTGGTTGTCACCTCGAAGTCTGATTCTTTTGGGAAACCACTGACATAGTTCTTGAGTACCACTTGCTTATTGCTCACTTCACAACTGATATCACTTGCCATATTGCAGATGTTTTAGCTTCCAACTTGAAAGATGGCTCAAGACCTAGTTATATATTATCAGAGTTTACCTTGCTGATTATGCAAGGGCCGATTGTAAGTCCTATTTATAGTATCTAGCAATTCACTTCTGGTCAGAATTGGGCGGTAACCTCGCTGTTATGGCACTATGGTTTCCATTTTTTTCATGATTCCTAGTGAAATTGAAGCCACATATAGACTCTTGGTGAGATTTGAAGTTGAGAATCAACTCTTGTGCTTGTTTTACTTGGCTACGGATCTGGTAGTGCTTGACTAGTCCAAGAAAGAAAGATCTCGGCCTTTGTATCCGTACTTTTCCTCGTATAGATATCTTGCTAGCACTCAAAATGGAATACGCGAGACAAGTAACGTGTCAAATAAAAATAGGATTGTGAACCAGTCACAACAGCACACATTTTATGGTTTTTGCTCGGTTGAAAGCTGAGCTCCCAAGAAACTTAAGGCAGGAAGACTATATGAATGTAAGATAGCTGTACAGACTGGAATAGACAGCATTCCACTGCTTGAATTTTATTACAGATGACAAAAAAAGTTTAGAGCCATATAACTGCGGCATCACGGATGACAAAATCCAATGCCTTATTAAGACATCTCTGATATTCTATTCATATTGGTAGAATATACTAGAACAGGTTGATCACTCATTTGTAACCTTCACTACTTGCTTTCCAACATTTCGGCCACTGAAAAGGCCAATCAAAGCAGAAGGGCCATGCTCGAGACCTTCAGTTATGTCTTCCACATAAACAATCTTCCCTTGTCTGATATAAGGCAGCACAAAATCTAGGAACTTGGGATACTGGTCAAAGTAATCGAATATTATAAACCCTTCCAAACGGATTCGCTTAAAAACAACAGTCGTTATGTTTTGAATGCCTTCAGGTTGCTGGAGATTGTATTGAGAGATCATTCCACAAGCAGCAATGCGACCATGGAATCTCATGTTAAGGAGGACTGCGTCAAGCATTTTACCCCCAACATTCTCGAAGTAAATGTCAATGCCTTCAGGGAAGTACCTGACGACACAAACAAAACTCAAACCATAAGGGGCATTTTGAATCTCCCAATAGCTACAGGATTGCTTACTGGGTGACAATTTTAAGTTTCTGCTAAGCTTTATATCTGGAAACTGATGCAAATGACTCTGAGAATATTAAAGCGCAGTAAAATCGTTCGTCGAATGGTTGGTTAAGCATGAAATATGCATTCTGGGAAGCATACCTAAAGTTTCAACACTTGCTAATCTATAAAGAGTAACCACAGATCAAGTGACATCAAAACCAATAGGGCATGCAAAATTTATCAAGAGGGTTTTCCATGGAATCAAGTGTCACAAAAACTTCTATCATGAGACTGCATATCAAGCAAAATCAATGGCTGTTAACCTTGACTAAAGAGATAGGACATTCTAAATTTAATTACCACGTTTAATGTGGTTTGTGAACAGAAACCCTTGAAACTGATAGGATTAATGAGTTTTGCATTGAAGATAAGAAGATTAGGTTAGAACATTTGAATTTCGAATTTACTGTTGAAAATTCAAAATGAACAGTAAATTCGAAATTCAAATATTCTAACCTAATCTTCTTATCTTCAATGCAAAACTCATTAATTCTATCAGAAACCACTACCGGCCACCAACTTTGACTCCCATGCACTAAAACACAGCGAAATGTCCAAAGACTGACGTTAACATTAATTGAAGCTTGCCGTAAAATTCTCCAATGCAATTACAAAGACTGACCTTTTCAAAGCCGCTACCAAGTCATGCTCCTCTTTATAATTGAAAGCATCATCAAACCCAAACTTGCTTTTCAGTAGTTCAACCTTGTATACCATAAAAGCAGATCAAAATCTAGCCAGCTAACATGTTCAAGATGAAATCATTCAATCAAATCCCTCCAATCGAAGAGCAAATACAGGAGAAGTGTGGCATAAAAATTGCAAAGCTGATGAGTTACTAGCCAGAACATTTAGCTTTTCCATAGTGGGAACTACAAGTGGTCATTTCCATAGCTTTTCGCAGTATTTATATGGGACTATCCAGAAACTGTCCTAAAATATTCTGGAATCCAACTGAAACCCCTGTAAATGAGTAAATAGACTGATTGCTTAATGAGGATGATTGTGCTCCATACTTTGATGAATTTTAGGCTCCGTTTGTTTGCTGGAAAGTGGTTTCCTGGAAAGTGAATTCCTGGAAAGTGAATTCCTGAAAATTGAATTCCTGGAAAGTGAATTCCTGGAAAGTGAATTCCGATGTTTGGCAGTGTTATGGAAAATGAACTGGAAAACACTTTCCAGTGTTTGTTTGTGTTATGGAAAATGAACTGGAAAATAATTTATTAATAAATTAATTTTTTTTTCAAGTTTATCTAATATATATAAAATATTTAATCACTTAAAAAAAATGAAATCTAAAAAGTATAATGATGAATTTTTTTATTATATCCTATATTCATACATAGCTTATTTTATAAAATATAACAATATATGTCATATCATATTATAGAAAAATAAGCTTGTGAAATATTTTGTAAGTAAAAATTATTCAATTTTAAAAGCTTAAAATAATTATTTTTTTCATATTAAGAAAGCCAAATTAGTTTATGTTAAGAGTTATATATTTTGATTTTTTTTTGGTATGAAGTATTTTTTAAAAGACAAATAGATACAAAAATATTTTGATGGGTATTTTAGATAAATATTTTTTTTATGGATAAAGACAATTATCCCTTTAATATCTATCAAATAAACATCAAGAAATAAATATTTATACCTAACATCAAGAAATAAATAGTCATGCATAAATATTACGTTTCGATGTCATTGACATACATATTAGTTCAAATTACAAACATAATTATGGTAGACCAAATTAAACAAGTAAACATACATGTCAAATAACAAACATAGTCTGAACCCAAATTTTGAACATATTCAAACCATCTTAGCAAGTAGGCCTGTTGTAGTGTTGGGTGACAAAGTTTTGAACCCAAATTTTCCTCAAATTAGCATTTTTTGCCATAAATGCTTTTGCCAACATTTCATTTTGGACCAAATGATCAAATGCATCCCCAAGAGTTATCTCATCAAAGCCTTCAACTTTCATCACTTCCGCATACAACGCATTAACATCAAGTTGATTTTTGCTGAGACTTTGAATTGCAAATGCTACATCTCCAATCTGTTTAGACAACTTTTCAACACCATCATCTTCATACATGCGGTTTCTCTTTCTATGTTGCCTCTTTTGTGTACTAGAGGAAGATGTCCCTTTTCCCTGTGAAGTTTCTTCATATTCCCCTTCATTTTCAATTGGAATTGATTGCTCTTCAGTGTTCTCTTCCAAGTCTTCACCAGATTGATCTGCTCCGTGCAAAAAAATAAGAAGTTGGTAGTTCTTTTACATCAATGAAAAAGAATATAACTAAAGATTAAGATACTTAATAGTCGCAACAAGCCCTTGCTTTGCACATTCAAGGAGATCTGTAACTTATCCTAATTTGCCACAACCAAGGTTTTTATCATTTGATCACACACATATTGCAGCCATGATAAGTACTTCTCAAAGCATCTACTGAATTCTTCCAACAACTAAGGCATTAAATTCTTCCAAAATGCAGAAAGCAACTAAAAATCACCAACTAAACTTTTTGCACAACAAAGACCACCTATTTTCATATATGTTGTCCTAATTAAGATCCTCTATCAGATATTTCACAAAGCAAGCAATGTTAAGGTGGCTTAAAGCAATCCTATCCACTATCCAGAATCTCCAGCAACCTAGCAAACACGAAAAGGTCACATATCCTACTCTCTCAAAATATACACCCTAAATCCCTTCTACCATCCACAGACTCAAAACCATGAAACATTCATTTTAACATGACCAATAGACTTTAGGCTAATTCGTAGCTAACATTTTGCTCTCTTTTTGCTAGCTCTGTTCTACATCACAGCAAACACATCACATGGTAGTCTAATTTCCAGAAGGCAAAAATCAACCCAAAATATAAATTTCGAGAAGAAAACTTCAAAGCAACACAAACAACTCAAAAAACTCAGGAATAAAAATAGCAAAACGAGAAAAGAACAGATTTTTTGAGGGATTGAAGAGGAAAAAAAAGGAATCTAACTTCAAAACAAAACCCCAAAAAAAGAGAGAATTGTTAAGAGTAGACAGAGAGGGTGTGGAAGACGACGTGCTACGCACACGCCTTGGATGCTCTCAAAAACTCCAACTTCAAAACAAAACCCCAAAAAAACCAATCTGCAAATACTCAACCAGATCGAAACTAAATCAAGAAAAAACCCAAGAAAAAATGAAAACCCACTTCAAAAATCACATAAGAAACAAGAAAAGGAGGAAGGCTTACGAATTCTTTGACAATGCCTTTGTAGACGAGGGTGGCAGGGGTCAATCTTTATCCGTTCTCTTTCTTCTTCTTCACGCTGGCGACGCCGTTGGTCCTTTCTCTTCTTTGATTTTCGGACACAGAGAGGTTATCGGCCGTTCTTTTTCTTTTGTGTTTTATGTTTTATGTTTTGTGTTGTGTTTTATGTTTTGTGATGTTTTGTGTTGTGTTTTATGTTTTGTGTTTTCGGATAAAGATGTGTTTTATGTCTGAAGGAAAGTGTTTTCCTTTTGATAAGGAAAGGAAAACACTTTCCTTCGGTGAAAGTGTGGGTAAAAGTTGACCGGAAAGTTGTTTCCATTTGACTAATTTTTCTATGACAAACAAACATTGGAAAAAGGGGAAAGTGGTTTCCCGGAATTCGAATTCCGGGAAACAAACGGGCCCTTAATGAACAAAATTATTGGAAGAATACTAGTAAAACAGATGATAGAAAGCAGCCACCAAATAGAACAAGGTTCTAAGCTGCCCACCGCAAAGGGTCGTGGCGCAGTGGAGCGCCCTCCCACTTTCGAACTCAGGTTCGAGTCCCAGTGTGAGTGGGGTGGGAGGGTACCTCCCCTCATTTCCCTGGATCTTTCCCTGCGTGGTACGCCTGTCACCCCGCGGTGCTTTACATGCTCATTTGGGCTTGCAGGGTGTTCAAGTGAGCCCGGGGAATAGTCAAGATGCGCGTCAGCTGGCCCGGATACCCCGGTATCATTCGTGCTCATGTTCAATCCAAGGTGATTCAAACACAGTATACTCGAAGTTATGATCAATTAGCGGATATATTTACCAAAGCTTTACCAACAACACAATTCCAACGGCTACTTTCCAAGCTTGGATCTATCAACCCCCTTGATCCAACTTGAGGGGAGTGTTGAAAAGTCTCTATAGGCTGCCATAGCCCACTACGTATAGGCCGGTTAGTTGTTCTAAGTTGTCTTACAGCTGTTTTTTATTTATTTGTGTTTCGTGTAGTTTACTCTTTCTCTTTCTAAAACCAAGGAGCTGGCTTGGTTAGTTGTGCCCCTTTTTGTGTATATAACGTTAACCTGTAAATGAGAGAAACAAGAACAAAAATTGAATTTCACCGAGATTTTCCTCAATCTTCTATGAAAGTTTATAATGTTAGTGTTTCTCGAGTATTGCCATGGGGCCGTAAGATTCAGAGGGCAAAGAAAACAGAGAGAGACAGAGATGTAAGCTTTCTGTCTATTTGGATTCTCATAGCCATGCTCAGAAATCGCATTACACTGGAACCAGAAAGACCATGCTCTGATCTCATTCCGAATGACTGTTCACCAGAATCAGTATCGGCTTCTCTTATCACCTCTTCATTTCCTTTCATGGTTCCAAAAACAATGACCCTTGTGGCATTTGCCCATCTAAAATCACAAGTTTATGTACATATTTGATGGTTTTCCTTGAGTTCTTGCATGTCAAACTTGCCTTCATGAAGATCCTCATCCACCACCACCATCACTTTTTAGACAAAAAAAAAAGAAAAAGTCATTCATCTGCAGACGTGATACTTGAAGGAATATAACATTCGACTGCACTGTTACTGGAAATATAATTTCTTGAAATATAAATTCATATAGTGAGAAATTTAGACCAATTCCCTTCAACATAAAAATAATTGCAAGGCGGGCTCCAAAGCAACCTCAAAGACCCGGGAACGCCACAGGCTCAAGCAACGAACTTCCTAGCTAATCTAATAGCTAGCATGCATGGCATCATTTTCTTCCAGGGTTGGCATTTTACAAATTAAAGACAGCTACTAGGCTGAATGAAACCGGAAGCTGTTCCGTCAGCATTGTTGCAAGATGCAGCGGCTGGTTGATTGTTGTAAGTTAGCCTCACATTCTCCATTCTGATACCAGTGCATGGAGACCTTTTACTACAATCGAATTTCACTGCCACTTTTGTTGCTGATGTTCCATGGATATCCTGGTACGTCACACCACTGATCTTTACCCCAGAAGCTTGACCGGGACAGTTTTTGTTGTCAGGACAGTAGTTCTGGTCGATGACAATGGGATTTTGAACGCTGGTCATGATGGCATGCTGGAAAAGAACATTCTTTACAAAACCATTGCTTGGTCTCCCCCATGTTTTGATTCTCAGCCCATTTTGAGTACCGATAAATGTAACGGTTTTAACTGTCACATTTTGCACCCCTGGCTCTTTAAGGTCCTTCCCCAGACTACCAATGCTGCAAGAAAACGCATGCAAACACGCCCACGTTTGAGTCCCGTATTTATAGCCGCATTTATAGATGCAGTATATATAAATCGTCATCTTATCTTACGCAAAGTAATTTACTTGAAATCATAAATTACATGTATGTGGAGTTGTGCTTGATTATTTAATTTCCTTGTTACCTGATTCCATGCCCAGGGCCACACACAACATTCTCGATCCACAAGTTAGTGGCACCGGGACCGACCGAGATACAGTCATCACCGGTTCCGATCTTCGAGTTCAAGATTTTGACGCCGCTCGATAGCTGTACATGAATGCCATCCGTGTTTGGACTGGTCCCGGATGCAGTGATCTTAACCCCTTGAATTCTCACATTGCGGCAGCCATTGACAACAATATGGAACAATTGGCTATTGAGTGAATGCAGTCCAGTGATCGCTATGTTCTTTGAATTGGAAAGGCTTAGTGTCTGCAAACGCACACAAACTACAATCAAATTAAATTATCATTGATTGACGCATTTAAATGTGCTTGAAACGTAATTGAGGCTTTAATTAGCTGGACCAACTAAACAAAAAGCTATAATTAGGACTTTACGAGTAGTTGACCTTTGACATTCTTTATTAACTCACGCAATAATTAGGGCCCAGGTGAACATGGACCATACTAGTCCCAAGAAGACAGTAGGTTGAATGGCAATATTCATGACTGATGAAAGCACTCTTAGATTCCATCAACCATGATTATGTTGAGGATAGGTAGCTAGGAGATGATTACATTTCAAAGCTGGAGTCTTGATTACGATCCTAGCATCTTATAGAGAATAGAGAAGGAAAAAGAAGAAGGTGGTCACAAAATATTGAACGTACCGTGGCACCACTTGGGCAATTCTTGCCAGATTGCTTGCAACCCCAGAAACCAGAACCATGTCCATCAAGGATCCCACCAGAAACTGAAACTCCATCGACATGCTGAAAGGAGATCCAGCTTGCAGCATTACCGATAACCCGATAGTCTGTGGGAGCCAGAAGTGAGCCATCTATTCGTACGACGATTGCATTGTTCTTGCAAGGACCAATGAATTCTACATTTCGCAGAAAGTACCTGCCTGGTGGGGCATAGATGGTAGAGCGGCTACTAGAGCCACAAGCTCGTGTCCAAGCAGCAAGAAAGGCTTTGGTCGAGTCAGTTCTCCCATCTGGTTTTGCCCCATAGCTGAGGACATTGTATTGTGCTGCACTTGCTAGAGATGAGGTAAGGAAAATGACTAGCAATGAAAGAAGGAAACAAGTGTTTATCGCGTTTGCCATTTTCTTTGCTTGAAGGATACTAATTAAAAGGAGTTAATTTCCTGTTCAAGCTGAGAGACCAGATGAAATCGATAGAAAGTTAAAGAGGTGCGGGAGGTGGAGGCGAGAGGCGAGAGGCTTAACGTTTCATGAAGGAGGTCTTAATTTATAGGGTCAGGAGAGGAATTAATTAATTCCAGGAAGAAAAAGGCAAAACAAAGCTGCGCCGAAATGAAAGGGAGAAGGGAGTTATTGATGGATTTCTTCAGTTTTAATTTTCAGTTACTGTAATTCCTTTACTTAAAGCAATCAGGTAGATGGCTTGCATTTATGGCTGATTCACACAGTGCGATTCATCTACTACATGCAGAAACTTCCTCCATGTGAGAACGATTCTATTACATACAGATCATTCGTGTTGACATTAAATTTAGGGCATGATCCCATGTTAATTCCATAAGTACTACACATGAATGTTGTTCTTCCTGTCTTCAACCAATAAATGGTGAGATTAAGTATATGATATGCAATTAAGTGTTGCTGCTCCCCCATCCTAGAAATTAATATATTGGACTTTGTCCTTAACATTTGAGAACCAAAATGTAAGAGTTTTTTTCTTAAGATCAAAGTTGTGGACCTTGTTAATTTCAGGATATATAATCTTGGACTAACTCATAATCATTGATGAGTTTATCCAAGATGTGGATTTCGATCTTTAGCTGCCATTGACCCAAGATGAACATAAAATAATGAAATGCAGCTCGGCTCCTCCCTTGTTTTAGGCAGCTTGTGCTTTAGGAGCATCAAACTAGCTTATCACATGATCGATGCTGGCTTGTACATATATTAACTGCTAGCTAGCACGTGACATCTTCTCTAAATTCAACTTTCTTGTCTCCTCATCCTGAGATTCCATGAATATTCTATTCGCCTTGCAATTTCACGATCAAAGAAAGTAATCGCTCAGGCTTTTATTCCTTTTATCTGATCACGGAGACGTTATTTCTCAAGTTTAATTACTGAAATTGATACTCATCATGCATGGGACTATATATAATCTGTAAATATTCCAGGGGAACATGCATGGAGTTTCATTTGCACACACAAATGTATATATGCATTTAGTGCCTGTTTGAGAGTGCGATTCCGGTAGCTTTTTAAAGTGCTTTTCGTGCTGAAATACATCAAAATAATATTTTTTTTATTTTTTTAAAATTATTTTTGACAGCAGCACATCAAAATGATCTAAAAACACCAAACCACCGGTTTTTAAAATGAAAAAAAAAATCAAATTTTTTAGAATCGCCGGTTGCAACGTACTCCCAAACGGGAGCTTATTCATTCATGAGCAATATATATATAAAAACAATTCACTGTATTTTTTTTGTTGTTGTACCTGTTTTTTTTATAAAAAAATAATATTTAATAAGTATATTTTTTAAAATAAAATTTCTATCGCATTACTAAACGTACTTAAAAAGTAAAATAGGGTTCTGATTTAATTTTTTTTTTTTAATTTCATCAAACTATATACGTACTTTCAAGACAAACAAACAAGTATAATGAATGGCCCAGCAAGTCTTCAACTATCACTTCAAATGAATTGTACCTTAGCCAGGTTTGAACAAGCGTCTTAGTGTTTGTTTGTGAGTGCGATTACGGTAGTTTTTTAAAGTGTTTATTATGTCGAAATATATTAAAATGATATTTTTTATTTTTTAAAAATTATTTTTGAAATCAGCACATCAAAATAATCTAAAAACACAAAATCACCGGTCTTTAAATGTAAAAAAAAAATAATCAAATTTTAACCAAAAACCGATAGAATCGCAACGCGGGCACTTAAATCTCAGGCACCGAATATAAATCGAATTCTAAAATATATAATTTGATTCCTTGTCAACTTGTGAATATGCATGTACGTCAGTCTCGTTTTACCGTCTTGATCAATATTTCAAGCCGTACGACAAGAAACCCCACGACGTACGCAAGTGGAGTTGCTTGTGGTGGCTAGTTCCCGGCCGATTCAAGCTGAAATCAGTTCAAGTGTGTGGATTTGTCCAAGTTTAATCAACCAGCTATATTACCTGACAAGAAATTGACTGATCATGCGTGATTCTACAAGAAATCAGTTTCAGCGATAATTCCATGATGAGGTGATGGGCTATTTGAGTTTTGGCTACAGGTGGAGGAGTCTTGTCCATGCATGCCTGATCTGATCAACTAATATTGCTTATCCAGGTGCTGTGTCATATAGTTAGATTCACGACGAGAATGAATGAAAATGATTGGAGCCAATCTCTTGGCTGAATAGTTCGTAAGCTTAATTATGGTACTGCAGCCAAAGTCTTTTGCGTGGATTGCTCATCCAGCTAATGACATTAGAAGAGTCTTACGATGCAAGAGAGGGTCAGAGGCTGAGATTCCAATGGCTCGAAGTTCGGCTGCTTCGTTAGATCTTAAAACACCAAATGATATTAAAAAGATACCAAGAACAAGTCTGTCATAACTCGATTCCTGGATCCGTGACCGGCATATAAATATGGTCTTCCTCCAAGGTTCCACACCTGTACGAACCCAAATTTACAAGCTTATCATTCATATCCAGAGTTCAACAACTTAGTGAGTAGATAATATCTAATATACAGATAATATAAAAATGAGAAATAAATTATCGAATCGGCTCGGAGTTCTTACAAATTAGTGATGTGACCTACTAAGTTATTCATGGATCATCAGCAACAGAGCTAGCGGTGAAATTTGATTGTAGCAAAACAAATCCATGCTCGGGGATCAAATTGGAAGATGTAAAACTCACATACAAGAATCAACCAGCAGAAGCGTCATGCAGCAATGCTGGTGGAGTCGCTTCAGGCCTTGTTCAGCCCACTAGCTGTTTATGAGAGCCTAATTATAAAGGGAATGGTTTATCAAACTCCAAAAACAAAATTATCAATTACCATATACTATATATAGCTATATATATATATAAAAAAAGGGAATGCATTGAGTGAAATAGCTCTTTGATTGAGTTTATTGCTTGAGTCTGTGGCAAATTTCTGCCCGATCATTGCAAAAAAAAAGATTTGTTGTGTACAAATGCAGTGTGAGATTTCAAATCCTTTTTCCTTTAAAGTATTATTGTTTCGTATCTCTCATTTTCGATCATTCCAACCATTCCATTTAATCTTACTTTCAAGTTTTTATCTTTCTTGCTAAACTGTCCAATACTCTGATTGAAGGTCTAAGAGTCTGAAATTTAAAGTTCTTTTCCCATCAAGATGCCAACATTCGATTCCCATAGATCTACGGATACTGTTGTTGAGGTCCCACGTAGTGCTTAAGTAATTATAAGGGTCTATCACAGAATTTTTAATAGATTTCAAGCAATAAATGTCTGTTTCAGTACCTATAGTTATGGTGAAAGTAGCTAAAATTGAGAGCATAAAAAAGTAGATAAAAATCCCCTTGATCTATCTTCTTTGGTGAAACCCCAGCAAGTCGTGCTGATTTTTACTGTCTAAATGATCTAAAACTGGACCACAGCAAGCTAATAGGTCATATCCCACCACAAATCTCGCAGCTCGATCGTATCAAGACCTTTAATGTTGCTGTTTCAATCTATTATCAGGGCCAGTGCCAAACTTTCCAAGTGTCATTGTTTCAGATGACAGCTTCGCAAATAACAGAAGAATAAGTGGAAAGCCTTTGATTTGATGTTCAAGTGATCATTGAAGGAAGTCTGATTATTCAATCAATATTGGTTTTGTGTTTGGTTATGTCGTGTGTGCAACTTCAGCTGTGGCTGTTTTTACATCCCACTGTGTATCCTGCCCTGGACATTTTCAGGGAAGAGGAAAAAGAAAATCAAGATGTCAGAAATGATTATGCTGATGCTAACGGAAGTACAAGAGAACACAATCATGCAGTTTTCCTTACTGTGGAGTACTATCTCTGTCCCTCTCTCTCATCTGTGCACAGATTAAATTTTCTGTTCTTTTCAAGATTAGAAAACTTTCTGTTCTTGTTTTTACAGTACATTTTTTTGCAGGAAAAATATGATTTCCATATTTCATATTCATTATACATCTGTTCAAAACACGGGAAAATAAAAGTGTTTTGTAGCTTAGCTGAAATGAAAAACCATTTTGTTTTAGATTTTTTGATTGCCTCGCATCATCTCCTCCTTCTGATCTTGTATCAGAATCAGATTCTGGACCTGAGTCTGAATTAGAAGACTCATCATAGGACAAACTGCTTTTATTTTCATCAGAATCGGATTCAGAACCCGGGTATGAATCAGAAGACTCATCAGAGGACGAGCTATACATCCTAAACCTCCTCCTACAGCTCTTGTCATCAGATTCCAATCCCGAGTCTGAAGACTCATCAGAGACCAGCTATACTTCCTAAGTCTACTCCCGCTTCTCTTGTCATAAGAATCAGATTCGGAACGAGAGTCCAAAGCAGAACACTCGTCAGAGGATGAGCTGTTCTTCCTGAGCCTCCTCCTGCTGTTGTCATTAGAATCAGATTCAGATCCCGAGTCTGAAGACTCGTTAGAGGACAAGCTATACTTCCTAAGCCTACTCTCGTCTTCCAATCAGATTCTGAACTTGAGTTTGAATCAGAAGACTTGTCAGAGGACAAGACTATGTCTCTTCCTCCTGCTCATGTAATCAGAATCAGTTTCGGAAGTAGAGTCTGAATCAGAAGACTCGTCAGAGGATGAGCTGTTCTTCCTAAGCAGACTCCTGCCTCTCTTGTCATTAGAATCAGATTCAGATCCTGAGTCTGAAGACTCGTCGGAGGATGAGCTATACTTCCTAAGTCTCCTCCTGCTCCCCTTGCAATCACAATCAGATTCTGAACTCGAGTCTGAATCAGAAGACTCATTAGAAGACAAACTATTCTTCCTGAGCCTCCTCCTCCTGCTCTTGTAACTAGAATCAGATTCTGATCCCGAGTCTGAAGACACGTTCGAGGACGAGCTATACTTCCTAAGTCTCCTCTTGCTGCCCTTGTATTCATAATCAGATTCCGAACTGGTTTCTGACCCATTAGAGGACAAGCTAAGTCTCCCATTAGCTCCTATGACTTTCCCTCTTCTCCTTCTTCCTTCTAAGAGATGAACTTTCTCCCGAACTAGTGACAGACAAGGACCAATGCTTTCTCTAATTCTTGTTCTCCCTCTTTCGTCCCTCCTCATGCTCCCCCTTCGGTTTCTCCAAATCATAAGAAACCGAAACCTTCATCCTCAACTTTGTATTCTTAAGTTGTGGAGTCCTTGATGGTCTCGACATATAAACTTACTTGACATGTCTTATAAAATCCTACTAAATTAACCTGCTACAAAGCTAAGAAACTTTGTTCCTGAAAATTAATCTCAAAACACCCTAATCTGAATTTATGCGTTAGTTACCCTGCAAGAAAGCAACTCATGTTATTATTCTGTGGTCCTTATAGAGATGATGGTATAAAGATATAGAAGCCTAAGGCGATCGAGTTAATTACCCTGCAAGAAAGCCATTCGTGTTATTATCCTGTGGCCCTTACAGAGATGAATTGAACAAAGCTAGATGTATGAAAATTTGTTGGAATGTTCTTTTATATATCCTACATGTCTCCTGGCATATTTGTGTGTGTGTATCCTTAAATCTCTTGAGTTAAGCAGCGCTAGCTAGCTGCGAACTCTCCAAGAATGGACTCTTAACACTAGGAGCTCATACAATTTCCTAGCTAGATTAATGATTTAGAGAAGCAGCATGCAATTTCCCTAGCTAGTTCAAAAGGCAAATCTGTTGAGATTGAAATAGCAGAGACCCAATGAAAACAGGACAGACATTAACAAGTCTACATGATACATTAGCAAATTTCAGTGGTTACAGTAGCTGTGTTTGGTACTCTCTGACTAAATTTAAAGATGTTCAATCCCTTGTCTGTCCATGCTCATATTGTTTCAGATATAGCAATTTGTATTTAACATGATTTCTGCCAGATGCCGCTGTTAGCACTGGTGTGTCACTCTACTATTACAACGGATAGTGGCAGATATTGCTTAATTTTTAATTTCAATTGAAGGCAGTTCCCTCTGCAGTATGAAATTTTATACTTCAATTGAATGGGAGCATGATCCAATAGTATTCTTTCTCAAGACTCCAGCTGGGATTTCAAAAACAAAATTGATGGCTCCATCATTACTTATAATGGAGTTGGATGTTGAAATTCTAATGATAACAGAGTCGCTCATAAATTGCCTTTGGTTAGTGTTCCATGACAGAAGAGACAAATATAGAAACGACATAAATATATATTTGGTTGGAGTGTTAAATCTAAGATAGTTTTGAAGTAAATTTCAATCCCTTCAAAACAAGAACAAGAATAGGAAGACATGTTTCATTGGACCTTCACTGTATCCAACTCTTTTGTCTCGAACAGACATGGAGCTCAAGGACCACTTCCATGCATGGGTAAGGTTTCCTGCATTGCAAAACAATCTATTATCAGGGCAACTTCATTGGACATTGTCTTTCGAGTCAGTCTTTTTTAAATGATATGCTAACTTCTTGCAGTGGATAGGGTCTTCTGATTGGGTTCTCTGTTTTTATTGAAAAAATAGCTCCAGCCATCTTTTACTTCAATTTTTTCAACAATTTTAATTATGAGATGAAGCGTGCCATTGTTACTGCAAAAGTACAAATGTCTTTTAACATTTAGCTTGAGATGAAGGTGGATCACTTCCTGTCAATATGGAAGGAGACTTTCTGCTTAAATTGTAACGAAGAAACCCTTTTCTCTAGCAGACAAGCTTATTATAGCTAGACGAAGATGCTAGTGCAGAAGACTTGCCTTGTTCTCTTAAATTAAGAGTGAATCCTCGTCAGAAATTTCGAAACAGTGAATGATAGCAAGTAAATAAATATTTGTATGTTTTATGATAATATAGTTAGGGAAATGAAGCTATGGTTTAGCAACAAATACAGCATCATCATCATCATCCTACTTCTCAACCAACAGCGTAATTCTGATTCAAGCTATAAAAAAAGAAATCGAGATTTATCAAGTATAGAATATGATTCATGTGTAAAGATCAACTTAAATACAACAATAACTATAATTGCATAGGTCGGGCAGAAATGTGCCACAGGCTCAAGCAATAAACTTTGACTCAATGACCTATACTTCGCTCATTACACTTTTTGTTTCTTCTTTTAGTACGTACTATTTATTCTTAATTGCTTGCTTGGAAGTTCATCTTCAGGCTCTTATAAACAGCTAGTGGGCTGAACAAGGCCTGAAGCGACTCCACCAGCATTGCTGCATGACGCTTCTGCTGGTTGATTCTTGTATGTGAGTTTTACATCTTCCAATTTGATCCCCGAGCATGGATTTGTTTTGCTACAATCGAATTTCACCGCTAGCTCTGTTGCTGATGATCCATGAATGTCTTGGTAGGTCACATCACTAATTTTCACACCGGAAACCTGTTCAATGTACAAGAAAATGCATGAAGATTTTAGTATATTTTACGTGTTTTTCCCATTCAAAGTTTAATGAAAACTAGTACAGACGGTAAATTCTAAGTACCTGGCCGGGACAGTCCTTCTCGCCGGGGCAATAGTTCTGGTCGATTACAATTGGATTTTGAACATCAGTAATGACTGAATGTTGAAAAAGAATATTTCTAGCAAAACCATTGCTAGGCCTTCCCCATGTCTTGATTCTCACTCCATTTTCGGTACCAGTAAATGTAGTGGTTTTGACTGTTACGTTTTGCACACCAGCCTCTTGAGAGTCCTTGCCCAAACTTCCAATGCTACATCAACAATGTATATTAGAGTTATTTAGCAACACATTAAATATATATTAGGAGCACATGATGTTAATGCATGGTTGATTATCATTAATTATTACAGTTTCCTTAATTATTACCTGATTCCATGGCCAGGTCCACATCCCACATTCTCAATCCAGAGATTAGAGGTGCCAGGGCCAATTGATACACAATCGTCACCCGTTCCAATCCTCGAATTCAAGATGGTGACTCCGGTCGATGCTTGGACGTGAATGCCATCGGTGTTGGGGCTATCTCCGGCAGCAGAGACTTTCACTTCTTGCACTTTGACGTTTTGACAGGCATTGATGACAATGTGGAACATTTGGCTATTTAACGATGCCAGTCCGGTGATTGCAATGTTGTTTGAATTGGAGAATTCAAGTGACTGCACCATAAGCAGATTAACAAGAAAATTAAAAAATTGAAAATAGATAGCGTAGTTTTCTTGAAAACTGTAAGATATTTCATGCATGTGATTGGAATATTTACCGTCGCGCCGCTGGGGCAATCCTTGCCCGAGTTCTTGCATGACCATAGTCCTGAACCCTGTCCATCAAGAGTCCCTCCGGATAGAGTGACCCCACTAACATGCTCAAAGATTAGCCAATTTTGAGCGCTGCCAATGACCCTGTAATCTGATGGAGCGACTAGGGTGCCATCTATACGTAGCAAAATAGCACTATTCTTGCAAGGACCCTGAAACCTGACTTGACCTAAAGAGAAACTCCCTTTAGGAACAGAGATGGTGGCTGGCTGTGTAGAGGCGCATGCTTGTGACCAAGCCGCCGCAAAGGCCTTGGTTGAGTCGGTCTTTCCGTCAGGCGTGGCTCCATAACTTAGCACACTGATCAATTGTGCTGCTCTGACAAAAGGCGAGGAGGCACAGAAAATGATGAAGAGAAGAGTAATGAGAAGTGGAAGGAGCGCCATACTTTTTCTCCTTTTCTTCTTCTTCTTGACTGATAACAGTTAATGCAAGTGATCAGCAGTGGAATGAAAGGGAGAGAAAGGTAGTTAATTTTGCTTGGAGATCGAGTGATGGGAAGTTGAAGAAGGTAGAGTTGGTATTTATAGGCAGAATTTGGAGATTGAATATCGATAGATTACAAACAATCAACGCCGTATTTTGAGAATAATTTGTGCCCCCATGTTTGTGTGTGACCTCACCAAATTACCCTTAAAATCGGCCCCCCTTTTTTTATTGACTCAAGCTCGTCAACTATTAAGTTTCATTATTATTATTATTATTAATCTATAATTAAGACCCTGTTAATAATACAGATGGAAAGTTTTTATTTCTTGTGTTTTTGTTTTCTTTTTATATAGAAGAAGCTATAAAAGAAAGTAAAAGAAACAGTGCAAGTTTTAGACGCGGAAAAGTACACTTCATTTTTTAAATCCTAGCTTTGTATATATATGTATATATATATATATACACACACTTACAGTTGAAGTATATGTCTCTTTGCTTCGACCACAAGCTCCGAGTCTCTTCACACTTCAAATCCTATAGATAGCTAGCAGTTCAAGATAACCTTTTAATATTTCTCATACTATATGCTTTAATTATATATTTTCCCAAACCAATTATATGGGATCATTTTATATTCTGAATCTTTTGATGCATTGCGTGTCATTCCTTGATAGAATCACAGGGAATTCTCTTAATCACAGTACATGTAGTTTGCACCCCTTCTCTTTTTGGTACACATGCAGCTTGATGGAGTTTATGCCTAGCCATTGAGTTTATATGTATCGAAAGGTGTGGCTTCGATTGCGAGTTATGAACCCTAATGTATGGGTACAGATTAGTATCAGCAATTATGTAATTACCACCACTAATATGTTGTTATGTATTGAGCGTGACAAGTGCAGCAAAGAAAGGAGAGAAAATCGGCCGCTTTCCTTCAAGTTCTTGCTACCTTAAATCATGGTGTCTTCCTTGAATTTACGTTTCTATTTTGACAATTTAGCCATACCATGCTATAAATACTGTCGTCGCACGTGATTCTGTCCAACTGTTTTTCATTGGACTTTCTTCTGTCCAACTATATATACAGTTGAGCTCTACAGTTTTTATTTCCAGCATTCACATGTGATTAGATCTTAATCTTCCTCGATTGAAAAAGCTTGCGTGTTAATCTCTCAGCTACAAATCAAAAGATTAATTAGTTGTCAAATAAAAAAATTGCTTAATTTATTTCCAAAAAATGCAGTGAAATCCATTCATTGTTCTCTCTGTTAGACGGACAAGCAGAAGACAGCACATTCGAGTTCTTCTTCACAAGTTGCATGTCGTGATGATCAGTTGATATGGTAAGCCTACGTACATATTGTTTGGAAGTTGGAAAAAGTGCGTGTGGCCGCTTTCAGGTCACTAACCATCTCTTCCTCGCCCAAATGTTTGACTTCAGGGGTTTGATTGCTTCGGAGTAATTTCCATGAGTTTGTGGCAAGATTCTTGGGACCTAATTTCAAATAAGATTAAGCCATGTGAAATGAAATCACAAGCAGCGGACAGGCGCAAAGATCCACATTACCTGGGATTTATGTGCCCTTTCATCTTCTTTTTTAATCTAAATCCCATCGTGACTAACAAATCATGATGACATCACGTAGAAAGCCAGAATGAATGGATATGATCTTACTTTTATAGTCATTGTATCTTATCACTCCATTAAGCACTAAAATGGAATCACAAGTTCATGCATTTGGTTAGCTTGTTAATGATGAAAATGAACTGTATGAAGTTACAGAAGGATATATCTTGATATGATCATGGCTGGCTGGCTTGCGCTGTATAACTATTATGGTGGATTTCTTAGACCACTGGCTTGTAGAGGATATATAATTGGGAAGTCTGCAAAAGAATTAGACAGATTTCAACTCACATGCAGTACTTCTGATCCACAAATTAATTAAATCCCATGTGAAGGTGGGGACGATCGATCTTGGGTGATCTGAATGGACGAATTGTATATTTGATAGCGAGCAGAGTTCCGTATAATCCTTCATCACCTATCAACAAACAGCTCCTTAATTGGATAATATATTTCAACTTTTGACTAGTTAATGCTGTTGTCATCCCATGTTGTTCAAAAACCAGATTTCCTGGCTGAGCTTGACTAATAATGGCTAGACAGACAAGGAATGACCTTTGTGATGTGTTCGAGAACCAGAACTTCAATAATGTCTTGAGCCCATTTCTTCAACACACAGACTCGTGTATAGCAAGTGTGAATGAAAGTTACAGCTTAATTCCATGCGTCTTCTTTTAGGGATTCCATTTTTCAAGCAATTAATTTCTGCATGCCAGAGGGACGTAGCATGTGATGGATTCGGCGAGCTAAGACTCGTCCAGAATCCAAACATCTAACCCCATTCGAGGGGTCTGTACGTGTATCATAAATGCATTTTTGAGATCCACAGGAAAACGTTACAACTTCTTTGGACGAGCTAGATAAGCCATGGAAGTACTTATCTAGTTTGTTCGGCATCTAGCTAGCTCCTTGAAACCTATACGTACATAACGATATACTCTTCTGGCATCTTATGATCGGACAAATCATATTAAAAAGCAGCCCTCTGATGATGAGAGAAAACATAAAAGTAATCTGTTGGCAGAACTTCATCCTGAAATTCATTGAACTTGTATATGCTAGCTGAATGTTGGTTAATCCATGTGCCATGGGCCTACCATGAAGACTACCATTAAAATCAATATATTAATCCAAGATGCCAAAACTTAGGGGTCAAAAGAGAATATATTTATAGCTGATTCACGCGCAGATCCATGAACATTAAATTGAAGAGATTTCAAACAGCTTACAGTGACAAGTAACTTCCCTTGAATTAATGGAGATCGAGGGGCCGACCTAGGTCATAGTTTTTCACATGGGTTTTCTTGCCGTGCTGTCTAGGATTACTATTTGCATTCACAGGAGAAATCAAAGTACACGCAAACTTAACTTACCTGACTTTTTGAGGGTGTTTGTGAAAGTTGTTGCTGTACCTTTTCAAAATGTTTTTCGTATCAAAATACATTCAAATGATGTTTTTTTTATTTTTTAAAATCATTTTTGATATCAGCACATCAAAATGATTTAAAAACATCAAAATATTTTCATTTAAAATAAAAAAAAAAGCTTTTGTTGCTTGAGAATGTTTCGTTTCCGAATCATGAATTACATTCTTGAATCTCCCCGAGAACACATATACAAAGAAGAAGAAAAGGGAACAGAAGCACACTGCGTTGTTTATTTAGGTACCTTGTTATTCTCAATAGGTGTGCTAAGAACCTCATGATGAACACAATTACTCTTCCCTTTTTAGGTTAACTGTTTTTTTTTTTTACAAATTTATAAATATTTCACAAGATTATAACGTCTCGGAATAGTTTTTTACCTATCCTCCTAAAAATTACACCTGTTCACAAAACTCAAAAAAATAAAAATCTACCAATAACTTAAATACACACATTAAACATTAAAATTGCAAAATGGAACACTTAAATGTTAAAAATAATCTAGAGAAGCTGCTGGGACTCGTGAATGGTGCTTAAAGATTACGGGGGCTAAAGGGATCGTGGTGAAACACTTGGAAAACAGTGCGCATGAGTGTCTCTTGGGAGCAGGAAAATCAATGGATCATATCACAACACGTGTGCAATCGAATGAGATGCAGTGCTCTGGTCATGTGGGTTCAAGCACCATGAAACCATTTGTTCTTGCATCAAACCTTCCAGATTTGAGTTCTTCTGTTTCTCCATCTTCTCCATCTCTGTTTATGGTGCTTTGATTCAAAGAAGAGCTCCGGACGAAGCATATCAGCATTTGGAGGATCTGATGGTGCTGAAAACAGAGTCACGTTCACAGTAAAGCAATTAAACAGTGCAAGAAACGCCATTTCCATTTTTGCTTGCCGCAAAGGAAAGACAGGAATTGTAAATGGAAGCACGAGAGAAAAAGGGAGTTGAAGATTTCCATCGGCGATAAGTCGACCGCTGTCGGTAAGAATCACGATCGGATTGCGTCACGGAATTCTGAACGAAGAGAACTTCAAAATATAAAACTCTTTCCATCCTATTTCTTGGGCATGTCCACTTGCTTTTTAAACATAAGCAAACTTATCCAAGGGGATTCATGTAAAAACAAAATAAATTTACCAATCAAATTTTGCCATGTATCATTTTAATTTTTACAAACAATAAAGAAAATAGACCACGCGAGTGAGTCGTTTAAAATTACAGGGAGTCACTTGTGTTTAGACGGCTGATATTCGTTGTTGCTATTAGACTTCTATTATCAAGACATTGTTAGTGTTATTTAATATTTATAGCTTGGAATTTATTACCCCCCCCAAAAAAAAAACTCGGAATTGAGCTGTCACTGACAACACTCTCAGCAAGTCGAGTAAATCATCGGAGTGGTCGCCTCACCTGTACTTGATACCTCCATGGCAGCAGAACCAAAGAAGATCATCATCGACACTGATCCTGGCATTGGTACGTAATTATTATTGTTATCCCTTTCAATCCGTTTCTTAACGACTCTAATTCTCTACTCTCTTTTATTATAACTCTTAACATCTTATATTGACGGTTTTCCCTTGAGTTTAGAGACCAGTAATGAGTTCAATTATCGAGTTTAATTACAAAGGTTTTTAATTCAATCTCCCTTTATGTTGTTGCGGGGTTATCATTTTGGCTGTTAAGAAAGTGGATCAATTGAAAGGAAATTGAAATTCTAAATCCTTTTAGACTTTTCATGATCCGGGATTTGTGAAGGTGATATCTTTTGCTAAAAAGAGCTGTCATTTCAATTGGGATTAGCTCATATTTATGTTCTTGAAAAGATTTAACTTTTGATGCGATGCAGATGACGCCATGGCAATCTTTCTTGCTTTGAGATCGCCTGAAGTTGAGGTGATTGGGCTTACTACCATTTATGGGAATGTTTATACCACTTTAGCCACCAGGAACGCCTTGCACTTGGTAATTCTTTCTCTTTCTAGATTTGAGATTTGATTGTCTGATTTGATATTGAGCCATTTACAAATTACGGTATTTCTCGGTGCGCTGTTTGTGGATTAGTTGGAGGTTGCAGGGAGGACTGACATTCCAGTTGCCGAGGGATCTCATGTCACGATTACTGTATGTACTCATTCTTCTTTGTTGAATCGATTGTGTGCAATATTAGCTTTTTTCAGATTTTTTTTAACCCGTATCTTCTGTTAGTTTCATTTATGCATTGTGTCCGCTTTTGTGGTTTGACTCTTTATGGTTGTTGTTTTCTAAGGACAACCTAGTGTTAATGGATATAGTGTCTACTCATGGAGCCGCTAGTTTTCTGATATTGCGAGAAGCCTTTTATGACTTATTTTCAACTTCTGCTCTTTTGGTTTTAACTCTGAGTTTCACACACAATATCACAATTTTCTCTGATCAAATGATGATGTAAAGAGACATACAACTGATATGTGGCTGAGTTTTGAGAAATTTTTTATTCACTGCGTCTCTGTTTCTTGTGAAGAAAGGAACAAAACTTCGCATTGCTGATTTTGTCCATGGTGCTGATGGACTTGGCAACCAAAATTTTGACCCACCTAAGGGAAAGCCAATTGAACAGTCAGCAGCTGCTTTTCTGGTTGAGCAAGCAAAACTTCACCCTGGAAAAGTCACTGTGGTGGCATTGGGTCCACTTACAAATATTGCTCTGGTCAGATTCTTGGTCCTTTGGATTTTTTTTATCAGGTTTCATTTAGTATATTACTGTTAAATATGGCCGTTAATTACCTGTTATAGGTACTGTGTAAAGTAACAAGAAAAGTAATATTTATTCTAGCTATTTTAGTCTAGGAATTTGTTTATAAATTGTGTCTCAATTGTAAGAGGAGGATCACTCTGAATATGCAGAAATTATGTAGTATTTCGAATTCTAACATGGTATCAGAGCAAGTATAATTTTTTTTTTCTCGAATTATTTGTTCTCGGAAGCTACAGTGTTCTTGACACTGTACTGTTGCTTGAACATTTACTGTTCAAATCGAAGCTCTTACTGAGCATCTTCAACGAAAAACAAAAAACAAAATCCCCACAGTAGTTGTTTGTTCAACCCCGAAACCCAGAAAACCCATCCACATTCACATCTACTTCTCCCTTGCCTGCAAGTTCAAAACTCACCAAACAACCCATTTCAAACCTTAAACCCGTCGAAAAAACCCAGAAAATCCATCATCATCCCAGAAACGTGATTGCTACAGTAGTGGTTTGTTACTGTAGCCACAAGTACTGTAGAAATCACCCGAAATCACAGCAATCAAGCCACAGAAACCTACCCATTATCAAAATCCAGAAAATCAACCACACAGCAACCAACTGGATTTTCCCAGAAAATCCCCAGAGTTTCCCGAGAAAACAAAACCAGATTGAGCATTTCTGGATTTTTTTTCTGTATACGAAATTATTTTTCGAACCGAAGAGAAACCCATCGTTTTTGAAAGACACCCACCGAATAACACCCACCGATTGCTGGGTTCTCTACCCATCTAATGAAGCGTATTCAGAAGGGACCAGTTCGTGGACTCTCACTGAAACTACAAGAGGAAGAGCGTGAGCGTCGCATGGACTTTGTGCCAGAGGGGATGATGCTAAAGAAGAGAAATGAAGAGCTGGAGAAAACCTTAAAATCAAGCAAGCAGAGGGAGGAGAAGATGAAATCAGAGCTACAAAGGGCATGGGAGAGGCTCCGAGTGGCAGAGGAGGCTGGCCGAAGGCTTGAAAATGGAGAGAGAAATGAAGAGAGACAGGGAACACGAGGGAGAGGCGCGATCTGAGGGAAGAGAAAGGGGGGAGAAATTAGGGCAAAATCTTTTGCCTTTTATACCTGACCGGGTGTGGGCTGACCGGGTTTACCAAAAATACAAAAATATCGGTGGACTGATGAGCTTTTTTTATTGCGGTGAAGCGGGTCATTCGAAACAACAATGGTACAACCTACAACGAATGTCGTTCATCCAGGCAAAATTGGTAAAACTTCTGCATTTTTTATCTTGAAACGTATTTCGTATCTCGAATCTCGAAGTTTTTATCTTGAAACGTATTTCGAATCTCGAATCTCGAATTTTTTTATCTTGAAACGTATTTTTTATCTCGAATCTCGAATTTTTTTATCTTGAAACGTATTTCGAATCTCGAATCTCGAATTTTTTATCTTAAAACGTATTTTGTATCTCGAATCTCGAATTATTTTTTTTTATCTTGAAACGTATTTTTTTATCTCGAATTTTTTTTCTTTTGAATCGTATTTCTTTGAATTGTATTGATCAAAGCGAATCTCGATTTTTTTTTTCTTGAAACGTATTTTGTATCTCGAATCTCAAATCTCGAAGTTTTTTTATCTTGAAACGTATTTTGTATCTCGAATCTCGAATTTTTTATCTTGAAACGTATTTTTTAATCTTGAATCTCGAATTTTTTATCTTGAAACGTTTTTTTTTTTTTTTGAATCGAATTTTTCTTTTTATGCCCGGAGGCTACAGTGCCAGTATTACTCGAACAAACGAAGAAACACCGAAATGGTATCGGTGTTATGACCTTTCCCATCAGAAGTTACATATACCCTTGGATGTATCATTCCGAGAATTCACACCCTGTTAATCAGGGGGAGTTCCCGGGTCTTCTCTTCAGGGGGAGAGTAACGATGAAGAGAACGAAGATATTTTGAGACTCCACACCCTGTTAATCAGGGGGAGATCACCATCGAAGATATTCCTTGACTCCACACCCTGTTAATCAGGAGGAGATCCCGAAGATATTCCGTGACTCCACACCCTGTTAATCAGGGGGAGATCACCATCAGAAAATTTACATTCGATAAAGCATAACCTTGTCACTTGGAGAAGTAAGAAGCAGAAAGTAGTCGCAAGGTCAAGTGCAGAAGTAGAATACCGGGGTATGGCTCATGGCGTGTGTGAATTGCTATGGACTAAACAGGTACTACAAGACCTTGGAATTGAGTATGGGACATCTATGGGTCTACACTGTGATAATAAGTCAGCTATCGAGATTGCGCATAATCCTATTCAATATGATCGTACCAAACACGTCGAAGTCGACCGAAATTTTATTAAAGAAAACCTTGATCGGAAAATTATACAATTTCTGTTTGTAAGGTCAGAAGATCAGCTGGCTGATGTACTCACAAAAACAGTTTCAGGAAAAGTCTTTCACAGTGCAATTAACAAGTTGGGCTTGATAAATATCTACGCTCCAACTTGAGGGGGAGTGTTAAATATGGCCGTTAATTACCTGTTATAGGTACTGTGTAAAGTAACAAGAAAAGTAATATTTATTCTAGCTATTTTAGTCTAGGAATTTGTTTATAAATTGTGTCTCAATTGTAAGAGGAGGATCACTCTGAATATGCAGAAATTATGTAGTATTTCGAATTCTAACAATTACCTAACAGATCATCTATTGTACAGGCTATTGAATTAGATCCTGAGTTTTGCAAAAATGTCAGGCAGATTGTTCTTCTTGGTGGAGCATTTTCAGTAAATGGGAATGTAAATCCAGCATCTGAGGCAAATGTAAGTTGCACAAATCCATGCAGTCAATACGCTGTTGTAGTGGTCTTTGCTTTCTAGATATTAGCTTTTTTAGTGGCCATATGTACATCTGAGCTTTTTTTCTTCTCTTTTTTTTAATTCTCTTTATGAGATTTGTCATCTGCAGTGAACTTACATTTCATCTGCTCTTTTCTAGAAAGATCCTTATTTGTCTTGGTTCGAGACTTGAGAGGGTGTCATTATAAAGTTTGGAAGCATAGTTTGTCGGTTTGCTGTATCACTCCTACTAATGATTTTGTGTACACATATCCTAGTATGCTCCCCTACTCCCTCATCTCTTTCTCAATTCGTATCTAACTTTCTTACTCCTGAATGGATGACCAGATTTTTGGCGATCCTGAGGCTGCTGATATTGTGTTCACCTGTGGAGCAGATATTTTGGCTGTGGGGATAAATGTTACCCATCAAGTTGTTCTCACAGGTGTTGCTTCAGCAATTAGTGTGTTACCCGACTGATAAAAAAATTTCTGTGTTTTTTCAAGCATAAATAATCATGGCGATCAAGATACTAAAAACACTAATACCGTTTCTTAAACTTGATTACTTGTGTTACTTGTTATTGAAGAGGCAATGGTTTCGTTTACCCAATTCTCTGCCAGTGTGACTCAATTTGTGTCCTTTAAAAACGCCCTCATTGATCATTTCTTGTTTCATTGATTTTGTTCTCTGTTTTATTTGCAGATGCTGATCGAAACAAATTGATTCAGTCAAATGGAAAATTTGCTCAGTACCTGTGCAAAATTTTAGAGGTGTACTTCTCTTATCATCAAGAAGCATACAGCATGGGAGGTTGGTTTACTAAAATGCCTTCGTTGATATATCCAGTGAATAAGTAGAATTGGAGTCCTCAAAAATGCTAATCCTTAGTTCTGTTATTGATGTAGGAGTGTATCTTCATGATCCAACAGCACTCCTTGCAGCCGTGAATCCTTCACTTCTCACTTACACGGAAGGTGCTGTTAGAGTCCAGACAACTGGCATCACAAGGGGATTAACATTATTATATAACAAACAGAAAAGGTAAGACTGCGTGAATACTTCAAATCATTAACTTCATCGAACTGGATGCCTTTCTAATGGTTCTTGTTTTCTTTTTCTTACTATAAACCAGGTTTGGAGAAGTCACTGAGTGGACTGATAAACCCACAATTAAGGTGGCTGTGACGGTCGATGCTCCCACTGTTGTCAAGTTGTTGATGGAGAGGCTTATGGAATCATAAATTTGCTGACAAGAGATATCTGGTGATTGAGGAGGCTATCATGCGAACATATATTGATTATGTGATTCAGTCATTATGTGATTGTGTGGCTCTTCAAATTCCAATTTCAAATAACATTTGGTGTCACGGCAATGAGCTAAACTAATGGTTTATTCCTGTTTGTTGTTATCGTCACTGTGTCATTTTGTACTCAGCTACTGATTCCAATTTAAGTACTGCATTTCTATCTTTTTCTTTTTTCTTATTTTTTTCTTTTTTTTCTTTTTTTTTGGGGGGGGGGGGGGGGAGGTTCTGTGCATCTCGTGAACAAATTTTAACCAATTTTTTAAAAACGTGGATTTTGAAGCTCAAATAACCTGGAGACGTGTGGGTCTCGCAGGTGAACCCCTCAGTTGAACTCATATACTTGTGTGTGTATGGTATATGTGAGCTCATGGTGCGCTAGGCTCATGAGAGACTGAACTCGCAGGACAACATTTGCACAAGTGAATGTCTTGTCCTATCTGGTGATATATCCTGTCCATTTGGGGGACCGTAAAACGGACTCTGAACTCTAAAGGAGACAGAGATACCAAAAAAACCTTTTATCTGCTCTTCAATGCGAAAGAACCTCCCTTTTCAAGGCATCTTTAATCTGCTCTTCTCTAATACTAAAGCAGACAATCACTTATTCTTTTCCTTGCCTTCTTTTTCTCTTAACATTTTTTCACTCACTCACTCACTTGGAGAGTGACAAAGAAATCCCAAAATGGGTTCATTGGTGAAAGGAGTGATAATCCATGAGTTACTTCTAACTCAAGATCATGCCACCGCCTCTTTCCACCCTCCAGCTCACTCTTTCCTCTGCAAGCTCCTCCATTCCAACCTCCACATTGGAATCTCTTACTCACCTTCTCTCCCTGACAATAAGGTTTTCTCAGTGATCCTTTTATATTTCTATTTTGTTTTAATGAGATGGTTGTTTCAAAGAGCTATTTCTTATCTGCATTTTTCTGTAGGTGGGTGTACTTCAAAAAATGGCAATGCAATACTCCTCTGATTGTTTTCCCTTGAATGATGAATCAGCTATCGACGGTTTTAATTAGATTACACTCTCTTGGGGTGACAATGGAGGGAAAATTTATATCCTGTTTCTAACAGCAAGAAGGGGATGTTATTGGTCAATTAAGCAATTTGGGTTGGATCATTGTTATTTGTGGTGAGTTTTGTTGGTACCCTTTTGTTATTTCTAGGTATTGCTGACTTTGGTTTAGTAGTTGAAGCCTGTGGATTCTGTTTTGTATCTTCTCTTGAAGGTTTCAGGTTTAATTTTTTGAAGCTGGGTTCTTCTTTTTCTTTTAGATGTAGAAGGTGCTGGTGCATGTGAGAATTCAGGTGTGGTTTTTATCAGTAAATTGGAAGAGTTGCCTTTGGTAATTTGTGGCTTAAATAGGAAGGTTAGTATGAAATGAATGACATTTATTCAAGTAGCAAATCCATTTCTACAATTATTTACAATGACAATTCTATCTCTTCTCTATAATGTTCTCTACTTTTCTGCAAAATGCAAGCAGGCAATTGGCGACAAAGCCGACTGTTGGTTATATCATGATTTTTAGTTCCTTAGCCCTAATTCTCTTCTCTTAAAAAGGATTGATTCTCTTAGCACAGGCAGTCATCAAGATTTTATGTCTTGGGTGAGCAACTTCTCTATGCAAGAAAACTTGATCTTACCATCTTTGGCTTCGATGTGGTCGTAAGTAATGTTTTCTTGTCTATATATCTTTCGCAATCTCCATCTTTCACCTGTCAAGGGCCTGATTAATCTTTTGATGATCTTTCTTGCTTGTTTGATGAGTGATTTCTCATGGTTGCAAATCCCTGTTTACCCTGCTGTAGTTTCTTTTCTTGTGGGATTTCTACGGAATTGAGAGAAGGGAGGAGGTTCATTTACTGGATCCGAACTCAACTGTGTCAAGTTTTTCTGGATAATATCAACATGGGATGATGATCTTGACTTGAATAAACGAATCTAACCACCCCTTGGGTAGCCTCCGCTTGAGGACATCACAATCAGCGTCGACATGGATGGACCAGCCCCCCTCTAATTATCATTTTTTTTTTTTAACCGGGGTGTCCGGCCAGCTTACGCGTACTTCGACTATTCCCCGGGCCCACTGAACATTCTGCAAGCGCAGTGAGCATGTAAGAAACCGCAGGGATGACAGGCATACCACGCAAGGAAAGACCCAGGGAGACATGAGAGAAGGGACACTCCAACCTCACTCCCACTGGGACTCGAACCGAAACTCGAAAGAAAGAGCGCGCGCCTGCACTACTGAGCCACGAACTTGCAGGTCCCCTCTAATTATCATTATCAAGAAAGGAATAACATGAATAGGGTTCACTGGTGGTGGATACTTTATAGGAAAACCTCAAATTTAATCCTTCACTGTCAATTAAGTTCTAAGTCTAATGATTTTATCAATTATACACTAGAATTAATCTAGAAAACATGACAATGTTTTTATTACTATTAACACTGGACGGATAACGGGATGACATTGTGTAATGTACATTACATTTTCCTCAAAATAGATAAAACAAAATAAAGTTCAAGGATTAAATAAACTAACGTAATACATATAGGGACTAAAGTAAAGTTTTGGCATAAGAAGCGAGTGAGCGGGCTGTATAAAAAAAGTAGGAGATGAAGCAATGAAGCCGAGAAAACCTCTCCATTGTCTTCCCTCCCCGGCGCTACCTCCTCCGCCCCCCCTCCCCCCAAAAAATCAAAATTAAAACCCCTAGATCCATCCAATTCCTAAAATAAAAATTGAAAAAATACCCTAAATCATATTAGAAATGGCACAACAAAATCAAGAAGAAGAAGAAGAATTAGCAGTAGTAGAATCTGTACCCGAATCCCTTGATCAATCCTCCTCCTCTTCTTCTTCCGATCCTTCGCTTTCTCGTGACCTGTCCTTCAGTAAACTCAACGCGCAAGCTCCCGCCTTTGTCCCCACGCGCCCCCAATCTCAACCTCCACCTCCACCACGAATGACCGTGATCCCTCCTCCTCCTCCTCCTCCCGCCGCTATGATGCACATGTATCCTCCACCGTCTCCGTTTCATGTTCCTATTCCTAGCCCTGTACATTTGCCTCACGTCATTCCCGTCCAAAACCACCACCACCTCCACCATAACCACCATCACAATAGCCATAACCACCATCAAAACCACCAGCAGCATCATAATCAGCATCAGCAGTATGTTCCTGTTAGGAATCATAACCAGTATCATCAACAGCAGAATTCTAAAAAGGTGCAGCAGCACTCTGACGAAGAGGTCGAGGTGGTTGGGAATAAGGATGCACCTGCTTCTTCGGATCATGCCTCAAAGAGTGATAGTAAAAGTGATGAAGCTGTGAATAAGCTCTTAAATCAGGTTGCTTTCAAGTTGTCGAATTTGTTTTTCTTTCTTCAAATTTAGGGTTGGTACTTAAATTCACTGATTTAATTAAGTTGAGCTTAGATTATATGTAAAGAAATCTCAAGCTAATCTCATTGGTTTTTGCAAATAATGGGGGCTTAAGATGTAATTAAAATGCTACTGGATATGGTAGAAATCTTGAATATTATGCTTATAGTGAACATGAAAAACAGAATCATCACGAACTTAGTTTCTAATGTATTGGAGTAAAGTTCTATTTGGTATTGCATTTGGGCTGCGTTTGATGGTGTTTTTCGAATTTCATTTGGGTTGTAAAGCTTCATATTGGATGCTTTTGGATGGTTTTGATACGCTAAAAGCACCCAAAAACGCATCAGATTGATACATTCTTGCAAAAGCACCTGAACCACATTACCAAACACACACCAACTGCTGCCAAATAATCTAGTTACATTGTTGATGAATTGGGTTTGTTTGAAAGTCACTAATATTTACATGGGGTAAGTTGTAGTACTGGGAAGGAATAATGAGAGGGCTAGTGGGCAGACAATAGGATCAATTGAAGTGTTAGAAACATGATTTAAGAAACCTTGGGTTTCATGTTGAGTACTGTAAATAACTTTGTCTTTCTTTCTGGATTGGCATTCACTCATAACTACTTGCAGGTGGAGTATTATTTCAGTGATTTGAACCTGGCCACTACTGATCATCTTATGAGGTTTATTACCAAAGATCCTGAAGGATATGGTAAGGTTTTTTTAACTTCTGTTGTTTAGTGCTTCTATATGGTGTAGTTTCAGTGCAATGTTATCTTTATCTACTTCTCACTCAATTTTTTTTAAGTTGCACCTAGTACTACTTTCTTTTGATTTTGATCTCTTGATAATGGTTTGGATAGTAACAAATTGGATAAACAGCCCTTTGATAACCAGCTATGATAAGAAGTAAATGTAGTTATTTATTGAACTTTGAATCAAGAAATAACAAAATTGTGGTTTTGTACCATTAGAAGATACATTGTTTACCCAGCTGTTATTTCAGAATTTTCACCCGAATTGTTATTATTATCAATTATCTCTTATTCATTTTAAGTCCTTGTTTGCTTTAATACAGTGCCAATATCTGTTGTTGCTTCCTTTAAGAAGGTTAAAGCTGCCATAAATAGTAATTCTCAGCTTGCTACCATTCTGCGGAACTCAACAAAGCTTGTAAGCTCTTTCATTGACAATTCTTGCGATTGCTTTCATCATCCTTAGTCCTATTTGCTGCTACTTCTTCCAGTTTTTTTTGTTGACCTCACTGTAAGTACATCCTCCAGGTAGTTAGTGACGATGGAAAGAAAGTAAGGCGCCAGCATCCCCTAACTGACTCAGAAGTTGAGGAGTTGCAAGTGTGTTTTCTTTTACCCTCTATCTTTTGTTAGGTGGTAGCATCATTGTTGGCAATTCCTTTTGTCTTTGGCAGAACGCATGAAAGTTTGCATTTTGCCCTTTATTCATTGTTTAGAAAGAGAAAAGTTGTGGTTTTGTTTCTAACATTTTCCTTGATCTCTAGTCTCGTATAGTTGTGGCTGAAAATTTACCTGAGGATCATTGCCACCAAAACCTCATGAAGATATTTTCTGCTGTTGGGAGGTGCCGAGATCATTTCTGTTCATAATGATAATTAATTGGATGGTTTAGCCTTTTACTTAAACCATGCCAGATATAATATATTAATATTAGACATTTCATACTGTTAACCTCTCCTTTTCCAGTGTGAAGACAATTCGTACCTGTCCACCTCAAACTTCTGGTGGTGGTGGTTCTTCAGCTTCTAGGTCTGCAAAAGCTGATGGGATGCATTTCAGTAACAAGGTACATGCACATGCATGCCTCGGCATTGGTTATGTTTTGCATACCTCTAATCCTTATCAACATCATCATGCCTTTCTTTTTCTTGGTGAGATAAACAATTTATTATTTGAGTTGCAAGATAGTAAACAGAAAGGTTAGAAAAAAATTAACATTAAACAATGATGTGGAATGTAACATGATTTTGAATTTCATCTACAATGACCGGATGAAACTAAGAAACATTATAAATAAAAGCTATGAAAAATAACCTAGAAAAAAAAAGACCTAGAGGAATAGCTATCTGGTATCTGGTTGGTGACTCTTGCATGTCCGCTTATCTGTTGTTGCCAGCACAAAGTTATGGTTAGTATAACTATTAAGAATTAACCTGTAAGTTTGTAGTTTTCTCAAGAGACATCTTACAATATGGGTCCCAAAGGGGCGTGGCGTGATGACAGAGAGCTTGCGATCTGCATAGCAGGTCTCGAGTTTGAGTTAGGGCATGCACCCCTTGTAAGAGTCTGGGACAGTCAGAGTTTTACTCGCTTACTTGGTCCCGCAAAGTGTGTTTTCCGGGGGGTGGGGTTTTATACTCACATCCAAAAAAAAAAGTCCTGCAGTATGGCCCACCTGTCAAAGGAAGATACTTATGCTTTGATCTGACTGTTTATGCTTTCATTTTTTGTTTTCCATTCATCAATTCTTTTTTGCAGATAACTGGCTCTTTTAACCTTTTGTTGATTATTTTTGTCATCAAAACATGAAAATCAAAAAATTTAAACTCCTTAGTATCGTTTGCAGTTGCATGCATTTGTGGAATATGAGACTGTTGAGATTGCTGAGAAAGCAGTGAGTATTTTGTTTTTTACATGATTTGTTTAGGTGTGATTTCCAAACATCAATTGGTCACTGCACTGATCAAATGCACATGCTATTATGCAGGTTGCTGAGCTAAATGATGAGGGAAACTGGAGGAGTGGTCTTAGGGTTCGGTTAATGCTCAAGCATGGGGTATATATGAAAACATTGTCTTCATCTTTCTTCTTTTCATGTCTTTTTTTCTTCCTGCTCTGTATTTCTAAAGAATAATGCTAGAGATGCCAACTTCATTGCCAAATATTCAACTTGTTTGTACAATAGCTTAGGTTGTAACTTATAAGTGCCATCTCCCTTGATTTGATAAATCTCCATGTATGATAATAATAAATCAGTTAGCAAGCAAGTGCTAATAAAAGAGTTCTTAAATGGAGTATTGCATGCTTGTGAATTCTAACCTATGCAAATTTGGTTCTGAACCATTAAAGTCAATTAAAGTATGATGAAAGGTTTATGATTCATACTAAATAGATTGACAATGGGAGAATAATTTCTGGGATAGCTACGTTGGAAAAAGGGAACGTGGAAGTGCATAGGAATAGGTGTCATATGTTTAATGCTCTGTACACAACTTTGGCGGGTGTTGAAACCCTTGAGTCTCCATTTAATGGTATTGGCAGTTCAAATGTCCTGTGTGGTAAAGGTTTTAAATTCATTCTAGTTTCATCTAGCAGTTATACTCATCCTGTCAACCAATGCCTACCCACTGTAGGATGACATGGTTTTATGAGTCATGATGTGCACTTTTGGATGTGATAATACAGTTCCGCCAATTTCAGTTAATGATTTGCAAGTTTTTAATTATGTTTCTTGAGTTAGCTTAGTCCCTTGATTTGTGCTTGTTTCTTCCATCATTAGTCAAAATCCTCCCAGGCACGAGGCAAGAAGGGGCATGATGGTCAAGGGCCTTCAGAGGAAGATGAGGTTTCTGCATCTGAGCAAATACCGAATGTAAAACGGACAGAAGATCTGTCCCAGCAGCACGATGCCCATTTGCATGAGCATTCTGTGAGTATTAGCAAAATTCCATTGAATGTGAACGTGCATGATTTTGAAAATCATTTTTCTACAGAAATATCAATTTGCTTGGCCAGTTGAGACTGACATGGTATAGGCTTTATGTCATTGGACTTGTTTGATTTTGTTTTCTGTTTCACTATATATACCAAATAGAGTAGGAAGCTTGATTATTAGTGGCAATAAAATTTATGATTAGGAAAAGAATTAGGGGGGTTGAATTGGGTTTTCTCGTGTCATCCCATGAGGTCAAAAAGAGGGGGGACTTGACAGGAAAAAGCTGCCAGTCTTTGGGATAACAAAGGAATGCTAATGTTATGACATTATCGAACAGAACTGCCAGCGTCCTAGATTCTGTATTTTTTTTCTGTGAAGACAAAATACATGAAAAACTTTCGCTTTGATTTTCAAGTTTTTAAAGCATCCTTATTTTATCGACTCACAAAACGACATTTTCAGCACTTGGTGAACTGACATCCTTTTTACTTCAGCAGGGAGAGGATCATGTCAATGACAAGGATGGTGCACAGAGAAAAGGGCGCAACCGGGGGAGGGGAAAGGGACGTGGGCGAGGTCAATATCATAACAGCCATCACAATAACCGTGGAAATCATCTTGGAACTTCTCCTTCAAATAATCCGGTTATTGGTGAGCATCCAACAATGGCCAAGCAACCTCCAGGGCCGCGGATGCCAGATGGCACAAGAGGGTTTGCAATGGGTCGAGGGAAGACAGCTGCTGTTAATATGGCATGACGTGGTATTTCTACAGAGTTCAGTTTTGGTTCTAATAGATGTGCATGCAAGTTTATGTTGGGGGTGGGGGGAAGTAAGTCGTCTTCAATATATGGTGTAGATGGCAGGGGTTTTAGAAAGGGTGTTCAGGATCGAGGGGGTAATTTTGCTACCAAGGGTCTGGTATTTTTTTTCATGGCGGTATCCTGCATATGGGCATGGATGCTCCAAAAACAGGGGGGGTTTGTTTTTGTGTTTTTTTCCTTTCGTTAAGGTTTAGCTTTGCATGACATCGAAATGAAAACGAACAAAACCCTTGTTGGGGGAGGTAACTAATTCTTATAGATGAATGTGAAACTCGAGATATCAACAAAACTAGTGGGGCAGTATCAATATCTATTCCCCCATCTTCTTTCCATCTCTTTTCTGTGATTCCAGGCAAATTATTGGAACCAAGAACTAAACTATTTTGTGCACGAGCTTGCCTGGAGGATTCTTACTAGTGGGGCAGTGTTTTACCCTGCCGTTTTCCTTGCGAGGAACCAGACAAGAAAGCATGTCAAGGGTAAGCTTCGAAAATCCAAAGCAATCACATACTTGATTACAGGAATCTGATGGACAGTAGATAGCACAGCAGTTGTCGAGGTCAGCAAGAATACCCGACTTTTTTTCATGAACACTTGACAGAATGAGCATTGTTGCACTTGCTTCATGAAAGAAGCTCATTTTCTCGGAATGCTTGCAATATCGGATTTATAAGAGTAACCATTTCGGTATAATCATCTTTTTTGTAATTTTATGCACAATAAGTAGCCTTCGAGGAATAATAATAATAATAACAACAATAAACTAGCTTACACAAGTGTTTTATATTTATTTTCATTTTAAAAGCACAATAAAATAAATAGCAATGCCCTTGACCTCCAATTATCTTCAACTAAGGTTGGTTGTTTTTTTGTACTATTCTTATGGGTTCTATATAAACAAATTCACAAGAAATTAAAAAATTAAATGAATCAATTGCTAAACCATCTTTTGAATATAATGATTCCTTTTTCATATTTTTATTATCAAGAAATATACATTAAATTCGATATTCATGTTGTTTCCTCACATTTTCAATGAATGTTTTTGGTAAAAGTATTTTAATAATGTTTTCAGTGAATGCTACCCAAACAACTCATTTTCTACCAAAGTTTGCATGATGCATAGATATCATCATGTCAGAAATAGTGTTTTGATAAATTAAAATCTTTGCAGCCTCATAATTTTGATATAATTAATATAATTTTTTCATGAATTAATTATTTTATCTCAGTGTAAAAAAACAAATATATAAACAATAAAAATGTGTTTAGATGAAAGAATTAGAACAGAGACATAAATAAAATTCCTTTCAAAACAAATTTGTGAATGAATTATATATATTTTTTAAATTAGGTGCAAATAACATTATAATAGTATTGATAATTGAAGATTAAATATTATAATATTTTAAACAATCCAAAGTTATTGAAAAGATTTAAACTATATGAACATTACTTAATCATGGAGATCAACTGAGTCTATACAATGAAATTCTCAATTTTTGATTGATCTCCTAAAATCAAATTAAAATGCAGAAGCTCCCCCATCTAAATTTTTGCCTTAAAAATCAAAAAATTCCCCCAAAATTCTCCCAGGGATTTCTTGCTCTCTCTCTCTCTAAAAAAAAAGTGGTTGAGAATCAAACATCAATCACCCTAACCAGCACCACCACCACAATGGCGGAATCTTCTCCTCCACCTCCTCTTCCACCAAGCCCTAACCACATGGTCCCACCGATCCTACATACAGACCCACCTCCACCTCCACCTCCACCTCCACCTCCACGATCATGTAAAATTTGTTTACTTTCAAAAAGACCAAAACTTAGAGTGACCTCTGAGTTCGACAGTGACACTTCTTTGTTCTTCCACAAAGTTTCCTGTAAGCTCCTTGATAGCTTTGCAAAGTTCAAACTTTCTTTTCTAAACAACAACAAGGGTGAACTCTCTCAACCCCAGTTTGCTTTCACTTCCAAGCTACTCTCCATTCATTATGATCTTGAAGAACAGAATGCCCTTGTTAAGGGTTCTTTTGATCTTGGTCCTAATTTGCATTTTAAGGCTGCCCATGATGTCAAGGTCCAATCTTTTTCACTTCAACTTTGTTACTTCTATGCTGGTTCTTTTCTTTTTCTTTTTTCTTTTGACATTTTGTTGTTGTTGTTGTTGTTGTTTGTAGGCACAGCATGGAGAGGTGACTATGGTTGCTGACTTGGGTGATCCTGGTTATGCACTTGAAATTTCATCACCTGTTCCTACTGTTGGAGTGGTAAGTGCTAAGCTCCACCATTTTTCATTCATGTTATTGTTAAACAGTGTAACATTTTCAAAGTTGGGGAACTTTTAGGAATTGAAAAGTTTGTTGTTACTCATTGTCTGGTTCACTTGGAGATTTTGGCTTGTGGTTTTGGGATATTGATTGAAATTGGAGGAGAAAATAAAAGATGGTCTCTTTTTGTATCCCCCTCCTTTTGTTCACATATATGACCTTCCTGTTGTTGCAGCCGAGGGCAACCTTAAAATTCCCTCTTGGTGAAGTTTCATTGGAGGAGAAAGAAGAGGAGGAAGCAAGGAGAACATTGTCAGTTAGCGGAGTTGTCAAAAGTCAGTTAATGAATGGCATCTGCACCGCTCAATTTAGTGATGAAGATTTGAAACTGAGATATTGCTACAAGGTAAGGCTTAATATTTCACTATGATTGTTTTTGTTCGTGTTGTCTGATTAATTGCCTGGGCATCCTCTCGTACTGGTCCTTGATATCTATACTTGTATAAATGAATAAAAATTTTGGATGGATTTTGGATTATGCAAATGAGTAATTTTTGCCCAGTTGGTCTCATGGCTCTTCTGGATTGGTGACATGCTTTATGCTGTGTTTGTCTTTATAGTACCTTTATTAAGGATATGCTGTTAAGAGTTTTGAATTCATTGCAGGATGAGGCACTTTCCATTATCCCTAGCATTTCACTGCCTTCAAATGCTTTATCATTTGCATTCAAGCGCCGGTTCACTCCTTCCAATAAGTTGAGGTACAATCTCTATACACTTTTTATCCAAATTCAGAGGAGTATCCTCTCTTTCTTTGCTTGTACACCATATGTGGCTTGAACCTGTCAACTTGAACCTTGGGTATATGAGAAGTGTCATAAAAAAGGCAAAGAGGCAAAAGGATGGGCTAAGGATGAAGGCATAGGAAAGAAACATGGATTCTCAAAGAAAATAACATTCCTGGAAACATGAACCCAATTAGTGTGTGAATCAAGACATAGATAACCTTTTTGAGTGACACTATATCCAAGGAAAGCACAACGAATAGACTGAGCAGAAATTTTTTTTTTTCCGAGGTGAAGGCAGATGCATAAAGCATATACACTCAAAGGTGTGAAGATTTGTGTATGTAGGATTGCAATGATGAAGCCAAAAATATGGAGACTCTAGACCCAAGATTTGTGAAGGAAGTCCATTGATTAGATAAGTTGCTGTAATGAGAGCTTCCAGCCAAAACTTAGGAGGAACTGAAGTTTCAATGAGCAAGGTTCGGACCACATCCAAAAGACAGCGATTATTATGTTCCGCCATTCCATTTTGTTGAGGAGTTTGAGAACATGATCGTTGAGAAATGATACATTTAGCTTGCAAGAAAGATTGGTAATCAATAGATATATATTACCCACCTGAATTTTATCTAAGAATCTTATCAGTGATAGAAAATCGAGTGTTAACAAGTACTAGGAATAGTTTGAACACATAAAACTTCTGATTTGTTCTGCAAGAAATAGACCCATGTATAGCGGCTGTAGTTGTCGATAAAGATTACAAAATACTTGTAATGTGCATTAGAAATGACAGACTAATTCGAGTTTAGGAACATGAGCGATGAGAAATGATATATTTAGCTTGCAAGAAAGATTGGTAATCATTATATATATATTCCCCACCCGAATTTGATCTAAGAATTTTATCGATGATTGAAAATTGAGTGTTAACAAGTACCAAGAATAGTTTGAACACATAAAACTTCTGATTTGTTCCGCAAGAAATAGACCCATGTATAGCGGTTGTAGCTGTCGATAAAGGTTACAAAATACTTGTAATGTGCATGAGAAATGACAGACTAATTCCTCAGACATCACTATGAATTAACACAAAAGAGTTTGTGGCTCTCCTGCCTTCAGAAAAAGATAAAATTTTACTTTTTCCAAGTTTACATGTGACACAATCAAGGAACATGGTTGAAGAAGAATGTGTTTTATTGTTTATTAATCCAGATTTCAACAAATGAGAGAAAATTCTAGAACTTGGATGACTAAGACGCTTATGCCAAACTTCATTGGACACTTTAGGTACAGTACAAAAGAAAGATAAAAGAGAGGAAGGAAGTAAGGTGTGTGGAATAGGAGTTGGAGAGAAGATGGAAGTAAGGTGTGTGGGCCTCTTCGCTATCATCTATCCTGACATTTGGTCCATGATTATAAAACTGTACATCACAATTATTGTCCTCTAATTGACCTACGAAAGCTAAATTTATAGTGAGCTTGGGTGAGACAAACATCCTTTAAAAAGGAGGTACATCAACAATCACAATGGGAAGAACATTGTTTGAATATGTGAGGATCCATAATATTTTTGGATATTACCTAAGCCACGTGGAGAGTTTATCATATGATTGGAAGTACCTAAATCTAAGATCCATAACTCCTTTCCTTTGAGAAAATCTCAAACTGAAATGCCCAAACAACATATTTTTTGTTAGTAAATCTGACACAAACATTATCTGACTTTTTCAGAAAGCTCTGATACCATAACAAAATGGTCTGATTTGAATTGCCTCCCATTGAGATCAGTCTTTCATTATATAGGAAAAGATGTCTGTAATTACAAAAGGCAATTCTAAGAAACTATATATGATAAGCTAAATCTAGAGAGCTATATATGGTAAGGTAAATTTTCTATTTATATTTGCTTGATACATTTCCTATTCTAGGTAAATTCCTGCTTGATTTCAGCTTTTCTATTGACAGTTATGTATTAATGTGTGATGCAGCTACTGGTACAATTTTGATACCAACAACTGGAGTACTGTGTACAAGCACACCTATGGGAAGGATTTCAAGTTTAAAGCTGGTTATGATTCAGATGTGCGTCTTGGATGGGCATCGTTTTGGGTAAGTATTCCTATTTATCAAGATTTTCAATCATTGCTTTTCAAATGATGAATTTAATGATGGGTGTCCCCATTGTTTGTCTGCAATTGTAATTATATCTCAACCTATTGGGCAAGTGTCACAATTTTTGCTTTCGTATAGTGACAGAGTCAATGTTGATGGGACTTCTATCCCTTAATGATAATTTGAACTCATTGCAAGCTCGTTCTGATTAGTGATAAAACCGTTGCCATTTTCCCCTGTTATAAATATTTGCTGTAACATAACCACTCCTTGTTATATGTGCTAAAGCAGAGAGGGTAGTGCCTTTGATGTTTTGACATAGCATTTTTGAAGTTTTTTCTTTATGATCTTCAACAGATTTAGTCCATTTTTCTAATGTATATAGTTTTGGCTCTTTAGCACCCCAAAAAGACTAATTACATTGAAGTATGAATATGAACAACTAGCATAATACATTACTGTCGCCCCGCCAAGTACGGTAAGATTGCATCTCAAAAGTTAGGAACTTTTTAGGAATTAGGATGCCATTTTTTTTGGAATTAGCACCGGGTATCCAGACCGCTGGGCCTGACTAATCCCGGGGGTGCACAAGACCTCGGCAAGCACGTTTCCCACAAGTGCACCACGGGTAATTCATGGGCTTCGTCCAAGTCCGATGGCCCCAAGGAATTGTTTGCACCAGAGCGGATTCGAACCTGAGACCTCTTCGGGAGCACACCGAAGAGACCCAGGCCTCCTCCGCCAGGCCAACTCCTTGAGGTTGAATCAGGATGCCATGATACTCGGAAGAAGGAAATAGAAATTCAATAAATGAGAATCATAACCCTTTTATTGGTATACGGAATTCAAGAGGCGATAATATATGACCTTGTAATGCACAATCTCAATGCTGTAGGTTGGAGATGAAGTTGGCAATGCAAAGACCGCCCCAATGAAGACGAAGGTCCAATTTATGCTGCAAGTGCCACAAGATGACATCAGAACTTCTGCACTAATGTTCCGTGTTAAAAAGAGATGGGACATATAGCAGTACGGTCTGTTGATGGGACTCCCTTGTTTCTGTTAAATGCGAGTTCCGCTTGAGTAGTTCTGGCTCATGCCCATCTGTAATATCGCTACATAAGAACGTCAGTTGGTTGATAGTTTCTCTTAGCAAGAAATCTCTCCTCTGAGTGTGAAAGCTAAGAGAGGATATCTAGTGAATGGGAAGCTCCTGCTGAGATTTTTCCCATGGCATGTTGTTGAAGTTGGCATTATTATTATGCAGGAAAGTCTGTTCTCCGACCATCCCTTCGCCAAATTTTAGTAGATCTAACAAATTGTTAAATAATAGTAATAAAATGAACCATGGTTGAGTTGATCGATTTTGGGCCTGTTTGGGAGAGCTGCTGTAGCTTTTCAAAGTGATTTTCGTGTTGAAATATATTAAAATGATATTTTTTTATTTTTTTAAAATTATTTTTGACATCAACATATCAAAATAATCTAAAAACACCAAAATATATTTATTTAAAATGAATTTTTTTTTTGAAAACGGCGTTTCAAAAGCTGTCTCAAACAGTTTTTTTGTCTCAAATTGATCCCGACGTCGAGTGTGTTACTGAAAGCATTTCAACTGAACATAATCGATCTTTTCTGATGTTAGGGTTTAGATTAAACTGATGATGCTTAAGAAATGATGTTTTCGGTGAGCATTGCTGTAGGGAAGAGAAAAACGGAAGAGGTCTGCAACCCAATCCTTACTTCGACGAGTACCAAAACGATAATGACGATTGTCATTTCCTCCAAGGAGAGAGAGCACTTTGAAGATCAATCCAATCGATCTTTTCTGAAGGGACTACCATCTCAATCTCTTTGCTTCATAAGACTATCTTCAACCATTGTTTCCTCTGGAACGTTTTTATAAAAACAACTTTAAAGATGTTATAATACTTTTGCTGATGTTCTTCTATATGACTGCTTGTAACTCTTACAACTTCAATCCCATTAGATCTCCTACCCTCTGGGATTGTCCCACACGTGTGAATGACTGTCCTGCTGAACTCCATTCATTAATGATAACAATCTCGACCTCTCCTGTCCAATATCATAACCAGGAGATGATCAGATAAACAAATGTAGCACGACTACGCACCAGTGTGTTTGGCAAGCAATAATTTATAGTTTTTGATGTAATTTAATGCTAATTCAACTAATACTAGTTATATAATTTGTTTTTTAATCACACCCTCCTGTATGTTCATTCTCGTGACCAAGTTGGGAGAGAGATAAGTCAGTGTAAGGAATAATCAAATAATTAAAAAAAACCTTAATTTAATTTCACATCTAATTATATCTCTGTAAGAGGCCATGGAAAGCAATGCCAGCATTCCTGTCCGTACGCTGTTCAGCATAATATGCCTAACTCTTCGCTCTCTCCATTTTCTGTCTATCTGCCTCTTCCTCTTGAACAATACCCCAACGTGCTCTCCTCTTTCCTTCTCCTTCGGATCCTTTCCCTTGGACTCATTCTTCCCTGCTGCTTCTTCTTCTTCTTCCTCCTCTCAACCTTTCCAGCTTTCTTCTGAATATTTACTTGTATCTGATCTCATCAATTTAAATATATACTGCCATCTTCACGATCATAAATTAATGGATCATGATAGAAACAATGACATCTTTGAAGATGAAGATAAAGAAGCTTTACAAGGCCTATCTCCTGTCCCACTACCCCCGCGAAATATCCATTCTTTTAGCCAGCAGCTCCGTGTCCCCTCTTCAGGACCTGCTAAAAGACACCACAAAGGTAGAAAACACAGCCTTGATGACGTCCCTATGCCCGTGGTTTCCGAAAGTTTCTTTGACGTCTCGTATTCTGAAGATGAATTCTTCCCTCGTTCCTCTTCTCCTTATAACACCACTCGTTCTCGCGGTGGCAGCGGTGAAGATTTTTTTGTTGGTGCTGACGATGATCAACTCAAGCAATTCCAACCATTGCCTGAGTTCATTGGAAATGGAAGCGGGAATGGAATCTTCAAGTATCCAACACGTTCAGCCATGCACGGTGGACGGCCACCTTGTCTAGAACTTAGGCCACATCCTTTAAGAGAAACTCAAGTGGGGAAATTTTTGAGAAACATTGCTTGTACCGACACACAGTTGTGGGCTGGTCAGGAGTGTGGGGTAAGGTTTTGGAGTTTTGAAAATGCATACGAGGCTGGTTGGGGTTTAGGTGGGAGAGTGAGACGAGGTGATGAAGATGCTGCACCATTTTATGAGTCGGCGAGTACCTCTCCTACACTGTGTTTAATTGCTGACAGTGCTAATAGATTGGTTTGGAGTGGGCATAAAGATGGGAAGATTAGATCTTGGAAAATGGATCAACATTCGGACAATGCTAATTCTCATTTTAAGGAAGGATTATCATGGCAGGCTCATAAGGGTCCTGTTCTTTCTATAGTTGTGAGTTCTTATGGTAAGCCAGCTTTCTACATTTTATTATATTGCTTTTGGAAAATGGTAATTAGATTTAAGTCTAATTTTAAATTATGTTCATGGGGGTTATGTAGGGATAAGACATGGTATCTGAAATATGATTCAAAAATTCTAGGGAAAGAAATGAGTTATTGTCAATTAATTTCATTTTATGATCTTTGATTAATCACTGTCGTCAATTAATGTTGTTGAGTACCTACCATCTCTTGGTACTCATTTCTTATCTGTTATACTTGCCAAAACCTTTGATAAATTTGCCATGTTTTTTTCTTTTCATGGATCCAACTTTAAATTTGTTGTGCTTCATGTAGGTGATCTGTGGTCAGGTTCTGAGAACGGTGTTATTAGGATTTGGCAATGGGATGCCATTGAGAAATCTCTCTCTCTTTCATCAGAGGAAAAGCATATGGCTGCTTTATTGGTGGAGAGGGCTTGCATTGACCTCAGGAGCCAAGTCACTGTCAATGGTGCCTGTAGCATATCTTCTTCAGATGTAAAGTGCTTGTTAGCTGACAATGTTAGAGCTAAAATTTGGTGTGCTCAGCCTCTTTCCTTCTCTATTTGGTACTGTTTTCTCTCTGAACTTCCTAGAATGTCACGAGTTCTTTAAAAAATTTCGATAAATGTTCAGTTTTGGGGAATTGTGGATACCATTAGGCTATGCCTCGGCCACAAATTTCTTCAATGTTACTCGTGAAGCTTTATAAGCATTACATTTCTGCAGGGATGCTCGTACAAAGGAGCTCGTGAAGGTATTCAATACTGAGGGCCAAATTGAGAATCGAGCTGACCTGCCGTCAGTGCAACAGCAAGATCAGTCGGTAGAAGATGAGATGAAGGTAAAATTTGTACACCCATCAAAAAAGGAGAAATCCGGGGGCTTTCTTCACCGTTCACGTAATGCTATAATGGGAGCTGCAGATGCTGTTCGCCGAGTTGCAACCAGGGGAGCAGGAGCATTTGTAGACGATACCAAGAGAACAGAAGCACTAGTGCTGGCTATTGATGGAATGATCTGGACTGGATGTTCCGATGGCCTTCTTGTGCAGTGGGATGGGAGTGGAAATCGTTTGCAAGAATTCAGCCATCATTCTTCTGCTGTTCAATGTTTCTGCACTTTCGGAACACTGATATATGTCGGCTATGTGAGCGGTATGATCCAAATATTGGACCTGGAGGGGAAAATGATTTCTGCATGGGTCGCTCACAGTAATCCTGTGCTCAAAATGGCAGTTGGAAATGGATATGTTTTTAGCCTCGCAAACCATGGTGGCATACGTGGATGGAGTATTGCATCTCCAGGACCTATTGACAGCATAATACGATCAGAAGTGGCATCGAGAGAACTAGAGTATACAAGACGGAACAGTTTCAGAATTTTAGTTGGTACATGGAATGTTGGTCAAGGAAGAGCATCCCAGGACGCCCTTAAAGCATGGTTAGGTTCTGCTGCATCAGACGTTGGCATTATTGTTGTTGGATTACAAGAAGTAGAGATGGGTGCAGGTTTTCTTGCCATGTCTGCAGCGAAAGAAACTGTAAGATCAAGTTGGTTTACTTTCATTGGAATGGATCGTGAAAAGTTGAAGTACAATGAATAAAAACACACGCATAGATGCTTGAGTGAATTCTTAGTTGTTTAATCACAAATATTGATGCCAGATAAACATCTTAAAGTTTAGAAAAATCAACACTCTGGATTTTTCCCCCTGTTGTTCTGCACATTATCTTGTTTGCTGCTTGTTTGTAGGTAGGACTTGAAGGGAGTGCCATTGGGCAGTGGTGGCTGGACAATATAGGAAAAGCCTTAGATGAAGGGAAGGCTTTTGAGCGTATGGGTTCCAGGCAGCTTGCAGGCTTGCTTATATCTCTTTGGTGAGAAATTTAACTTCAATGCGTGTTTCATAACCTGTTATTTTCACGAGATAGCTCTCAGATAATCTTTCCTTCCTTTGAAGTAGCATTTTAATCCTGTCTTCTTGCACTGAGGGATCGTCACTTTTATAGTTAATTACATCTGATATTTTGAGTTCTCAAATAGGGTAAGAAAGAATCTCAGAAAACATGTTGGTGATGTTGATGCTGCAGCAGTTCCATGTGGCTTTGGACGTGCAATTGGTAATAAGGTTCGTATGTCTATCTTCTTAGTGCTTGTTTGTGCATTAATGGCTATCGCCAATATAAAACCATCTCATTTGCTGTGCACCATTTTTTTAGCTTTGCTGACTAATCTGTCCTTGCAGGGAGGTGTAGGTTTGAGAATCAGGGTTCTTGACAGGATAATGTGCTTTGTCAACTGTCACTTGGCTGCACATTTGGAAGCGGTGAATCGGCGCAATGCTGATTTTGATCATATTTTTCGAAATATGGCCTTCGGTCGGTCATCAAATGTTCCGGCAGCTGGTATGGTGCGATTCCTGTTTTTGTGTTGCGTTCTTGCCTTCTCCACATTTTTATTTTGGATGCTTTATGTTTCCGGCTTCCCACTGGTCCTATCTATCGCAGCTGGTATCTCAACTGCCAGTCACACGGTTAAGGGTACTCATGTACGTTCTAATGACCCTTTCATAGTTTCTAGGGTAATATTTTGGGGTATGACCTATGATTTACAAGGTATTGGGGCTTTCACAGGCTGCAAGTACAAACCATGAAGAATCAAGGCTTGATTTAGCTGAAGCAGATATGGTGGTGTTTCTTGGTGATTTTAATTATCGGCTTTTTGGTATATCATATGATGAAGCAAGAGACTTTGTTTCACAAAGAAGCTTTGACTGGCTTAGAGAGAAGGATCAGCTCAGAGCAGAGATGCAGGATGGGAAAGTTTTTCAAGGAATGCGTGAGGCAGTCATTGCATTCCCTCCTACTTATAAGTTTGCTAGACACCAACCAGGTTTAGCAGGTAAAACTCATGAAAAAATGGTACAAGTTCTGGAATCCCTTTAGCTGAGACGGTTCACAGTGCTGGAAATGAGCTCAGGCTTGTTTGAAAATCTTAAACAGATTACCTTGATTGAGTTTTCTCTGAGTTCTTATTCCTTTTTATCAAGTAAAATATTCTGATACATCAATCAACGTAGAATTTTTACAGTGTTTTATCCACAGGATACGATTCCGGGGAGAAAAAGCGCATTCCAGCTTGGTGTGACAGGATAATATACCGTGACAATCGATCAGCTCCAGTGTCTGATTGCAGCTTAGACTGCCCTGTAGTCGCATCAATTATACAGTAGGTCTCGCGGTAGTATAGTTTTGATGCTTTCTTTCTCCCATACAAGCAATTCTGCAGAGCTCTGAAAGTTGATTTTCATGTTCGAAAGGTATGAAGCTTGCATGGATGTCATAGAGAGTGATCACAAACCTGTCCGCTGCAAGTTCCATGTTCAAGTTGCCCATGTTGATAGATCAGTGCGGAGACAAGAATTTGGAGAAGTTGTCAGGTTTAATGAAAAAGTAAGGTCTATCTTCCAACAATTACCGCATGTGCCAGAAACCACTGTAAGCACCAACAACATCCGCCTTCAAAGCCAGGAAACAGTCGTCTTGCGAATCACCAACAAGGATTTTAATGAAAAAGCCATATTCAGAATCACTTGCGAAGGTGTGTGCACTGTCAGCGACGATGGAGAGGAAAACACTTATCATTCACGGGGTTTGTTCGGGTTTCCAAGATGGCTCGAGGTAATTTACTTATTTTTAAACTTGATACAAGTTTATAGAATCAGGTTGTTAAACTAATTGCCCTGAACCCAAGCAACACAGCAGTATCAGTCCATGCACGGCCTGCAAGTTGGCTGGCAACGTAACAAGGACATTTCTTCCAGAATGATCTTTTGTAACAATTAATCTTGAAGAGTTGGCCTTCATACTATCTGAATCCTTTCTCCCCCTCTTCAGCTTCTATACCTTTTGTTTTCACTCTTTCCATATCTGATTCAAGTGAAATTTTTCGTTTGATTCTGAAGTAGCTTCTTTCCCTTGTCTGATATAGGTAACACCAGCAGCCGGCATAATTAAACAAGACCACTTTGTGGAGGTCGCAGTACATCATGAAGATTTCCGTTCCTTGGAAGAGTTAGTTGATGGAATCCCACAAAACTGGTGGTCCGAAGACACTCGAGACAAGGAAGCTACATTGTCTGTGAATATCCAAGGCAGTAATGGAACGGAGACACAAAGTCACCAAATCGTTGTTCGACACTGCTACTCAGCCAAGACAGTGCGCATTGACTCTAAATCAAACAATTCTTGGAAAGGACAAGGAGGCTCAGTTCACCGGTCTCACCTGAGGCAATCAAGTGGTTCCTCTGATGTGGTTGATGATTTCCGAAACTTTTGAAGCCATAGTGAGGTATTATAGAATCGGGCTGTACTAGATTACATCACCTGGAAGCAGCATTGAGGGAACTCGATCCGGTACCAAGTCATTAAGTCTTCAATGTATATACTCATGGAGAATGGTTTCCATTTTATCATGTTGAGAACAGGTTCCTTTTGTTTATGATGGTAAGCATATGGTGAGAGTTCTTTATCTCATTCTTTTCCAAAGAAAAAACTCGAGCACTGTTATTAAATCAAAGCATATAGTACTAACTAGTTCTTCTGAAGATTGCAGCCACATTATTGCAAATTTTCAATTGCCAGTTCTCGTTTTGTAAGCCTGGAACTGTTTGGTGTTTAGTTTTCACCTGTTGTAGCAGATTAAGAGCAAGGAGCTAATGAGCATGCACGCTCTCGCATTTAATAGCTGGAGTTTGTAAATCCTTCCATTGTTGAACCTTTTCAGTTTACTTGGTAGACTAATTTACGCATAAGAAATTTTCAATCTAAACTGAATACAATTAAAACAGGGATGTGAAGCATTTCTCCATTAATTAGATGGATCCTGTTATTACTAAATTTTCTACACATCACGCATAAAATTCAAGCAGACCCGAGAAAAGCATCAGCCATTGGCACCTTCATACCTGCTTTGAGCTTCAATGGAAGCTGTAAGAAACCATCAAACTCAAATTCACACCAGATCTGAGCTCATCCATTAGGAAACCACATAGAAACCTGCAGGAGAAGGAAACCAAAATCATGTGAAGCTTCCTCAGAGGTCCATGTACAGCCAGAAAGCGAAGATGAGTGACTTCCCCTCAATTGCTGAGTGTTATGTTCATCTCTAAGCATTATTTAGTAAATCAACACCTTATCTCCACTTCTGACATCAAATTCTATAACCACCAGAGAGTGAGCGTAGCTATTTAGAGTGCATACATCCTCTTACATTCACTGTTCAAAATCTCTTGATCTGATGCAGCGGACATAGAATAAGAACGGGACCGACTTTCTCTCCTTATATTCCTTAAAGTTGACTCCTCCATCCTATGTAAAATGACATGATAGCACATGGAGCCGATTGTAGCAAGCATGATTATGCCACCAAGGACTGTTGCATAAATAGCAAGCCACCTGAATTTCTTACCCACCACCACATAAGTAAGAGAAATAAAGGCCGCAGAAATGAAGAGGCAAGCGAGCCACATGAGTTTGTTAATAATAAACACAAGCTGCTTCTTGCCCTTTTGTTCAATCACAACAACAGATGTTTGGACAACAACGACAGCCAGAGAGATGAATAATGCCAGGCTGTCAAATACGATGAAGACTAAGAAAGCAGGATTTCTTGCTACATGGGCTTGCCCAATTGCTTCCCCATCAGTTTTCTCCTCAACATACTGGCCAGGCACTGTGAAAATGGCTGCAAAAGCAACTGTGGCGATGAGAACCGCAACAATAGTTGAATTATTTATAGCATTGTTGAGGCCACTAATGTGTAGCTTCTTCAGCTTCTTGGCGATTCTCTGCACCTTGAAGCCAGTTTGACGGGTCTGTTGGAGCTGGGACTGGACGTCATGTTTTATGGCACTGACAGTCTGCTTTAGTTGCTTTGCTGAACTAGGGGGCTTTCCACAGTCTTTGGAATTGTTAGCCCCTACTTCCTTCAAAATGTGTACAAGGTCTTGAACCCCAAGTTTTTCTGCAAGGTCCAGTGGTGTCTCTCCAGCTTTGTTAATAGCATTGATGTTAACACCCTCGACTGATAACAGACAACGTACATTCTGCAATTGAATGATGAATCTCAATGAATGTTGCCAAACAATTATAAATTCTTCTGACTAGAGGAAAAGGAATAAATGAACTACGTGGGAAGCGAGGAAAACATAATGTTATCTGGTTACAACATAAGATCCAATAATGCCATTATAAATAGTTTTTTATTTTATTTTATCAAATCATAGTCCCAAGATACTCCACCCACAATTATCAGTTTAAGTTATTTGCAGTAAGAGTCTTCTTTGACATTGTTTTCATTCATCGATCAGTCAACTTTCCAAAATGTCTCAAGCAGAAGAAAACACTTCTTTTGACAGGGTTGTAAGATATTACAAGGTTTCTCCTTAAAATCTGTTCTGTGCATCATACAGTAAATACCTGAGGTTTTCATTGAAAATCCATATTTCAAAATTAGAAAATGCAATTAAAAGCCAACTCCATAACAGTTGAACATAAAAAAATCAAAGTTACACCTAATGCATTTATCATTTCTGAAAGTTGTTTGGATTTAACAGCAAGTGAGAAGATAAACCTTAGCAGGGATATGATGGTCAACAGTGCAAATCATTACCAACACTGTTTGAGAAATGGAGTGTTGAACATAAAAAGAAATAAAAGTTGCAACTAATGCATTTATCATTTCTGAAAGTTGTTTGGATTTAACAGAAGTGAGAGGATAAACCTACCAAGGATATGATGGTCAACAGTTGCTGTGCAACTAGAGCCATAATCATAACAAATCTACAAAAAGTTTTCGTGTTATCTATAGAGAACCTAAGTTGTAATGATCACCAGAGTTCATGCTTTGACAATATATGCCTCACTACATGATGCTTATGATGAAACAGACTTTATCATAGAACACATCCTGCATCGCCGTAGTCTCTTAGACATGTAACTAACTCAATAAGAAAGGGTGAAAGATAAAGAAATGAGGAAGTACCTGAGCACGGCCTTTCTTTATCGCAACATGCAATGCTGTGTTTCCCTTATTGTCTTCCACATGCATAACAGAGGGGTCAGGTTTTAGCAATTCCAGCACAATTTCCTCATTTTGCCCTTTCACAGCCATGTGCAATGCCGTTTGACCTTTTTTATCGGTCCTAAAACCAGTGCTTGGATCCTTGATTAGGAGGGCCCTCACAACTTCCAAGTGCCCCATCCTTGCAGATGAATGGAGGACAGTCTTACCATTATTCCGGGCAATCTTAACAAGATTTACATCTGTTTCTAAAAGAAGATTGACTACATCAATGTGCCCTTGAGTTGCAGCAGTGTGTAGAGCAGTTGTACATGATAAATCTGTTGTCATGGCCAAGTTGGGGAATACACTCAAAAGCTTCCTCAAGACATCTGCAAGGTTTGATAAAATTAGAAGTGACAACCAGAGTTTTTTTAAGCATAACATTTTATCCTGCATTGCATATAGCCAATGCACGAAATTTGTTTTTCTTGTTTACACCGCAACACAGCCTCTAGTCTCAATATAAGATAAAAAGGTTCTGAATATCAGATAAAAAGGTTTGCAGTAGGTTCATAATCAATGCAAAACTCTAGCAACATCATACAAGAAATAAATCAGCTGAGATCTGCAGCACAGAGGAAAAGGATTCGTGTTACTATCCACAACGAGTTTGACCCTAATGCTCAAGTTAAGTTGCTGATGGAAAAGAAACAATACTAGAAAGATTCCTAAGCAGAAAGAGCAAGAGAAATACATGCACACAGGTAGATAAATTGAGAGGCTAAAAAAAATACTAGAGATGAGAAGGCTTGAAACTACATTGAGTTCTAATATCATGCCCATCACTCTAAACTCTAGAAAGTCTTGCATTATCAGGTTCAAGCATCCATACCCATTGCTTTGAATCTCAAACAGGGTAGTTATCCCTGTGGCTCATATGAAAAAAAACTTGGCATATCTCATGAAATTGGGTGATTCTATTATCTTTTCGATATGATTTGCATAATACTTAATTGAGGTCTTCTTCTCTTGTCAGTACATGAAAGAGTTTGACAGCACGCAAAGAATGAGACTAGATCATAGGAAAAATGATACATGGAAAGAATGGAGCTGTTTTGTCAGTTCAAGTGAGTTAACAACTGTTATTAAAAAAACATACTACCAAGATATTAATGAAGAACAAAAGGTAACAAAGTGCAAAATCAGAATGATTTCTTACCAAGATGACCCTGCTTTGCAGCCACATGGAATGGATCATACCCATTCCTAGCTGCAACAGATGCAGTCTCCAGGTCCATGGATTCGAGCATTTCAGCAACAACCTCAGCATGCCCATTCTCTGCAGCTGCATAAAGAGGAGTTTCTCCTTCATGATTCTGCATTGCCAACAGAGCCTTCGAATCAGTACCATCAGAATTCTGAAGTATTTCTCTAACTCTACTCAAATTCCCAGTACGTGCTGCCAAATGAATCTGTGAGTCACCTCGCTTTCCAGGTGAGTCTTTAGTCTTTTTCCTCTCACCACCACCAATAAAACTAAGCTGTCTCTCCATCACTACACGAAAACTCTTCTGTTTATCCAGAAATCCACGAAAACCCTTCTCTACTCCACGAAAACTGGGGTGTTTTTCCATCACTCTATGAGAAGCTGGCCCATTTTCTGCTACACCTAGAAAACTGGGGTGTTTTTCCATAACTTTCTGTTTATCTGGTATTCCTTGAAAACTCACTTGCTTTTCAAACACTTTCTGTTTGTCAGTTACTCCGCTGAAACTCTGCTGCTTTTCCATAATTCTCCCATTGAAGCTGCTTTGTTTCTTCATGGTGATCACACACAGTATCTCACAGGCTTATCAATCAATCTCAGAATTTTTAATCCCTTGCTTCTAACTGAAAACTTGATTCTTTAACTTTGAAACCCAGAAATTACTTTCCTTTCTCCATGGTCATACCCAGAAATTTACTTTCCTTTATCATCCTCTGAATCTTGATTCTATGATTCTAAAGCCAAGCACTCGATTCCATTTCACCATGATCAAACATGAATTTCATACAAATCTCAGTCTATCTTATCCTTAAGAAATAATAACAGTTACTGTATATACTTGAAAACCCAGTTCCTAAACTTACAAAAAACGGTCACCAACGTCTTGGGGGTGATAAAGTCTCGAACTTTGATATGTCAAACTGAACAGCATCCATCCACTGTGCATTTTCAACACTTCCCTCCTCACTTGTCAAGATGATAATCAATCAATCAAATACAGAAATCCCAGAAAGTGAGGTGAAAGTTCAATACCCGACGTGAGAAAGGAAATCCCAAAAACTGAAACTCTCAACTTCCACCACAATACAAAATATCAAAACCCCAGCAAGTGATTTCCAAGAAGCTCAACAAAATCTAACTTGTTTTGACAACGAGAAGCTGAAAGGGACAAAACATCATCAGCAACCAGCTGTTTTTGTCATTTTCTCTCTCCAACGATGCTTTTATTTCAAGTGAACTGCTGAAAAATGGAATCTTTTTGCTTTTTACTGATTTACTAGTAGCTGCTCTATTTATACTTGTGACATAAAATTATTTTATTTGATGATCTACGTTTTGAAAAGTGTTCGTCTTGAGTTAGTGTGTTTTATTTGTAATCTTCTTATACTCATATTTTTTATTTATTGGTTTGATAATTTTGATATATTTATAAATTTTTTTAATATATTTATTAATTATTAAGGACAGTATACATATATTATTTGAGATGATATACTTTTTTTTTCTTACAATTTTAAACAATGTTACAAATTGAATTTTAAGACTCCATTTTCATCATTACGACTATCTTATTTAACACCATTGTCGTATCACCGTTATTATCATCATTATTTCAGCTTCATCTTTATTAAAAATAAATATTTACATATAAAATATAAAAAAGTATTTCATCCTTAAAATAATAAAATATCTCACAAGGATACTTAAACGTTGCTTGACCAGCAAAACAGGGTGGACACCCGTATGAACGCACAAAAGCACCCGCTTTGTCGTATCGTGTAAATGGTGGGGTGGGCAGCGTAGAGAAGAAAGAAAGAAAAAACGATGCGTGGGGGTACGCAGGTCGTTGCCCCAATCGATCGAGCACAGCACCCTTCACCGACCGTTTTGGCTGATGTTAATTGCAGAAAGAGTTGTGGTCTCAAACGATCAGCAGACTTATCTTCTTCTTTCTTTATTGACCGCGCGCGCAGATAGAATATCACACACTTATCTTCATTGATTGTTTTGTATGTATGTATGTATGCATGCATGTATGTTCCGGTTTATTATCATTGTCTTTTTTGTTTCTCATATGATTGCCGGAACGTTTCGTGTTGTTAAAAAAATCGAGACGAAATGGCTTTGTTTTTGTCTCGATTCTAATTCCGGCCCGTTTCGAAAATTCCGGCCGGAACGTCTCGGTACCGTTTCGGCCTTAAAATCTTCTTTAGTTTGATTAACTTGTGATTTTTTTTCTAATTTTGAGATTATGTTTGTTTGATTTTATGTTTATATTGTATAATTTAAAGTTAATTTATCTTGAATTTTAATTATGCTTGTTAAATTAATATTTTTTTTATATATACAATTAATTATATATGAACAGTATAACCCCGAAACGGCACGCCAAAACGCTCCGAAACTAGAATGTTCCGTTCCAATAGAAAAACCGGAACGGTATTGACAGCCTTAATTCAAACTATTGATTTAAAAAAAAAAGATATATTCATAATATCTAAATATTTTATTGAAAAATAACACGAAAACTTCTAAAATAATATGAGTGCCAACCTAATAAAGAATCTCACTTGTTTAATGTGTGTTTGATATTAAAGCTATATCTATAGTTGGATGAATTGAAATGTTTATTTATTTTAAAAAATAAATTGATTTTTGTTAATATACTAAAATGAAAAATAAATAAAAAATCTGAAATTAATATATTTTTGAAATAAAAAGGCATTTCAAAACACAGTAACATTGGAAAAAGACACAAAATCCTAGTTGAGGAAAGGCTGTCAGATTTTGCACCTTCTGAAACCCGTCCTAACGACATCCACCTTCATGTTAATCACAACATCACATGCACTGATGCCCATGGTGGAGTGTACGTTTTGCATCGTGATAATCTTTTATTTTTCAAAATATTCTATACTTTAAAATATGGTTTTCATCTGATTTCTTTTTTTATATATATAATATGCTAATTATAAAAATAATTTAAATGATAATACCATATGCATACATAAAAGAATTCACTCATGTCCAAAGCAAGAGAACCCGAATGGAGGCAAGAGCACGCGAAGTGGATCGAGGGAGCTGAGGTGTGAAGATTGGATTGGTCGGCAAACATTAGTCTAAAAACAAATCCAATCATTAAAAATAAAAAAATAAGAAAGAAATCCTCTACGTACGGTTCTTTCATAATCCTTTCAATTGTTTTGTTTATTTTATTATCGGCTTCCAATAGATTATGAGCCTGTATGGGAGTGCGATTGCGATAGTTTTTCAAAGTGGTTATCGTACTGAAATACATCAAAATAATAGTTTTTTTATTTTTTAAATCATTTTTAAAATCAGCACATCAAAATAATCTAAAAACACAAAACCATCCGTTTTAAAAATAAAAAATAATAATTTAAATTTCAGCCAAAAATCAGTAAGATGATAATGACAAATCAGTAAGATGATAATGACAAAACACGCTATGTTTGGAGACGTGGCGTGGCCTTGTACATGATAACTTAGTTAGAGCATCTTAATCTCCTTGAAAATGAGCCCATCTTTGACTGATGGTTAAAGCCACGGCCATTCATCTCCCTCAGAAATCAACTGCTAATTAAATATTAATTGCTGACAAGACAAGACACCATCTACTAGCTAATGGAGTTGAACTAGCTAGGATCTCAATTGTCAACATTTACGACTTGTTAATAGGGTTGCTGCCTTATCGATCTATTAAATATTAATTATGTTTATTTTTATTATCTTGGATCAAAATCTCTGCTGAGCACTCATATATAGCTTTCGGTTCTATGTTTTATTTTTATTTTTCTTTCTTCTTATAATATAATCCATTGGATGCACATACGTGCTGCCTCGCCAAATTAATTTGACCAAAAATATCCCTCTCCAAGAGTCCCATGAAAAATTGACCAGAAAACTGTCCGTCGTATTTTGGGAAAAAAAGAAGAAGATAAATTGTAGCCGTCTCCCTTAATTATTTAATATGCATGGCAATGCATGGTCAAACAAACAATTATAGAACGGAAACATGAAATGAAGTCCATTGACTGCTCTTTTTTTTCTTCTCCATGTTCAATCTGGTAAATCTGTTTCTAGAAGAAGATGAAGATGGTCAAAGGAATTTTCTATTAGCCCCCATATGTTGCCACGTCACTCAAAATGGTCAAAGGAATCTGGTACAATTTGTTTTTGTTTTTTGAATTGGGTTTGGCTAGAAAAAATACTATTGAAAAATAAATAAATAAACCTTTTAAAATTACATTTTCAAGCAAAATATATATTTAAAAAAAAAACTACACTGTAAATATTCTAAAAATAACGGGTAACACAATTACCGGAGATCAGGTTTTGTGCAATAATATTTAAATACAAAGCTCTTTTTACATATAATTGAAGAACAATATTTGGATCGGTGGGGCTTCTTGCCGCACTCAATCAAGTGAGCTTTAATAGCCGCTCACACACACACACACACACACACACATATATATATAGTGTGTTTCATCCACTTTATTGAGTTTATATGGACCGACTCATGAATCTTAATTATATATTCTAATTATTAGTTGTTAAAGACAACTCTCAGGCATGAGCACTCCAGTGCTTGTTCCACCGATGTTCTTGCACGATGATGTGGCTGCTTTATTGTTGTAAGTAAGTTTTATGTCTTGTAATCTGATTCCTCTGCATGGATTGCTAGGGCTGCAGTCAAATGTTACTGCCTCTGCTGTTGCTGATGTTCCTTGGATGTTTTTGTAGATCACCTGACTAATCTTAATCCCAGAAGTCTATTACATATATAAAACGCAGTCATTAGATTTCATCATGGTTTCAATTATGAATTAATTAACCAGAGAGATAATTAGCTTATTCAAAATGTTGTGGTAACGAATTACCTGACGAGGACAACCTGTGTTGCCGGGGCAGTAATTTTGGTCGATGATAATTGGGTTCTTTACGTCTTTCATAATCAGGTTTTGAAAGACGACCTTCCTCACAAATCCATTGCTGGGTTTGGCCCATGATTTTATCCTGACACCATTGTCTGAGCCACTGAAGACTGAATTTGTTAGCAGTATATTCTCCACACCATCTTCGTTGAATTCCTTGCCTAAACTTCCAATGCTGTACAAGGTTCGACAAATCAATCAGAACCACTTCAACTACGTGCTAGGATTCCTTGCAATATTTAAGCTACAGTAGTTAATTCTTGATCAATAATATATATATATATATATATATATATATATATATATATATATATATATATATATATATATATATAGCGAGAGAGAGAGAGAGAGAGAGATTGGTTGATCATTAATTAATTACCTGATACCATGTCCAGGGCCACACTTGATGCTGCTCATTACCATGTTCCTAGTGCCCGGACCAATCGATATGCAGTCATCTCCCGTCTGAAGTGTGCTGCCGGTGATTGTAACTCCGGTCGATATTTGCACGTGAATGCCATCCGTGTTAGGGCTTTGGGCTGGTGCAATTGCCTTTACATTTCGGACCACAACATTTTTGCAGCCGTTAATAACAAGGTGAATTGATTGGCTGTTGATAGATGTCAAGCCGCTAATCAGGATGTTATTTGCCCAGTTGAATGTTAACGACTGCGCGCATTACAGAGAGAGTGGTTTGATGTTGAGAGATAAAACAAATATATATTTATTTTCATTTTTCTTTTCAAAATAATGTCCATGCGTATGAATACGAGGATGTCAAGATGGAAATAAAGGTTGTGGCTGCAGAGATGAGATGAGATGAGATGAGATATATAAAATAAATATTTTGTCTTCCTCTTTTATATTTGGAGAAATTAAGTAGCCAAACTACATGAAAATGAAATGCATCGACCTAAAAATGTTGATTTATTTAAGGTTTGTTAAGCCGAAAGACAGCAAATTAAAATTGATGGACAGATACCATTATACTAAAGGGTACGTGGACTGCTCACATGAAACTTAATTAGTTGGCCATGTGGAGATGAGCTTTAAATAATTAATTGATCAATACTGGCACTTGCAAATGGAAGCAATATTGCAAACTGTAGATTTAGTACTTACGCTAGCTCCAACAGGACAATTCTGTCGATATTTCCTGCAAGCCCAGAAGCCAGCACCTTTAGCATCAAGGGTGCCACCAATGACAGAAACTCGATTAATCTCGATGAACAGAATCCAGTACCCTGAGCTGCCCAGGGCACGGTAATCTGTAGGAGCCACAAGGGTTCCACCTATCTGAAACGTAATCTTACTCTTGCACGGGCCCCTGAACACTATGGCCTTGAGCAAGTACGTTCCTTTAGGCACGTAAATTGTGGATGGAGTAGCGGATCTGCATGCAGCTGACCATGCCTTGAGAAAGGGCTGGGTTGCGTCAGTTTTGCCGTCTGGTTTTGCCCCAAACCTGATCACATTATAGGTCGTAGAAGCTGCATTTGACAGTTGAAAAATGTAGAAAAAGGAGAGGACCACATAAGAAACAACAAACTTAGCCATGGTGAAGGGATTCTTGCTGTGTTACTACAAGAATTAAGGAGAGAAATTATGATGTAGGTAGCGAGGCACTTCTGTTGGCTGATAACTAATGGATCGCATATTTATAGGGATCAAAGAGTTGTAGCTAGCTAGGGATATATTAATGTTTGTGAGCAGCTGCGTATAATTATGAATGAATGATCGAGGGATGCCAAATTAACTTTTAGCTTTTATTATATGTACTTAGATTGACGATGTATGTACGGGCACATGCATTTTTACAAGTCATGACGACTCGTCTTCACTACTTAAGGAAGAAGTAAGAACATTGCCTATGTGATAAGATGTTGAGCACACACTGTGAATTGCCTAGCTATGTGAATTGCAGCATGATCGGGTCTTCTTCTGGATCCTCCAAGTTCTGATCCGGGATTGGTATATACGGTGGTGGCTTACGTAGGAGATGATGAGACATTTAGTAAGAATATTGCAAGAGCCATGATGAATTCCCGCCGTCTCTCATTCCATGTGATGCGTGGAGTGGACGAGACCCGGATGGATGGAGTGCATGCTTGATGCCGTGAATGTCGCCGATACCGACTGAAGTTCATCCTGCCATTCATCAATTTAAAAGAAGTGGGAATTAATATGTGTGTGTGTGGTTGATTTTAAAGGAAAAGAATCTTGATTTAAGGGTTAATTAGATAACATCATCCATTAGGTGGGTGACCCGATTGGTGTTTTTTTTTGTTTGAGGGCCAAATTTCTTAGAATTGGGTAGTGTTCATTTTTTTCCTTATTGTTTTAGAGAGTGTTTGGGATAATTGTTGCTGTCGTTTTTCAAAATGCTTTTCATGCCGAAATACATTCAAATGATATTTTTTTATTTTTTAAAAATTATTTTTGACATCAGCATATCAAAATGATCTAAAAATATCAAAACATATTCATTTAAAAAAAAATTTGAATTTTGGACAACCAGCAGTACAACCGCGGCGCCAGCCAAGGTCTCAGTAACCAACGAATTAAAAGATGGCCCGGATCAAGTTAGCCATTTTAATAATTTATGTATTCAATAGAGGCACAGCCGTACCTCCGACGCGTACATCAAGAAGGTGGGCATTTTGTTTTTTATTAAAAAGAAAAAAAACAATCTTGGAGGACGATATTGAAGTTGATGAAATGATGTATAAATTGGGTGTTGTTGCTTGGGCAAGGATTTGCGTATTGTACGTGTAATGATGTCTAGCGGGAAACAAATGTTAAATCAATGTGGAATGTCCAGGCTGTATGTTTCGGAGGTGTGCTGCCATGTGCAAGAGGAGAAGAAATGTGAGAGCACACGCCATCCATCCATCCATCCATTCCTATTTAAATGCCTTGAAATAGAATGCAACAATTAAGCATCGACTCCAGACCTTGACAGTACTGATTCTATTGTCCACGACACTCAATCAGTCAAGCAATAAACCATGCATGTTCCACAAACAGTTTGCGATCGACTCGATGGATTCATGTATCTTGCGATTTCCCATCCATTTCTGTTTTATAAGAAAGTTAATAAGAATAGAGTCACTATACTGGCTAGATAACAATATTGTTTGCGGAGTTCATTTTTAATTTGATTAGGGCTGGGTTTTTCAACTTGTAAATATCCCGAGTTATAAATTATTAAACAGATCATTACAATTCATTTTAAAACAGCACGAATTATACATAGAAAAGACATCAGGTTTAGCCTTGTTCCATCAATGGTGAACAGAGTTTTAGCCTGGCATGGACCACCAAATACATCGGGTTTGATCAAGAAACCAACATATACCGGAATCGGTCTTGCCGTCTGGCTTAGCTACAGCCATGACAACATTATAAAATATATTAAAAGAGATCAGGAAAACACTATGTATTGTGAGTGAAAACATTATGGATTGTAATAGTGTATTTTTTGGTCGGTTCAATTTTTGATTCGGTCGGTTTATGGGTCCATTGATTTTTTTAACATTATTTGCACAGTAAATTAATGATTTTAGCCATCAAAAAAAGATAAAAATACACCATTTCCGGGAGGGGCTTCACGGGTATTTCACAATTTTTGAAAATAGCTAAATACTATTTTGCCCCCATATAAGACAAAAAAAAATGTCCGGTAGAGGACGGGTACCACGGGGTTTTCCCATTTTTCAAAAATAGCTAAATACTAATGTACCCCCAATAAGACAAAACTAAAGAATTGTATGTAGGGGTGTTCCAGTAATTGACCATATTTTTTATTATATTCTGCCGGAATTTAGGAATGCATGTGCCGCACGCGCACGGCAGGTTCTGCCTCACGCCCTCTTCTAGAGGCACGTGTGGCGTTCGTAGACGGTGGAAAATGTTCTTCCGACATCTTAGGCGATGCGTCGCCGTGTGGTCTTCCTCCCGGTGTGGCCCGTGCAGACATATCGTGGCCGTAGGAACGCCGGTGGCCGGTTAAAGGTTTTCTTTCTGTTTTCTCTCTCCTGCACGCTAAAGTGCAGGAGAGGCCCCTAAGTTTATATCTTTTCACTTCAGTCCCTTTACTTTGAATTTTATGTATGGTCCCAATTTATGTTATATAAGTTTTGATTTAGTTCAATTGGGTCCTTCAATTGAAATTAATTATATTTTTAGGATTCACTTCGGTTCTCTTTCTTTTAATTTCTGGATTGAGTTTAAATACCTTAATATATTCGGTACATAAGTTGTGATTTTGTCAATTTGGTCCTTTGATTAAAATTGATAATATATTTGATTTTCATTTCAGCCCTTATACTTTTAAATTTTTTTATTTTAATCCCTATATTTTATTATTATTTCTATAATAGTCTATATTTTTTTCCATGTATACATAAGTGTGCCCTTAGCTTTAGTTTTTAATTTTTATTATTTTCTTATTTGTTGAGGTGGTATTTAAAAAAAATATCATCTCTTAAATTTTATTTTGTGTCTATGATTATTTGAAAATTGATATTTCTGTTTTTTTTTCTCCATTTGCTCTTGAATTTTTTTCACCTAATAATTTTTATTTTTATTTTATTTTTTGTTTGATCTTTTGTTAAAATTTTTAGGATTTTTTTAGGCTTTCATTTATTTTTGTTTGTTTCATTAATAATAATAATAATTTAATTGTTTTTCTTGCTTACTTTTTTGTTAATGTTTTTTAGTTTTTTTTCTCGGGATTATTTGATAATTTTTATTGTTTTGATAGTAATAGCAATGATAATTTTAAATGTTAAGACTTTGATATTACTGTTGTTATAATAAGGTGTGTTGATCTGTTTCATTATATCAAACTTTACATGTATAAATATTTTATTTTAATCTCAACAGTTATAAAAATTGTTTGCTCCACCTACAACGTAGTGCAAACTGACAACATCGTGAAGGTTGATGTAAATGTTGGAAAAAAACTATGTTTTCCCATATTTTTGTGTTGAAAATCTTTCGAGACAATTGTCTATTTTTGTCTCCTTGATGTTAAAGCTTCGATGTTGTTATTGCGGTAGTGTGTATTGATGTGTTGTATCATATCAAACTTTGCATGTCTAGATATTATATTTTATTTTATTTTAAATTAATAAAATCTATAAATTGTTTCAAATCCAACAATTATAAAAGTTATATTGTGTCAACAACATAATGCGGGCAATCTAACTAGTACATTTTTAGATCACATTTTGAAGCCCGAGAGGATGTTGCAAAAGAGGACGATTAATATGCTATCACTATCTTCATCATCCTCAACCCTGGATAAAATTGCACAAATTACATGATCAACATTTATAGTCAAAAATGGCTTGGGACTAGCTAGTGTTAGATCCATTTCTTGTCCCAATCTAAGTCCAATCTCCAGCCCAAACCCCAACCCTCTATATTTAAAGAAAAGGGCTGCAAGAGAATTGACTTTCTCTCTCTTCCCTCTTCTCTGTATCTCTCTTTGTTGTAAATTTTTAATTAGGCTCGTGGAAGAATGAAGGAAGAGCTAGGTTTTCATCCGGATTTGATGATGGAATGTTTTAAGGGGATTTAAATTGATGTTCTGCTATTATTCTGCTTCAAATCAGTTTGATATGCTGTATGAATTATAGGTTTTTGAAGAACAAAATTGTTATATTATGAAATTTACATCGAAAACCAAGTAATTGTTATCTGTCAACCAACTATTCTAAATCGTTTGATTGGTTGACTGGTTACTTCCAATCGACCAGTCAATCTAGATTGAGTGATCACATATTGATTAATGTGTGTGGTTAATGTGTGAATCTCCCATCCTCTACACCATACCCAAGCGCTAGACAGGGCAGACTGTACCACTCAAGCAAATCAACCTTACCCAGCAAAGTCAAATAATTTATAGAGCAAAACAAAAGCCAAATGTAATTGTGGTTGAAAACTGAGCAAAGCAGGGCCCAATTAACCTGCAATTAATCCAACGGTATTTCAGTAGAACACAACAAAAAGGAAGGTGCTCAACTCAGAAAAAGGCAAACCCCCCCCAAATTCAAATCAAACAAGTCAAATCCCTGCCAAAAAAACTCATTCATTCTCTCCCCTTCTAGGGTTTAGATCTCAAGCTGTAACTCTCTCTGCTCAACTCTCTCGCCAAATGAACCAAACATCAAAAACCCACAAGCAAAAACGCCAAACTGCTTTCCCAGAGCAACCCTCCAAGACCCATAGGAGAAAGAAACAGCCTCTGCCAAGCTTTAGAAGAAACCCACTTCAAGATCTCAATAATGGTGGCATTGATATCACCAGCATTGATAACACCAGCAATGCTTCTTCTTTATCCTCCATTGAAGCTCCCAAGGGCTGTCTAAGGTTCTTTCTCTCTCACTCTTCTTTTTCCAGGACTGCAAAAACTCCTTTCAATAATAGCACTAATAATCAGAGACTGATAAAAGTAAAACCCTTTTCCTCAAAAACTCCTAGGTCGGCTCTTAATATGATGAGACCCACTAAGGAGAATTCATCAAGGCAGAAACGTTTTGAGAAAACCATTTCAAAAAAAGTGGAGAAGGCGAAGAGAAACCATCCTCCATGTCTGCACCAATGGCAATCTGGTAAGAAATGCACTTGTTCTAGAAATGAAATTGCAAATGCTAAAGTTTCGTCCTTTTCAGAATCAAGTGGCAGTCTAGTAAATAATAAGCTGAAATCTGGGTCTGGAGAGTTGAAAAAGGTGGTAATTGATGGTGTGTGTGAGGGTAGTGCAGCAAATTTGACTCCTTTGTGTAAAGTGGTCAGTGGGTCTGGCTTGAATCTTGGAGTTGATGATAAGGTTATGAATGATGATTTTTACGAGAAATCATCGAATTGTAATACTGACTCAAAATCAACAAGTAGCAATACCAAGACACCTCCAGTTCAGCCCTCAGTGTCACCAGAGATACAATGTGAATCATCTGTGAAGCCAATGACAGGGATAACGATTACTCCTGCTACTTGTTATGGTGCTGGTCATGTTGTGTCTGGGGTCACTGACAAGAGGAAGTGTAGGCCTAGAGGGATGCTCGCTGGTGGAGAAGCTAAAGCATTCGGTAGTTTTGATAGTGATGAGGATATTGGACAAGAGAATGATGTAGCGCATTTTGAGAATTCTTCTGTTTCTGTGTTGCCTTTGCCTATTGAAGCTTCAATGCATTGGCTTTTATCACCCTGCGATAAGGAGGACAAGGAACAGAAGGAGACTCGAAACAGGTTATGCGGTTTTCAGAGATTGGAGGAGCGTGCCACACACAATTATCCTGCTTCAATTTCATCTGGCTATGGTGGCTTTTCACCGAATCTGTGCAATACAAGTACTAACATGAGTATCTCTACTGTTGATGCTGGGAGGAGGAGTGCTTCTTTGCTTTCTCCCTGTGAGCTCCCTCTCCCTGAGTTTCAAAGATTTCTGGAAACTCCATTATGCGATGACTTAGCTGTTTCACCTTTAGAAGAAGAGACGAAGAATCACCATGTCCTAGATGGAGAGAACTCTCCATTCTCCATAGGCTCGTTGGGTAGTGGAAATGTAATCCAGACTCCCCAATCTGATTCAAGCTCAGATAGACAAGTTGGTGCATCTTGGTTACATGTAGATGGTAATAGAAAGAAATGTAGCTTTGATTCTGAACTCAATTCAGTGGCTGAGCATCTTCAGATGACTAGTTTATCTCCCAAGAGCCATGCGTCAATATGGGATCCAACCAATTCAAGTTTTCGATTTGATTCTCTGTCCATGCCTTCCAATTCAGTCGATCTTTCCAAGTTTCACAAAATTTTGGATGATCGGGCTTCTTGGTTTTCTAATTCCACAATTGAGAATGTATCACAATCTCAGATGAGAATATCTTGGAGGGAAGGATTGGCAAGTCGTATTTTTGAGATGGATGAGTTTGATTGTTGTAGATACTTGTCTGATGAAGAGGATGATGGCAGTGCCTGCAAAATTGATTGCTCAAAATCTCATAAGAGTCCTGAGCTCAATGTTGATGCAGCAACTGATCGCATTTCAATCAACGGTTTTAGATCTACTGAATATGTAATGAAGGAACAGGGAACAGGTGACAAAACCAAGGATAGCCTCCCTTCTCAGCCACCATGTTCATGTGCAGAGTCCATAAGCACCGATGGAGGTGGTCTTGTTTGTTCAGATGATTCAGATTGGACCCTATGCTACAAGAACCATTTGTTTCAAGTATAATTTCTCTCCTTTGTTTTTAATTCAACCAGAGAAACTCTGGCTAACTTTAGCTCAAGGGTGGTTCTTAAGGATCGAGATTGTACTAGTTACACAATTTGTATTCAGTTGTATTTCTCTTGATTTTACTTGGTTTAAATATTGATATTCATGGTTACATGAAATCCATTCACACTCTTTATTCCATTGCTAAATTGTTTACAACTCATTTGAAGTCTTGGACCTCAGAAATATGTCTTTCTGCTTGTTCATGGCTCTTATTTTCCTACTGGGTTAAAAGACGGGTAAAAGGAAAAAATGGGTGGTAAACATAGGTTGAGAGATCTGTTTTAAATGACCGTGATTGTGCAGCGTCACTGGCTGGCCAGAAGGATGAATGAACGGTCCATTATGCCCAGCCCTTTCAGTTTGGAAATACCAGAATACTTGAAGCATCTTACCAATACTTTCGACTGATTAGCCAATTATTTATCACTTCTACGAACAAGGATATCTGTGGAAATTTGTACCTGAAGAAACCCTTGATAATGTCTAAAGAGAACCTAAATTTTGGTTCTTGAACTGAAGAACATGGACCATGACATTCTAGTAGACTGAATCTAAGTAAACTGAAAATGATCTTTTGGAGGGCTCTTTTTCTTTTGCCCCTGGGATAATGATTCAAGACGTTGATCCAACAGGAAAGATCATATAGAGATGCGTATAGTTGTGCATATGCATTGCTTGTCAACGCAAGTAATTTGATTAAACTTATCCAGAGTTGGATGCCATGTCATGTAGACATCATAGGTTAAATCTTCCAAGAAACAGTCCCTGATTACATTTGTGCAGATCATACGGGCATCTTAATTTGACAAAATCCAAACGGAGTATTTGGTAATCGTTTATGTTGTTTTAAGATAAAAAGAAAAACCCAGAGGACTCTTATATATGCTTGAAGCTTCTATTATTTCAAGTCACCATCACCACATCTCCTAAGGATGATTAGGTAAACAAGAACAAAGGCATATAAAACATTTTGTTTAATTAGTCCACCCATCAACGCCGGCTGTGATCATCGATGGATTGTAGTGAAGGGAGGTATGCATTAAGGCCACTCTGCTTGACGGAATCGATGGAGAGTAGAAAGCTTCATTTGTGCCGCCAATAGTCAATAGATGACAGCATTTTGATGTGATATCAACCACATCAACTTGGATTATTATAGCACAATAACTAATCATTATTTATAATTATAACTAAGTGACAGACGAAACATAGAAGCTATTTGGGACAGCTTTTTAAATTGTTTTGGTGTTTTTAGATCATTTTGATGTGTTGATGTCAACAATGATTTTTAAAAAATAAAAAAATATCATTTTAATATATTTCGGCACGAAAAACACTTTGAAAAGCTATAGCAACAACTGTTCCAAACAGTCACATAATCGTAGCAGCCAGCTATAAAAAGTGGTGGAATATTTGGGTGGTTGTAATAGTCCCTTAGAAGTTTAATTGAAGTGGTCAAATTCTATATCACAGTAAAATGTCCATGCTTTCTTGTGCCTGAGTGTTTGTTTTCAACTTGTATTTTGTAATCGGAGATGAGTTTGCCAATTGAAACCTCATTGGCAGGTAGCCACTTTATTTATTGAGATGGTTTATGTGCGGACTCCCTCAACTTGACCAGGTCAGCGAAAGGAAGGTACGACTCTTCAATCTCTTGCTCTCTATAAAGAAAGGATATCTTGATGTATTTTTTTAATCCTATGGAGACACTCTTGGATCATACAAGAGTGAATATCATCACCGTCAACTTGCGTGTGTAGACGCAGGTTTCACCTCAAAGGTTTTATATGATCCGGTGATGAATTCTAATAAACAGACTTCCTGTTCAATACCATGCCATATCACCATTGTTTGCTTCTGAACTTGATTTTTCTTTAGTATTTTTTATATATAATACAGTTCAGTCTCCATACAAGATTTGGCTCTACTTTGCTGAAAAGATAATGATGATCTCATGGAAAGATTATAGAATAAGGGGAGTTTTATTTGTGAAAGTCTTAAGATACAAGTAGACGTGTTGGACTTTTGATCCCCACATCAAATAAAAGTTGTGGACAGTTGTATATCACTCTCACACCCCCACCAACCCCCCAAGCCCTAAAGTCTATAACCCCAAACCTTATTCAAACAATTGATTTGTAGTTGCAGTCATCACATGGGAAAGGGAAGAACCAAACAGAGAACAGAAAGTTGAAGGTGTGGTTTGATGGAGGGCCTAATTCCTTTGGTTTACAAAGCTTTCAGGAAGAAAAAAACTCGCAGCCACTATGAGTGCCTTTCATCCGGTGCTGCACTGAGTTACAACATCTCGAATTTCTACATTCACGAAGCGCCAAAAAGTGAGCTACATTTGGAACCATCCATACAGAAGAAAAATTCTCAGACAAAAGATCACCGGAGATCATGGTCTGTTCAAGAAGATTTCTCAGGTGGATTTTCGTCGCTGGCAGATGGTTCAACAGCAGCTGCTCCACCTCAAACAAAGAGACTTGTAAGGTTCAGGAGCCAAAGAGTGTAGCCTTTTTGGATAAAAGGTGCCTGGAAATGAATGAAGCTTCTTCTGGTATCAAATGTCGCAAGATATTCTTGATCCCCCCCCTGTAATCTGTAATTATTTGATGTAGTTTGTGTGAAAATCGCTTCCCTTCATTTTGTTTTCTTGTGATGTTCCTCGTCCAAACTTGATGAGGTCAACTTTATAAAAATAAGGTTGTGCATGAGCTCTAATATTTGTAAAGGTTCGTCTTGAGCGCATGCTGCATGCTTGCTGGTAAGGATTTTGGTCTTCTGCCATTGGAAATTAAGAAGTTGGTAAGAAACATATATACATCTTACTACTAAAACAATGTTCTTTCCTCTCTTCAATTTTCGTTGCAGTTTTTAAGGTAATTATACTTGTAAGAACAGACATTTCATGCTACCAACCCTAATGAGTTGCTTTGGCACAGATTATGCTAGAAACAAAGAGAGATCGAGTGTGCGTATCAGCACATATGAAAGCAAGCAGTGAGTAAAATTCTAGGGCGTGAACGATGAGTTCTGAGAATATTCATTTGCTTTAAATGGTTATTGTGGACAATATATATTTACCAAAGAACAAAATACTTGGTTTGTTTACATGAAAAAGAGAGAGAGAAGAAGACATGAAGTTGGAGGAAGCATGTATTGGGTAGAGCATGTAACTTGTAGTATATGAAGATGCTTATACTTCTTTTTATATGTGAAAACACGAAATCTATACTCATTTACAGGCATTGGTGTGGTTCGAGTAATAAGATTGAGGGGATGAAAAGAGGTTACTTGGGGAGATGGATAGAAAAAAAAGAAAAGGAGACTATGTTTTAGCTCACGTCGATGTGGTATACAAAGTGTAGCACACAGATTTTTGGATACGAAAAGGAAATGCACAAGATAAACCTGACATCAAAATACTGTTATGGCCCCAGCATCAACATTATGTTTTTGTCGTTTTGGAGGGTATTTCAGAAGTTTAACTGTTCATCCACGTGAAACATTAAAAATACACTTATTGTCAATTATATGTCTGTATCTTATATGAAGGTAAAGATATTAAGTTACATCTAGAGGTCCCTAGCCAATGCCCCTCACTCCGCTGCGAGTGGGTGGAAGTAATTTAATTTTCAGTAAAGCCCTTCCAACAGAAAATTCGCTGGTTTTTAGAGAGGCAAAAACCCTGTGGATCATCCGTTGTGTTTTTCCCAGGTGATTTTAGTATTCAGTGTAATATAATTATGAGGGCATTAATGGAGCATTAATTAGGTGTTTTCCTAATCAGTCTTGGTGAGTTTGGTTTGGTCGTGCTTTGACCTGAAAAGGCTTCCCCCGTTAATGGAGCAGTCCATAAATAGGTTATGGTGGGTTGAGTTCTCTACTCGTCCAAACTTTTGAAGCTCCAACTCCAAACCTAGCTATGGGTTCCAGTCAAGTCAAGATTAAAAACAATCTGAAGTCAGTCTTAGGTTGAAGTCGTCGTGAAACCATGAGCAAGAGATGTTTAAGCGCATTCTTCACTCTTAAATCATTAAGCAACATGAAGAAATTACCACGTACTACTGCAAATTCTATTCTCGTTGAAGTCTTAGGTTGAAGACTTCAATCATAGCAAGTATACATGTTCTGTACTGCAAGTATAAGCTAGAAACATGGTCACTACTGGATTTTGATTTCTGCTGCCCATCAATGGTAAGTTTACTTTCTTAATACCAGGGCTACTAGTGTTTCAGGACGGAAGTCTATTTGATTGAAGTGACGGGATCAAGAGATGGTCTATAATGATTTGATTATTGTTCTTTTTAAAATAAATTTACTATGTACAAGACAATAATCAAATGCTATTAATAGTGTAATTCCCGAGCCAAACATCATTCACTGCTATTAATAGTGCACCACACCTTGCAGGAACAGAACTCTTCGTGTCCCATGAAGCTAGCCAATTTTCTTGCCTGAAACAAAGTCTCCTTCTTCAAATCTTCCTACTTGAGAAACAAAATCCTGTCTGGCGACTCTGAACCTGCTCCCCAATATCCCAAAACAGGGTCCCAAATGGGTCCGAAAGGAAGCGTGCGCCTTTGCAAAAAAGGCCAGTACATCCCAGCTAATGAAAAACAAATCTAAATAAAAAACATTCGTTATGGTCATGCTTAAGCCCATCTCCTTAGTTTGATTGGGTGTGATGTGACAGGAATCCATTCATCAAGGCTTGGAAAATCACACAGAAAACAAAAGGAATCTAAAACTAGAAAAGAAAAGGGAACAGCTCGCACCTTGCTCTCCTTCTTCAAGGTTTTTGAGCATGGAATCCATTGCAGCTGCAGCGGCACACCAAGTGTAGCTCTGAGAATGATAAATGCATGCAACATCATGAATGTGTTCGTTGATGGTCATCTAATATGACTGTCCACTAGATGACTATCAACAAATATATTCATGGTTGCAAAAAATAAATTAAAAGATGTGACCTTCAGGCACTGGGAGGCTTTCATGGCACAAGAAGTTTAGAATTATTTCCACTGATTCCGAGTTCTGATGAAGAATATATCCTTGGGCATATTCCCCTTGGGAAGCATATACTTATGGAATAAACCCTCACCTGGTCTCAAAACTTGGATCAAGATAAAGATTCTTATCTTGGATGTTAGTACGAGATGTGAATCATACTGTTAATTCTTGAAAGTGTGTAGATATTGTTTTTTAAAGTGATTTTTGTTTAGAAATGTATTAAAATAATAATATTATTATTTTTAAATTATTTTTGATATGTATATCAAATAATATAAAAAAATCTAATTTAAAGAAAATGAATAAATAAATATACATATTTAAATATACTTTTAAAATGCAAATGCAGTATCAAACAAGTAGTTTATCCCATCTCCAACAGAGCTCACCTAGGTCAAAAGCCCAAACCCAGTTTAGTAGACGATACATTCAGCGGCCTAAGCTTCGCATCAAGTAACCCAACTATACCGACAGATTCATCTGTTGAAGACATAGAAAGGTCCTTGCAGGCTTGGCCTTGCCAGGTGGTGAGATTCTGAAATCTTATTTATAAACCCAAACATTGTATTTATAAACCCATTTTCCATAAAAAAGAAGAAGAAGAAAGATTTGTGATTCAAGAATGAACAACGAATAATGGCGCGTACTTTCCATTTCTCAACGGACACCTCATCTACCAAAAGGATTCATCTGTCATGAATACTCTGAGATTCTGAAGTCTTCGGTGGTTATCGCAGGAGCCTTCACGTGGATGCAAATGACAGAGGTGTTTACTCGGTATCAGACATTAAAGGTGGAACTTCTTCAGAATACAATGCTTGTTTTGGCTGGGAATCTACTTCTGGTTCAGCTTCTGGGTTTCATAGGTTACTGTAAATGTTCACACTTTCTTAAAACAAAGCCATTGCTCATTTACTTGCCTGAAAATGTTAAAACCTTGCTAGATAGAAACTAACCAGGCCTATTGCTTTTTCTAGAAACTATTGTGCCTATAACCTAATACAAGACTCTTCCATGTAACAATGGAGCACAGGTTTAGAAACTACATGGACAGGTGCTCAGGTAGACAAAGCTATCTAACTGTAGAAAAGAAGGGTAAGGTCAGCCTTCGTTCATTGAAGTCACTGCAAAGCTTGGGTGAGGCTGATTGGAAATCCATCAATCCACCAAAGAGACTAAACCACCAAGAATTCAGATTTTGGGTGAATCGTAGTACAGGAAAATGCCTTGCAGTTTTTGAAGAGACCAAAAATAAAAGAACTGTGGGTGTATCTGGGTGCAGCTTAGATGGCTCCAATACTTACCATCTCTTTGCCTTTCGCTTCCCCTATCACAAAGCCTTCTGCCCTTGTGGTGTTCACAACGAGTGATGTCCTGAAGACTAATAGCAGTCACAGTAGCACTTCTAGACTACATGCAGAATTATCCTTAATTTGCATGTGGGAATAAAGGACAAGAGCTTTGAGGTAGTGCTCATGAACTGTTTTTCAGTTGGCTTAATTAACTTTGCACTCCACCCACCTACACTTTTCTTACAAACAAAGCACTCGTTTTACCACCTTCTGCCTGCATACATCCCTTACAGTTCTTGTGAAAAAACAAACTCCGAGACCCTATCTTACCATCACTCACTATTGAAAACTTGCACCTCTACAATAGTTATAGTGCAGCTACAATTTTGGAATTATCGGCTGCTTAGATGAACTGATGGGATCAATTCCTGGCTATCTCCAATGTCATTCAAACAAGGTGGCTTGCCAGCTCCATAATAGAAGTATGCCATTATTTTTGAAAATTCATCTGCAGTTCGAATGGCTGCACCACCAATTAAAGAATAAGAATATTAAAGTTCTCAAGTCATATATTGAAACAGAGATAAGAAATTGAACAGGCAATTTCTTGGGATTAAGGAGATACCTTTCTCACGATATAAAATCTTCCCTGCTTTTGTAAAAATAATTTCTGGGAAGACAGAAACTTTTAGAGCAGAGACCAATTCAGTCTCAACAACAGCATCAATAGCAACACACTGTGTCATATGAATATATAGTATTAAAACTTTGAGACAAGGATCTCTAGGGAGGGAGGAAAGGTAAAGGGTGCGTAATTAAAGACTCTACTTACTCTTGGTGAAGGTAGTCTGCAGTTCCAAATGATGTGCACAGCCTTCTCCAGTGCATCTCGAATTTTTTCATTTTCCTTTGGTCTGGGGAGAACATAGATTTAGTGAGACTAACAGTAATTTTATTGTATATGTGTCATAGATCCATCCATTAATGTGCAGATTGAAAGTGAAAACTCTAGTATCATGAAGGATTTCACAGGACTAGGAAAAGATATCTATAGCATACAAATAGTTCAAGCCATTATCATTTCTAGCATTTCCTTCCCAGAAAAGCCAACAATAAAATCTTGACCCTAAGGCATTCTCCAAACCTGGAACTTTACTGCACTTCGATAAAGGACAGGAAATCATGACTACTACAATACTTTTGTACTGACACTACCTGGCCACTGGGAAATCTAAAGCATCACTCCTAAAAAATAGGGGACTTTTTTTTTAATAAATGAAGCCGTGAGAATGGTGTACCTTCATAGAATAATGTAAAAAAGCCCTTTATTTTTTATAAATGAAACCATGATGCACAAAACAATCATGAAAATGGTGTACCTCCAAAGAATACTGAAGAGCAATAAAAATATCTCTACTTGAATAAGGCAAAATAGCTTGAGTGAAGCATCAAACAACTTGAATAAAACCAAACCCAACCTTTTATATCGATTATGCACTAAGACAATCAAAGGGCTGATGTCTTTGAACACAGCCTCCTCCCATCCTGCAGTGGTAATGTCTTTTATTGGACGGATGCTATCATCATCTTGCCACACAATCTCTTTATCACTATCATAATTCTCATCATCATCATCCTTCTTCTTATTCTTGATAGTAATCTTATTGAAGAATTGATCCAAACCAAAGCCCCGCCCATCAGCATCTTCAGGCCAATCAGGATCATCCTCATCCACAATAAGGGGGTAATCAGACAGAAGCTTTTCCATTTTCATCCTCTTTTCTTCAGAATCAAGCTCCGCATCCTCATCCACATCAGGATACTTTTTCATCACTTCTCTAATCTTCATTCTCCACTCCCGTCTCTCTTCAGCATCCATAAGATAGGGGTCATTCACTTTACCTTTTCTCGATGAGTAATCATCATCATCATCATCGCTGTCACTAAATTCTTCTCGTCGTTTTTTCTTCCCATCATCAGAAAAGACTCTTTCATCTCTTCGGGAAGCTCTTACTCTACTAATAGTACTTTGAAAACCACCACCATGTAGCTATTTAAACACCAACGTTCAGTATCTCCATAAGAAACAAAAGTTTTGACAAAAAAGTTTGAGAGCTTTGAACATGATTAGCATAAATTGTCAAATGAGAAGGAACATACCTGAGAGGTGTACTTTAAAAACTTGGGTGAGAGACAAGAAGAAGTGGAAGAAACCTCAGTGTAGTTGGTTGGTTTTGATTCAGAATGAGCAGTGATAAAAGGAAATGAAGGAAAGTCTTTGAATTTATAATCTCTAATGGGTGAAAAAAAATGGTGGAGCTGTACTGCCATTCCTGCAAAAAATTTCAACAAAAAATAAGAAAGGAAAATAAAAAATTCAAGTTCAGAGAACCATATCTAGTTCAAATGATTGCACAGACTCAATGCTTTTATGTTTTTATATAATGGGTTTTGAGAATATCAAGAAAATAATTCATAAGAGGAGGAGAAAAAGAACTCGACTGGTATTGAAATTAAGGCATCACCATGATTGATGTATATGGAAGCTCAAAAGGCATAGTATACTGTAATTTCTTGCAAAACTTGGTAGCGGGTTGGTGCTTACCTTATTCACTGGTTATTCTTCTTGATGTGCCTTTCTATCCTCCTCCTCCTTGTTCTTATAGATAAGGTAAAACCTCGAGAGTTGGAGCAGGAGCTGCAGAGGCTCTTTCTTACTTGCAGACTTCACGGACAGAGAAGGGAGGGATAAGCTCAACTGCCGTTTTGTCTTGTGAAGGTGTTATTATCATGCCAGGTGGGCCTTAGGCCCTTCTCACTTTGTTTATTTTTGCATGCCAGGTGGGCCTCTGGCCTTTTTCACTTTATTAGTTTTTCAAACAAACTTGAAAGAATACTCTCTTGCATTGATGAATTGTCCAAATTCAAAGGAGTTTTTCAAAGTCAATGATGTCGCTGTCTACACAATTACAGCACACATATCCTTAATCCTTAGTTTAGTTATTGGAAATGAAACACCAATAACGAAAATGGTGACTTGCATTCTTGTTGCCGAGATTCTTCCATGCATAAAATACAGAAAAATAAAAATGCATCCTGATCAAATAATAATCTTTAAAAATCCCACTAACAAAAAAGATTATTTATTTTATAATAGAGAGCGGATCATAACATTTTTGAATGCCTATCATGGCTTTGTTATGATTAATATCCATGTCCTGGTTGAATTTTACAAGGTCAGGCAAGCATTTTACGAAGATCAACAACTAGAGCAAAGATGCATTTCTTATATGGGGAGAACTAATGGAACGTGATAGATTAAAAAATTGATGCTACAGAATTAATTACATTGTTAACAAACAAGAAAAAAGTTAAGGGGCCTCTTGGGGAAATAGCGAAGGGAGCAGCCATGCAAAGAATCCCAAGTTAGTTTCCCTGTCGAATCTCTGAGAGGAGTACTCCACCAACATATTCCAAAGGTCTCCGACAGTCCATCCATGCAACGAAATCCATTGACTTAGCTGCAGAACAAGGTAGCCATGAAGCATATATTAGCATGGCATAGAACAAAGAATATGAAAACGACAAAGATTGTAGTTTATTCTGATCAGCTCAATCAATTTCTTGGAGTGGATCATTTCCATAAGGAAATGTTCACCGGTGCCAAGATTACTACAAGTACCTGATTCAGATTCTGCAATGATTTTAAGCCACATGTGTAGTACGAAACGGAAGGTCTTAATGCCTGAAAGAAATGCACATTGGTTAAAGGAAATGTTGGTATCAAGCAGCACAAAGGTAAGCAAGCTGAATAAAAGTTTCACTACTAGATGAAGACCACACCACTACTAATTTCAAAATTATTTAACAATGGTTAATGAGATACATAAATTATGTACTCTACATCTTTGTGATGGTAGTCATGCAGTTGTTTGGTAAACAATACTACTGATGTCTTGTTCCCCGTTTGGCATTGCAATTGTAACTGCTTTTGGCCGAAATTTGATTTTTTTTTTTTACATTTTAAAGACCAGCGGTTTGGTGTTTTTAGATCATTTTGATGTGCTGATTTCAAAAATAATTTTTAAAAAATAAAAAAACATTATGTTGATGTATTTCGGCACGATAAACACTTTGAAAAGCTACCGCAATCGCACTCCCAAACAGGCTTAACTCCCCTGCACATCTTTGGATAGTTACTGCAAGTCAAGCTTGATAAAAGATTACCTGAGAAGCTGCAAGCCACTGAACTATGGTCTTTATTTCAGGATCTCCACCAAAAGCTCCACATCCCCAATTCCCCGTAGCGATACCAATTTTATTTTCAGGGTCTTCACACCAATTACCCTTCTTGTCAGAATATCTGATCACTTGGTTTACAGATTCTTCTCCACTCTATGCAATTTCAACAGAAGTCGAGGGGGCTTCATCCATCTGTTTCAAAGTAGGTTCATATCATTCTGAGTATGAAAAATAAAAAGAAGATGAAAACAAAACACCCAGAAAAACATGGGAGAGCTTGCACTGGGAAGTCCTTCACCATTACATCATCTCTATCAGCTTGAATACACTGAGAACCTTTCAAACCACCATCTCGAAACAGTCTTTTATGGTCACATTTAGATTGATCCAAAAAGCCACAGAATGCCTTGTTGGTCTCCCTGAGAAAACCAAACAAGGAGGATTCAGAGCAATGAACAAACTTCCCTCAAGGCTGGTTAACATGATAGTGAACCAACACTTTAACAGGCTACATATATAGGCAACAAAGCCATGTCGAAAGACAAATCAACAGCACGGTTCTCTCAAAGTTACATTCATTGTTCTACATAATTTAACAGCTTCACATACCAAACTCTGAAATGCTATCTAGACACTATGCTAAATTTTTGGTTATGATTTGACCAATGAATTTCAACCACTGTCACAAAGGACAAACTCATCTATCCCAAACCAAGCCACTCTAGTACGTGTTTTCACAGAACATTGTCAAAAACTCTACACTGGCAGGAGGAAGGGGACACAAGAGCTTACTATTTTCTGAACCAGCCAGACTTGGCCTTCAGATTCCAGAGCTTCCTTAGTTCTCAATTAAAAGAGTCATATTAAATAAACACTACCAGAGCAGAGCATGTTCCAACTTGAAAGTACTGTTTTTCTCTCTCGAAAGAAAATGGCATCAATTTTTCATGAAGGTCCACTCAACATGCACAATTTTTCATGTGTGCATGGAAGAGCCTAAATGGTGCTGATGAAACTAAAAGGGAGATTGTTCCTTTTGAGAAAGATGGAGAAAGTCATAATGTTCTCAAGCATTGACCGCTTGTCACATCTTTGAAGCAACATATCATTGTTACTGGGGACATTTTTCTTTCTTCATTTACACAGGTGATTCTTCCTTGAATACAATTTGTCATATTGGTAATTCACAAATGGAACCTTTTGCACTCTTCTATAATTCTCATAGAAAAATCTCCCTTTCAATTCATATGCAAGGGTGTGTGGCACTGGACAACAAATTTAACATACCGAAGGAGGTTTTTAAGTTCATATTGTCCCATCCCTGCATTGAATAATGCATCTATGGCAACAATCCTGGTTCTACGTCTTCTGAAACTATCAACATCCCTTTTGTCCACATAGTCACCTGAAAAACGAAATGAAGAGGCATACCTGCACCAGTGTAAGAGCAGACTATGATAAGAAACTGACTGCAACATTAGTTAACTAAAATCAGTATTCCGCTCATATGGGAATGCTTGTTATTTTATATTCAGAAGATAAAATAAAATTGATGTATTTCAACATTAATAATGGAAGGATAGCAATGAAAGGCAGGATAGATGTAAACTAGTCGATCATGGATGAGAAGTCTTATCAATTATGTAAAGTAGTTAGATTTGAAAAGACAGGAAGAAAAAACAGATTGAAAGATAAATCTTCCACACAAGCCATTAATTCATTAATAATACTCATAATAAATCGTCACAGAAACTGTAGATTGACATTTTGGAGAGTATGACTTTGGCACCTACAGAAGATGATATATTGCACAATTACATCATAATGCATATGGAACCAAGTCATTTTCATTTCTTCACATTTCTGGTTTATGGCATCCATTGACACATATAATTTCCACAAAGTAAAGAAAGTGTGTGCTTTCTGTCTAATTTCTCATTAAAAAAACATCAGAAATGGAATGGATTGTCCATTTTAGCAATTATGATTCCAGTTTCAAAAAAGTGTTTTGGTGCAAGCCAAAACACTTAAGAAAATGGCACACCCTAGAAACACACTTGCAGTTGGGTCTATGATAGTTACATTGGATAGCTCTACACATTGAGAGTTTCAAGGCTGTTAGCCCACCAGCTGGAAACTCATCAACAGCTTGATTAATTTCCAAATGTATATACTCCAATCTGTGCGCTATACCTAGACACCAGTTTATAACACACGAGTTCATATAGCCTGAGAATATAATTCATCAACTATCACATGCATACCATTGAAATTCATGAGATTCAAGGAGCACAAAATAGATACATTGCTTAATGATATATCCAAAATCAAGTTTCAGATTTCTTCCACCAAGTTATGCTCACCCTGTGTAATTTGAGAATCTTTCAGCACCAACAATTTCAATAGCCTCATTGTCTTCCATACAAGGTAAGAATAGCATTCCAGCAATTAATTCAGGATTGATCATGAACCGGATTTCTTCCTAGAGAAGATAATAATGCAACAAAATGTTGAGGGTGTCATTGTAGTAGTAAATATTGCAAGAAGATAAAAGCAGTTGTAACATGACAATAAAAAAAATATGAAGGTAACAATTAAAGAAAAGAAGGGTCGCATGAATAAATGAACTAATTTGAGCAGGAACCATAAACAATGACATCAACAGTCCGTAAAAAAGTCTATACCTGCACACAGCCCCTATGAAGAGCACCACCTCCAAGATACTTGTTAGAAAAATCAACTTCAAGAGCACCACTGGATTGGTCTTCAATGAAGCCTGAACTATGGACCTAGAAAGATGTAATGACCAGCTAAGAAGTAATTGTCTACAACTCAAGAAATGAAATTAAACAAATTACTGGATTAGGTTGATAATTTTACACAAATTATTTAAATTTGAACTTTCACTAGCTATGCACCAATCCATTTATCACCTTACCTCTAGAGTGCAGAGAGAAACAGCAGATTTGATCCAAAAATCTGCCTTGGGATAAGAAACACACAAAGGAAGTTGTTCTGAAGGAAGAATCTTCCTCTCAAAGGAGACAGAGCCCTCAGGCACAGATAAACATATCCTTTCAAAATAATGTATAATGCACTTTATTTTGTTCTCCTGCTTTTCACTGTAACTCGAATATATATCCCTGAGATGTAATGACATGTCAGATGGATCTATTTTCAAGGTCAAGAAAAACAGTTTCAAAAAAGTCTTCAATTAAAGAGAAACAAGGTAAACCAAATTGAAGAAGCAAAACGAATTAGTAAATAGCATATATCACTTTCCTTTAATTCAACAATGAAGTGTGGCATAAAAATATCCAGCAGAGACTGTTTATGTCACACTATACTGTTGGTGAGCTGCCTGGTCTTTTTCTTAAGAATATGTATTTGGGAGATCATAAGGAACTGTGTTCAACACACTTTGATGTTATAAAATATAGAGAAGAAGACATGAAAAGACATTAACAATAATTCTTGTATCTTTTGGAACTGCTCAACTAATTGTTTTTCTTATATATGGTTCAAGTTCCATATCAAATATGCCTTTTAATATGTGACACAGTAGCCTACAAAGATACACCTAAACCTCTAGCATGAAGTAATTATATGTCTGAATTAGGTTCCCTTTGACACAATATTGGTTATTTGATATTCATGCAAAATATTGTCCCCGTGAGAAAACAAAGGATGAATATGAAAAATACCAGTGGGATAATAGCTAGCCTAGGTAATGAAATTTTCAGGTCTAATGCCCACAGCTCGTAGTTACTACATATGCATAAGTTCAAGATCTTCACAAAAGAAAGCTGAAGGTCACATACTCAAACAAATGATCAAAATTGATTGTTGGAAGACGTTTTGCACCTCTATCAGAGACTGGAAACAAACAAAAGAAAGCGCATACGAGGAGAGCACCAATCAATTCCTGAAAAGCAGCATTTGAATAACACTGTCAGTATATAATATTATAATTGAAGAAATGTTTTTCAAGTACATTACTAAACTGTAATTCACTTCTCCCATGACGCATTTGAAGCAGAATTCGAATCCAATAAAAAATTGGTACTTGCGAAAAGAAGAACTAAACACTCGGAGATACCTGGCCGAGGAACACCACGCCAGCGTCTTGTGGACCCAACAGGCGAAAACCAGTTTTGACACCATCAAGCAAGTTATCAGCATTGTGATAGTGAGACTCCAAAAGAGATGGCAATCTCAAGAGAAAGTTAGCCAATCCTGGGACAACGTCAGCAAACCATTTTGCAGCCTCTTCCCGGGAAATCAGCTGCATTAAACTCCTTCTCATCAGTACAATATATAAAACATCCTCTTCATTGATAATAACATATTATCAACCAGGCTAAAACAATCCAATAGACATCAGTTCATGCATATGAAGATACTGAAAACTTCTAATGAAAGCTCAAAACTTTACTAAAAAAGCATCACGTTATATAAGACCAACTAAGAAGAAGTGAGAAATAACGGGTTTTCCTCAAATTACACTCCTAACCTGAAACTGGCAACATTTCCTTCATAGTTCACCAATATGACAACCATTTTTTTTTTGTCAAAGTTCTAAACTTTGTACACAATGAATCATATATAGGAGCAAAAGAAATTATGGGTCATTTTCAAATCACTCTCCTTGTAGAAAAGTTTGAACATCTTGAACCACCGAGCTTGAAAGATGCAATAAAAAAGAAAACCCAGAAATCAAAAGGGGCAACCCAGTTGAGTTTGAGAGGCTACCTCGTCAAAGAAGAGACAATAACCTTCATGGGCATAAGGAGAGAGACGATGCAGAGAAGGGAGAGCAAGAGAATCTCTGATATTGGAAATAGTTATGAAAAGCAGTTCACCAGAGTTAACTTCGCTGTAAAGAGGTCCTTTAGAGAGTGTTTCGAGTGATTCAACAACTTGTGATGGCCAAAACAGATTTGATGAGCGAAGTATTAAAGGCAGAAATGGTAGCATCGACTTCAAATCTTCTCTATTCTCCATTTTCTCTTCCTCTCTCTTTTTTCGGTTTTTTCAGGGAGACAGCCACGACACGAGTGAGTGTTTATACATACATACATATATATATATATATATATATATATATATATATATATATATATATTTTGTAATTAGTGACCAGAACAAGATAAAATTATAAGCTCTGTCTCTACCCGTAGAGAAATAGAAAAAGTAATTTGTTTGTTATTAATTCTTAAAAATCACTATGATTTTCATTGTTTAATTCAATATAAAACCATTTCAAATTATAAGTTTAGATTCGACTTATTTAGTACCTTGCCTTACGGGAGAAAAATATATTTAGTGTCATATGCAGTAAAAGGCAGGATTATGTGGCTAGATATGTTTGAGAACTCGGTTGGAATTGTGTTTTATAAAAAAATGAATTTTTCTATTTAAAATTATATTTTTGTCAATTCCTTCATAACCGGTATGATCTTTTCCTGGGAATGACTGAACATGTAGATTCATTTTCTTTGAAACTGCAGGAAATTTTCGAGAGTTTGACGAGACAACAATTGGGCAGCCTCAACATCTCAGATGATAGCAGCCATTTGTCGATTGAAATTATTTGCCTTAATACATGAAATTGCTAGGCAATGGAAGAGACATCGCATGTCTATGTTAACTGCTCACTTATCTTGACATGTCAAATGAATATGAATAGATAGAACCACCTAAGTTTGACAAGAAATGCCTAAACGCTATTTCTGGAAAGAAAGATGAACGGAAGGATTATTTATTATTCTGTTAGTTCTTTGGGAACTGTTTTCGTTGTCTTACGTTATTTCCCCTTGTCTCCTCACCAATGGAAATACTGCCTTTAATATTTCATGAACAGAACTGCCATAATATTCTCACTCCGGCCATCTTGTTGCTGTTTTCTGCATGTGAAGAAAAGGAATGCAAAAAACAGAATTCCCCATGAAGCTACGCGGGATTGAAAATATGCAGATGAGGGGATGGAGGATTGAAGAGAATAAAGAGAGACGCCTGGCCATTACCCCATGAACCTGAGACAATACCTTCCTTGATGACCACTCTATTCCAAAATGCCAGGCACTGGCTATTGCCCTTCAAGCTTCCTTCTCGGACAAAATGACCAAGCTGTCCCATTCGCTCTTTGCGAATCAACCCCCTCTCTTTTGCCCTAAAACAAAGGACAGGGGAAATGAAGTGCGAGCCATTCTCAGAAGGCTGCAAGGACAATGTGGTAATTAAATCTATCGGTGGTCTAATGCTCGTCTTAGGTTTGTTAAGTACCATTAACTTGGCTAATACTAACAAATAAAGTGAACAAAACGCAATCGAGCCAAGGAATAAAGATTAAACCATAAAAAAGGCAACACGAAGCTTAGAATCAAAGTTAGACATGGTATCACAAACAAAGCTGCCAACATGAACCGTGAAAGATTGTCATTATGTCTGACACAGTTTGTAAGTATGGCTTACGGCTACTTTGTTGGTGATTGTGTCTGGCACAGTCTGCAAATACAAGCCATGCAAGGAAGATTTCTCTTTGCAATAGCCAGCAGGAAGAAGAAATCAAAATATTCTCTTCCATTCGTCTCTTATAAACCCGCAATGCAGAGAGAAGATGCTAAGCAATATACATTGAAAGATCATAATTTTGACTGAGGGTCCATCTTCATAGAGTGATACATCATATTGTCTATTGCTCTCTCTTGACATGGTGATATTGCAGCTTTCTGGTCCCGCCCCTGTAAATCTCCAAGCAAAGTTCTCCATCCTTGAATTGGCTCATAGTAGTCGAAAGCACTTGACAACTTTATCTTCTTTCTCTTTGCCAAGTTTGTTCATATCCAATTCTCAGCAACCTCAACACCCCATATCCTCATTCCCTCCAGTAAATCAGGTCTATTTTTCTTTCTTTTGTCGCCTGCCTTAGTTTCAGCTTTCTGCTATTGATCTTCCAATCGATATATATAACTTTAAAACGAAAGCTATTTCTGGATAAACTCGTAAACCGTTTAGTTTGTAAAAGTAGTTTTTGCCAAGGTTTGGAAATGCTTAGCATGTGTTTATAATGTTTGAGAATTCATCTATGGCAGAGTGTTGCAGCTATTGTATTTGGAGATGGATCAGAATCGAGACTCTATCCATTGACAAAGAGAAGATCAGAAGGAGCCATTCCCATAGGAGCAAAGTACAGAATCGTCGATGCAGTTATCAGCAACTGTATAAACAGCAACATAAACAAGATATATGCTCTAACACAATATAACTCCACTTCTCTCAACTCTCACCTCTCAAGAGCATATACTGGCCTAGGCCTCGGAAAAGATGGGTTTGTTGAGGTTATTGCAGCATATCAGAGCCTTGAAGACCAAGGCTGGTTTCAGGTCTAATAGCTTATCTACTTTCATAACACATTTGTAGCTTATAGCTTCTATTCAATGAGGGCAAGACTCCGATCCACAAAGCCAATGTGATCATTTCTGTTTTTTTTATTTTTTTTATCAGGGAACTGCTGATGCTATAAGAAGGTGCTTGTGGGTACTGGAAGAGTACCAGGTGTCCGAGTTTCTGGTCCTTCCTGGCCACCATCTCTACAGAATGGACTACCAGAAACTAGTAGAGGCCCATCGAAGAAGCCAGGCTGATATAACCATTGCAGCTTTGAATTCAACAAGAGATCAAGACCCAGGTTTTGGCACATTAAAAGTGAATTCACTAAATGAAGTTGAAGAGTTCCACGTGAAGTCAGAGAGGGAGCCAATGATTGTCCCTTCGGTAAGTTGGTTTCAGTAATATTCTTCTCCATATAGTTATGATGCTGCAAAGTCCAGTGGGGATCATGTTCTCTAAATAATCTCTGCTAAACTGCAGGTTCAAAGTGCCCAAGCATCCAATGATAATTCTTATAGGAAGTTATCAAGTATGGGGATCTATCTTGTTAATAGAGACGTTATGACAAAGCTTCTAAATGAGTACTTCCCCCAGGCAAATGAATTCGGAACTGAAGTGATACCTGGCGCAATTTCGACTGGAATGAAGGTCTGACTAGTGTTAGCTAATAAGGCATTAACTTCTGTTTCTATGCATGAAAGTTCATTTGTTTCGTACGAACATGTAATGATGTTTCCGTTTCTTCTTCTGTGAGCTTTGATTCATGAGAAAGTTCTGATTACGTGCATGGAGCAGGTTCAAGCTTATGCATTTGATGGATACTGGGAGGACATGAGTAGCATTGCAGCATTTTATCAAGCAAACATGGAATGCATAAAGGGATTAAACATGGGATACAAGTCAGTAATGTTTTTTCTTCGAGGAAGGCTGGGTATAGCACCTATAATGGCCTCTCACTAACACACCCAAACTTCATTTCTTTCCTAGCAGCTTCTACGATAAAGGTGCTCCTCTATACACCACGCCTCGCTATCTGCCTCCAACTACTATAACCGGTGCTGTCATAACAGATAGTGTGGTTGGAGATGGTTGTATCCTCAATGTAAGAATAACATCTCCATCTTCCTCCCATGTTTCTCCCTTTTGCTCAAAGTAAGGAATATGCTGTCGTAGATTGTGTTTGATCTTGTTTCTGACTCTGTCTTGCTTTTGTTTCCTGAAATGTGTCTTCGGCCTTAATTAAGAGTAGAGGTGCAAGATTAAAGGAACAGTTGTTGGTATGAGGACAACCATTGGAGAAAACGCCATAATTGAAGATTCAGTCATCATGGGATCTGATATCTATCAAGTAAGGGTGGTTTTTTTCTTTCTGTAAGAACCTTACACTTTTTCCTGTTGCTAAAGCAATAGAAGCACATTTTATGGTATAAATCTATGCATAATTGCACACATTCCTCCAATTATATATGTATGGCCAACTGAAATGTGGATGTTCAACAGAAAGACTATATCCAAAAGAGTGGCAAGGAGGGCATGGCAATTCCGATAGGGATTGGTGCGGATACTCACATAAAGAAAGCTATTATAGATAAGAATGCAAGGATTGGCAGAAATGTAATGGTATGTAAAATCTAAGCATAGCAAGTTACCAACCAAATTCAAATCGAAATCGAGTCATGTGCACAAATATACAAGTGGTTTTCAGAATGTCAAGGTGTAAGTCCAGGACACCATTAAAACAGGATTGTCTCTGTGGGAATCATTATTGAGTTCCTGTCATTCCTTACTGATGTAACATCTTATGTTATGCAGATTATTAACAAAGACAATGTGCAAGAAAGCAACAGGGAGGCTAATGGCTACATAATCAGTGGAGGAATAGTGGTGGTTCTAGAGAGTGCGGTGATCCCAGATGGCAGCATTTTATGATATGGTTGAACGCTGAACATGGCCATCATTCATTTATTTCTCAATTCGATTCTTTCGTATAGTTAAACACTGCCATGTTTTTGGAGGAGTGAGTAAGCTCTATGCCACTTAGAATGTCATTCAACATGCAAGTGACAATAAAATCTAATTCGTTCAGTGATTTTCCAAAGCAATGAGCGTTTGACACATTTTACATCCTAAAAACTATCTTACGTGTGCAAATTATGCCTCACTAATGACCCTATTTTAGGAATTAGGAAGAGCACAAATTTCTTCCCAAATCTAGTCAAGGGACTGTTCAATTAATTGCGATGAACTACAGGGACTAGCTTATAATTAACTCTAGAATATTGGGCAAGAAAGAAAAAGTTAAAGAGATGAAAAACCGAAGGAATTGTGCAACTTGGAAAATCTGAGGCTTATTCAGCCTCGGAAATAGTTGCTGGGCTCTCCCCCCCCTCACTTTGTCCACTCTAGAGTCCAGACACAGTGATAAGCTCTGCTAAAATTAACCCCACACTTAAAAAGAATGAGCGACACTTCCTTCTCTAGCCATCGTTACTCCCATGGAAGTGCTTCATCTTATAATCACACAGTGACACCAATAATACTGTTGCTTCTCAAGTTTACATGAAATCGAGAAACTCAACTCGTAAGTGCTACCACGCACCGTTTTGATCTTACATATCAAGATCCTCAGATTAAGAAATGTCTTTGATGCTGCTACGTACTAATAGAGGCTGAGAGACCAATTGGCATATTGCTAAAGCAGGTAGTGTCACTCACCATGTAATGATACTGGCTAACTGCATGCATGATGACGATGAACTGATAGTATATGTGGTGAGGTTAGCTTGATTGAAGCAGTGGGAGGAAATGGAAGGCAGTGAAGAGAGCTGGAGTGCCAGAGAGAAATCCTCAACCTCAAGGTGCATGTAGGCGAAGAGAGGAGGAGGAGGAGGAGGAGGAGGAGGAGGTCGTGGTTTGTATTTTATTATGCTGTTCCTGTCTCAGCCAGCCTCGCATCGTTAGATTTTAATAATTATCGATGGGAAGCTGAAGCAGAAGCCGATTTTCACGTTACTAAACGGTGTCGTGCGTGCTTGCTGTGCGGGAATAAGCTGATGAGAGGGAGAATGCTCAGTTTAGATTGAGCATGGATGTCAGTATCCATCAATCCTACTTTACACTTGACACTTGTCGTTATTCAGATCACAAACAGAAAACGCGCAAACGCGGGGTTTTTTGTGGGTAAAAATTATGTAAGTACACGTGTACACGCCTCATCCTCTGGTCAATTATGTCTTTTTAGAAACGACATGATTGCTCGCTACCGCTATTACAGATCTTCCATTTGCAGTAGCATCTCACTGGTTACTCCTCCTCCTCTTCCGTCGTCAATCATACGCTGCTGCTGCTAATTTTTCCGATTTCATCTTCAGGTAATTTCTTTTTTTTTTTCTACCAAAACAAGATCATCATAATCACCTTCCCTTTTTTCTTCTTTTTGCACTGTATTTGATCCATGTCAAAGGTTACATTGATTATTTTTTTGTCCTGTTGAAATATTCATCATTTCACTGTTTTGATCTGCACTTGAAAGGGAGAGATCAGATCTGTATTTCATTTCGTTTCACTCGATTGTGTTTCTGAATCACTGATACTCCCGACTTCGATTTCCATCGTTTACTTTCTTTTCTTATGATGATCTGTTGCATACGATTAATGATTAGGAGATCTTGAAATTACTACCTTGCTTCATTCATGACTGTTTTTTTTTATTTATTTATTAATACATTGTTAATATAATGCAGAACTCATCTCTGTTAATCATGAAACGCTTATCCTCTTTTTTTCTTCTTTTTTGATTAATTGGTGTGATAATCAATCAAATCAATTGCTTTATAATCAATCCTACATTTGATTCCATTTTTCTAATACACGCATACATGCACATATCTTCTAATTCACACAGTTGCTAAAGTGTAATCTGTTTTTCAAATCACACCACGTTTCTCTCTAAAAAAAATAATCCTAAAACGAGCTTTTTTTCTTCAAATTTCTTGAAGAAAATGGGAGTCATTTCCTGTTATTTACCTCTTCTTTCTTTACAACATTGTGTTTTTCGGAGTCAAAACCCTGAAACGAAATAAACCGTCTTTTTTATTCATTCCATCTTATGTGAAATGTTTCTGTTTTCCTTTCTTTTCCTGGTTAATTGTACTTCATTATCCTTTTTTCGCTCTTTAACATTTGGAATATTTGTTGCTCGTTTGAAGGTATGGCATCTTCTGACAAGCCAGAAATTGTTGATAGAGATGTCAGGGAGAAAGATCCCAAGGAGGATGACAAAGATGAAGAGAAGGGTGGATTTATGGACAAGGTGAAGGACTTTATTCAGGACATAGGTGAAAAGATTGAGGGAGCAATTGGATTCGGGAAGCCAACTGCCGATGTTACTGAAATTCACGTTCCCACAATCAACCTTGAGAAAGCCGAGATTGTTGTTGATGTGCTTATTAAAAACCCAAACCCTGTTCCAATCCCTCTCATTGACATCAACTACTTGATCGAGAGTGACGGAAGGAAACTTATTTCAGGGTTGATCCCAGATGCTGGAACTATTCCTGCACATGGCGAGGAGACTGTCAAAATCCCAATGCGTCTGGTTTATGATGATATGAAAAATACATATGATGATATTAAGCCTGGGAGCATAATTCCTTACAGGATTAAGGTTGACCTCATTATAGATGTGCCTATTTTTGGAAGGCTTACTCTACCACTTGAGAAGACTGGAGAGATCCCTATACCTTACAAGCCTGATATTGATATTGAGAACATTAAATTTGAGAAGTTCTCCTTTGAAGAGACTGTGGCAGTGCTTCACTTGAGGCTGGAAAATAAGAATGATTTTGACTTGGGCCTCAATGCTTTAGATTATGAGGTTTGGCTTTCTGATGTGAGCATTGGAGGTGCAGAACTGGAAAAATCTACCAAACTCGACAAAAATGGTATAAGTTATATAGATATTCCCATCACCTTCAAGCCTAAGGATTTTGGTTCCGCACTCTGGGACATGATTAGAGGAAAAGGCACTGGTTACTCCATGAAAGGAAACATTAATGTGGACACACCTTTTGGAGCTATGAAGTTGCCCATCAGCAAGGAGGGTGGGACAACCCGCCTCAAGAAGAGCAAAGAAGATGGTGGTGATGACGATGACGAGGTATTTTAATTGTCTTTTTTTTTTTTAGATTACTTTCGTTAATTTTCCTTGTGCTGATGTTGTTGGTCACCCGATTGCTGTTCCTGTACTGTAATATCAGACATTGTATTGGCTTGATTCAAAATCTGGCTCGACATTGTTTACTTTGATTTTCATAGGCCTTAAGGTCTCTGCATGAAATGTTGGTTGATGCATCTGTAAATTATTCCATCCTCTCTTCTTGCCTTGCTAGTCAACGACGTCATGACCTTTCTACCGTGTACCTTATTCTGACATAATTGGATTGCATTCATTAACTCAACCGTGCAGAATTGCTGAAGTTGCTACAATCAGAACATACCATCAACTCAATTCCTTCAGTTTTAAAGTAATAGTAATGTATGGCCTCTTCTAACATGACAATAATAAACCCTACCTTGTATGCAGGAATAAAAAACAGACGGCATCTGGAAGCTGTTTCTTCAAGTAGCTGCTTTTCGCTTCAGAACATCAGAAATGAAGTTATTGGAATGAAGGTATCAACTTCTCTGCTATCTTTAAGCAGGGAAATTGACATCTCTGTTAGTGTGTGTATGTGTGTGTTGTTGACTATATCGCAATGTGGCACCTTCTCTTATATCTTTAAACAGGGAAATCAGTGCCTCCATTTGTGTGTACCTGTTGACGATATCGTCATGTGGCACTTGCTTTTGGTAGCAGAGCCATCTTTACTGGCTGGTAAACTTTTCGACCTCCTGTTGAACTATATTGTTTACATTTGTCGGTGTTCAATCTTCGGATTCTATAGTTTACGTTTGTCGGTGTTCAATCCTCGGATTCTGTTGTTTACGTTTGTCGGTGTTCAATCTTCGGATTCTATTCTACTTGTCATGCTATCAATACCGAATTTCTTGTATCTGATTTGTTGCTGCGCTTTGCTTCCTCCTTGCATCAATTTGATGATTGCGAACACTCTCGTAATCACTGGCGCAGAGAGTTATTTCTCGTGCTACACAGGCCGCAGCTTAATCCTGGAACTAGATGTTATTACTATGTTATTTCTCGTGCCCCAGGTTGTTACAAAAACATTTTGAATGTAAAAATCTTCAAGATTATTTTTTTAAAAACAATATATTAAATCTACCAGTGTAATTTGTTTTAAGAAAATACTTCCACGGATTAAAATATTTTAAAAAATGCGTCTCCTGTACAATGAGAAAAGGAGACGCCGACTGTTATGTTTGAATTTGACATTTAGTAGTTCCCTTATTTTTAATCAATAAAATAGAATTTTATTTTATTAAATCTATCGACAACTTCAGTTCAAAAGGGGTTTTTTGGACAGTGTGGAAACCTTGTCAGCATGTATGAAATAATCTCAATTTTTTATTTATTTGAAAATGACAGAAGGATGTAACTTTTAGATGAGTTGAATGGTTGCTTATTTGGTTGGAGGGCAATGCTGCCATTTTGGTCATCATGGAAATGGAAATAAAATAAGGCATAGCAGGCAAGAGTTGACCTTGCATTTAATTAATTTAATCGAAATTAGTTTCCAAATTTAATTAAATCGGCTTTCTGATTAAATTTATAATTGGGCTCATGATTAATGTAATGGGTCAGCATGCTGGGTTGGGTCCCAATTGGTTTGGTCAAATGTTAATATGGGTTTCACTGTGCAAGGACAGCATGCATTGAACTGACACGGACCAATCTCTTCTAGTACTGGCCCTACCCACCCTTGCCTGCCCCCTCCACTCGTCCACAATAGGAATGAAATAGCAAATCACTGCTCCGATTTCTGGCCATTTCTTCCGGCGGTGAATTTCCTCTGTGTGTGTGTGTCTATATATATATATATAGCGAGAGAGAGAGAGAGAGAGAGAGAGAGAGAGAGAGAGAGAGGGAGGGAGGGGGAAGTCGGTACATCGTGCAAGACCCTTTATCTTTGTATCTGTGGAAATTTCCTGGTGCTCAGTCAATGCCAATCACTGTGCATGCTAGTCGAAGAAGCACAGCACAATTGTCCAAGTCCACCCACTCTTTAACTTGTTTTTCATCCCCCTTCGTTTTTTGATCGCTAAACAGCTACATCAAAGAAGCTTCCACGGAGCTTCATCTGGTTCCCTTGCAGCATATAATTAAACTGCGTGTTCATCCAAGAAGCTTCCATGGAGCTTCACCTGGTTCCCTTGCAGCATCGATCCTTCGCAAACCGCGTGTTCAAGGTGTGAGGTTTATCATCAAATTCTGGAACTTCTCCTCTCTATTGTCAAATTTTGTCTCGAATACAAACCCCATCATGTATGTATATACAGTAACTACATATTTTTGGACAACAAGCTTGAAGTCATCCTCGTACGTACAAAAGGGTCAAATGATACGTTCAAAAGATAAATGTTTGAATCCCTTTCTTGTAAGATGAAAAATATTTGTGCCCAAAACAACTACGCCACGAAAGTGGACGAGTTTGGTTTGGCTAGAATATATTTCTGTGACATGGATATTGACCATCAAAGGGACAATATATTGACCAAAAATGAGAGATCGATGGGTTTGGTATCCAATCAACGTTGTTGAACCAACTTAATTAGGTCCCCTGACTGATCATTGATGATATGTTTTCAGTCCTAAACGCCGAAGTTAGACCGCAATTTCAAGAATATTTTGAGGTTCTTCAAAAGGAGCTTTGGACTTTTTTTAAGGGAGATTTAGACACCTTACCTTAATCAATGGATCGATCCTCCTATGTAGTTAGAAAATATAGATATGTGAAGCTATACAATGTATCTTGGATATCCATTGAAACATGGTCGGTTGATAAACAATGGTTTTCATCTGGATTAGCTGAATAGAAGCATACGGAATCTCTTCATCAATCAATCAATCGCTGCATTCTTGACGATGAAGATATCGAATAATGTGCGGTTGTGTGTCTGAAGAAGTGTTCTAGTCTTCCTCGTGCCCCGCAGCATAATTCTTTGTGCTTGTATTTTTGTATCAAAATAATTTTGGAAATAAAATATTAAATTGAATGTTTTCAACTGATCAAATGCATAAATAAAAGCTCAAGTAATTAATTTAAGAAAACAAGGCATGCCCTCCCCCGAAAACTTGTCCTGGCTAGTAAATACTGTTTGGAGTCACTGAATAAGATTCTGAATTCTTCATGAAACCTCGAGTAATGGATTTTGAATGTACACTACAATCTTGAAATTGAAAATCCCTATTTACAGACTAATCCTTTTCCAATTTGCCCTTGACCAGACCAGCTCCTCACACGCAGCCTCTTACTTTACCCCTAGGAATCTGTACGTCTGCCCCTTTTTTACATTTCATGGGAGTACTGATCGTATATAAATGGCTAAAAAGGAGGGAGAAGAGATTAGAAATAAAAAAGATTCCATCCATGCTCTCCTTGAATGCATGAACTTACTGACAGCAAAGTCCATTCCTCTGGTAAGGAACGGGCTATAGCCTATAGGAGCCAGTGTGGAAATTAAGTTGATGCAATGTCCTGTGGCTAAACACATGAATAACAAGGCAGGGTGTTTGTACGAGGAGATACATTGAATTGGAGGAGGGAGTTCCGCATGGATGCCATCGCCTTTCTTTCTCTCTCTGATGATCTAAACTAATTACTAAAGCAAGCATCTCCTTTCTTTTATCACACCCCATGCTCACATACTTTTCTTTTGTTCCACTAAGATTTTATACAGCTAGCCACCATGTGCTTCCATCTTTGAAAAACTCCAAATTAAGCCACTAGGTATACCCTACTATCAGGATTTCGAGTGTTTGGGATTCGGGGACAACGTTTAAATAGATGGATTAGCCAGACGTTGTATAGGATACAAGTGTTATTGTATTTTTTAACATCAAAATTATATAAAAAATTATTAATTTAATACCTTTTCTTACCAAATCTACTTTTAAAAACACACTCTAATGAAACTTGGTTTTCTGAGCTCATGAGCTATCTAATCAATGTCTTGGGTTACTAACAAATAATATATTGTAATCCAAGCATCTGTAGCAGTAAGAAACTTCGTTTTAATCAGGAGGATGTTGATGGATGGCTAAATCAATGGCTACATTAACTTCAATTCACGAGGGATGAACACATGCCATGGCTATGGGGATTGGGGGCCAGGAGTGGACCCATTGACATGGCAGCAAATGATCCGATGACATGTGAAATAGGAGAGAGATAGCTGCTAGCAGCAGCGGTAGAAGTATGATTTCAGAACAAGACTCCTTCCATTTCAGACCAACGGGTCCCCCTCCCCCAGTTGCCTAATGTGGATCACAAGAAATTAAAGAAGGTGGTGCTTGGTGTGTTGGCCCGTTTCTTTTCTATTATATTCTAGAGAAGAGTCCAGGGGTGGTGAACCTTGGGAGACACATAGCCATCCTTTTCCAAAATCAGCAGCTTGCTTGTCAGCACAACCCCACTTGAACAAGGGATTCACTGAACCCAACCCATGCTCCCTCTCTCCTCTCTCCTCTCTCCTCTCTCTGACAAATATGTAGCGTGAATGTGAATAATAATCAAAATATTACTAGTACTGTGCTGCTAATGATGATACAAATACAGTGCAAGAAGCCAAATGCCATCACAGAATGCATCCTTTTTCTTTTCACCTTCCCCATACCTTCCTTTCCATCCATCCAGTTGTCTTAAAACAGAAGGAGATCCCTATCCTTCTATCTTAGCAAAAACAAAAACTAAAACTTGCACCATTAAAGAAAGAAATAGAGAGGGAGATGCTAAAAGTTTATGTTTGTGCATTCTCCCTTTCTTTCTGCCTTGTTAAGGAATTCTCCCATCACTCCTCTTACCACCACCATCGGAAACCAAAGCATCTTTATCTGCATCACAGGTTACTACCTTGTCTACCCTTCTCTTGTTAATTCATCTTTCATGATGTTTCACCATTCTTTTCTTTCTTATTATACTTTCTTAATATCTAATCGTAAGCTAGTTTTAATGAGTTTCTTGAACGGAACACTGTCTATTTCAAAAACCAATCTTTATGATGACCCACGTTTCATTTTGTATAATACTATCTATGTTTAGCATGAGCAATATTTCTTAAATCACGTTAGCCTTTGAACAGGTAATCTTGTAAAGAAGAGGAGAAGATGAGATCTATGCAGCACATATATTGAATCTTTCTGAAATTTATATCGTTTTTTTTTGGATTGATGTGTATGTTGGCTTCTGGTTTAATAGAATATTGGTTAAAGATGAGGAATTTCTTGCAACTGATTGAATCTTTTTTCGTTTCTTATTTGGGATCCAGTTGGGTTATTGGGGACGACGTTTCTTGGTACTAAATTTCAGGGCACTTGATCAATTCTCCAGAAGCAGGAGGACCGACAAATTGCTCATAGTTCATACACATGGGCAATCACGGTTGAAAGAGTTTTAGTTAGATTGTTGTTGTAGATTGGTTGAATCTATTACACATTAATTTCTAGCAGTGAAAGCACTATCTATCCGCATTGAGATCCAAGAGGCATTAGAGTTTTTGGGGTGTTGGATTTGTGAATTATCTTCAAGGATAAGAAGCTGCTAGCTGGAGGTGAATCCCGCAAATTACAAGCTTGACTGAGGTTTGGATCATTGATACCATCGACGTTTACTGTTGCCGCCTTAAGGCTGTTAGCTGCATTCAGTAATTGGGATCAAAGCTTAATCACGGAGTGATTCTTCTGGCTTGAAAAGAATTGATTGTCCGTTGATCTACTGCAAAAAACCGAAGCTGGAGATCTGTTCTGTGGCATTTTGGAATTAACTCTGTACTTGAAAGAAAATAATCTTATCTGGGGTGCCTGGAATTTTGGAAGTAAGAGGGTTTTAAATGAGTTTCGAACACTCTGAATCAGAAACAAGAGTGCCAAGAAGCAGAATCAATTTTCAAGACCGTTTTTCTAGCAGCGTTATGGATGTGAGAGCAAGAAAGATGACTACTAATAATCCCCCTGCTCCTACTCCTAATACAAGAGTAGAGAAAATGGAGTATAATCGATCGCTCTCGCAAGGAAGTGGCCGGAGGTTGTTGAGTGCAAGCCATTTCAGCTTGGTATCATTGCTTTTGCTCATATGTCTTACTGCATCTTTGTTGATTCTTCCTTTGGTACTACCGCCGTTGCCTCCACCGCCTTTCATGCTACTTCTGCTACCAATAGGCATCTTAGCATTGCTCATGTTCTTGGCTTTCATGCCATCAAATGCAAGGGACATAACCTATACATGTACGTAAATGGTGTTTCAAGAAAATGTGTGCACCTCTTCGTCCAATTTTTGTGACTTTTTCTGAAATGGTAAAAACAGAACATCACTTCTTTTATTTCTTAGTCTGGAGCTATTTCCAATACGCGATCTGTGGCATTTGTTCATCGTTAATTAGATTTTTCAGGTAATCATATTCTTAGGGCACAGAAAGAGTTATTTATAAGTAAGGGATAGGCTGCTATCGTTGCAATAAATCAACTTCTGCTATGAATTCCAGCTCTTGTGGTCTGTTGTTTACCTTCAGTTGTTTATACTTGGTCATCAGCAATGTCGGTGGTGGAGTAGAAGCCTCAAGATTGATTTAGAACGCTTAGAGAGCACAATACAAGGGATCCCGGTGTGGCCCGGGTTGAAAATTCTACCTCTTTCTCTTCAAAAGCAAGCTGTATTGCTGATGTTTACATGCGTGTAGAATGCGAGTATTCCAACCATATGATGGGTCATGTAGAATTAGAAACCAAGGCGAAATCCTAAATAAATGAATGTGCTGATAACAGCTTTTTCTCCTTTTCTTTTTTAATGAAAAGTGCAATGTATAGGCCAAGGATTTGAGAGAGCAACATGATGATGGCCCTAGGGCAATAGCATGCTTATTTATCTGGCTTCAGGACTATGAAACATGACTTGTTCACTTGCATTGTTTGACCTCGTGGCTTAGTTTACATAATAATAATAATAATATTTTGGGTTGATCTAACCTCGAATGGTGGCAACCCTTTTCACGAAGAGGAAATGAGAATAATCGAGATCTTACCCGCTCTTGTATGCACCCGGTTCTAAGGAATTTGCAAATGTCTATATAATAACAACATGATGAACAGATTTCATAGCCACCCATCCCATCATCCCCCAGAATAATTTCAGAGGTGAGATCTATGACCACATTGTTTTAGATTCAATTGCGGCTGGTCAAATGATTTTTCACATGGCATTTGGCATTTGACCAGCCGCCCCAAATGCCATGTGAAACATCATTGTTTTAGACCACCCTCTTGGGTCAGCCCCGCCTTGATCTGCACTCCCAACTTTGATGTCCGTCCATATTTCCAACCACCAATCACCAGGCAAGCCATCTTATGAACAAGCAGCAGCCAACAAATAAAACGACAACGACCAATTTTTTTCTCCTTTCTTCGAAACTTGTCAATTCGACCACAAATGGAAGATGAGAGAGGATCCCACATACCGACCACATCAAACACAATGGAAAAGCAAAGAAAAATAAATGGAGCTATATAAGCTAATATACATTCTCGTCATATATGAATATATTGATATATCAACCCTTTTTGTCACAGTTGCTCTCTGTCTGGCACATAATAGTTAAACATGCACATGATTGATATAATGATTACAGAGAGAACTAATACTTTAGCCAGCCCACGTTATGGACGGAAAATTGACAACCTTCAAGGATCTGTCACCCTAACCACAGTTGAAATGTTTATTGTCTATGAGATATGGCTGGGAAAAATTCTAGTCAAAATCCACAACACAAGATCTTCTAGGGCATGCTGCGGGTATGAACCAAAAAAGGAGGAAGGTAATGCTCCAAAACAGCCAAGAGCTCTTTTCCTTGGCTAACATCTTCTAAGGACCCACCCCCAAGTTTTCTAACAGCTTCAACAAGCTGCCCCCTTTGCTTTTGTGAAAATATACGACCACCAGTTGCAACACACTCCCTGTACAATGGAAGATAAGCAACTGCCACTCTTAAAGGGCCTGGCAGATCCCTTAAGGATATAGGCGATCCACCCCAATTCAAAACCCTAACAAGATTCAGGTAATGTTCTTGTCCTTGCTTTAATCCATCCAAGTATGCTGCCTCTGACCAGTGCTCTCGAAGAAAAGCCCTGAGCTCAGGGGCGACAGACTCGTCATCAGACCGAGCGATGCTGTCTGCAACAGCATAAGTAGCAGTAGGATCACCCAAGAAATCAGAACGTAACAGAAATGCCACGCCATCAAGTGACCCTCCACTTCGCTCCCCAGCAGCCTTGAGAATTTCTATGCTGAGGGCAGCAAGAACATGATGGGGAACGTGAGGGAGGAGATATCCAGCAACATCAACTTGGCTACTAGAAGTTGCAGCAGTGAGAGCAAGGCAGAGTTCCATGTCACGGCAACCCCTTTTCACAAACCACTGAACAACCTGCATGCAACCCCTTTCAGCTGCTCTCATCAAAGGGCCCAAGAAAGCTATGGCATTGCCCTCTTCCACTAAACATTCCATTGTACCAATTTTGCAGTAGTGAGAAGCAAAACCTAGGGCCAGATCAACATCGACATCCAAGCTGTTCCAATGGGCAATCTAAACAGACAGGTCCCATATTTGGAAAGATAAATAAAAATACAAGGAAGTCAGATACGCAAACTTAAAATGATAATAATTTCCCAAGACATTTCTCTCTCTCTCTCTCTCTCTCTCTCTGCCATACACAGGGACATGTGTGGGTGGAAATAGATATTGCATACATGCTTTAGAAGAAAAACAGTTCTGCTGGGCGGTACAGAGAAAAAAAAAAGACAAGGTAAAGGCATCAGAACATACCAAAACAAAACAAAAGTATATCTTTCACAAATATGAAAGATGACAATTTATCTGGAATTTTTGCTTACTAAAAAAGCTTCACCACGGCATTTATTTCCTTCTTTACTACCATATGTGGAAACTAGTTGCAGTTTAGCACAACCGAAGCTAAATTCATTTGTGAGTAACATATAAAGAGAAGAAAGAAAAGAAACTCACCCTAACAATACCTAAAGAATTGCTTGAGATCATTGATAAGATTCTAATTGTATCTCTTGCTCTCTAATTAAAATAGCAAGATTCTTCATCCGAGGAAAATTAAAACTTTCAACCTTTCAAAATACTTGATGAACACACACAGAGAAGAGCAGAAAGAAAAAGGCACGTGTGTGATTAATTTACCTGTAACAGAATACGCACAAGTTCTGTACTTCCAAAGCGAGAGGCTTCAAGGAAACACTGATTGACATTGTCTGCACCCCCTTCAACCAACATACCAAGCAACCCTTGGATTGCAGCTGCTGATATCCCAGATGCCCAGCCAGGATCGAATGAAGTGGAGAATAGAGTAAGCGGAAAACAGGCTGCATCAAAGGCCTCAGTGAAATCCTTCCCTGTGAGTTGATTACCAGCAAGATCAAGAAATGTCTTGAAGGCAGACAATTGAAGTTGAATCTCAGCAATTGAGCTTTGAATCACTCGGTCTCTATTTGCCTGGCAGCGAGAATGGAAGCCAATACATTTCAGAGCCCACTCAGTAAACTTTTGAACCTTGGCACTGGCTTCAGCCTTCAAGACCTCATCCCCATTGCACTCCTTAAGTCTCTCCTTCAATCTGAAAAAAAAATCAAGTATAACAAAGAATGAAAGCCAACAAGAATGAAAGATGCAAAAAAAAAAAAAAAAAAAAACCTTTTACTACACATGCTTTCAAAAGAAAATTGTTGTGGCTGAAGTTTTGGTTTTTTCATTAACAAATAAAAGCAAATGAGGATAAATAATTTTTCATTGTGCACATATGGTTTGTCAGCTAATTTATAAAATGACAGAATTATTATGTCTCAGAAATTACACACAGAGCAGCAGCTACACCCTGAAATCTAAACATACAGGTTTCATTCACATAGTGAAGGGTACATGAAAGATACAATAGTTTTACCAGTGACTTTGCCATTTATAAAACAGAATTGAAAATCACATTAGAATCCAGCTATTTCATGTGCACACCCGTCCATATGGACAGGCAGGATGCAAAAAAATATAAATCATATTTCATTAATAATAAATCCATAGCAAACAATGTACAGAAAACAAGACATGAATCTTCATTTATTTCTGCTAGCAGTTGGCAAAACTGCCATGTGCATTACATACAAGTTAAATACAGTCAATAATTCATACAAATTCTACAGATCTTCTCTTCTGGAGCTTATTTTGAGTAAAAAACCTTAATGGGAAAATAGTTGAGCTTTCTCAGATGGCTGGATAAAAATTGCTCCCTCCATGTTTTATACTCATTGAAAGGAAACACTGTTGAAAGCATTTAAACTAAATAATTTGTTTTCACTTTCTAATATTAGCCGCTAATTAATTCAATTTGGAATATCAGATGAAGGGGCTGTCATTAATGATAGGGCTAGCAATGAAAAAAAAATCAAGAGATTAGCATTATCTTTACAGCATGCACAGACATTACAGAAAGGAAAAAAAACAGAAATACGAAGGTGGACAAACAATGTGAGAGAGTGAGTTGCCCTTCAAGATTTGAAACATTTGTAAGTCTTGAAAAGCTTGTTTAGGACACAAGAAAATATATATTCTTCATGAATGTGGGGCATGGCTGCCTGTATGTTTTGGTTGGGTGGTTGGGAGGGGCAGGGCAATATAACATAGTATAGAGACAACCAGGCAATCTCAATTTTTGACCCAGAAGTGTCAAGTCAAGAGATTTCCCCGGTAAAATAGCCAGTCCCACACAGAACCAGCAGTTCAACAACAATATGGAGCATACAATTCCTCCTTTCCTCACATGTTCAACCAGCAGGTTGTTGAAATTTTCATTTTGCAATTTTACTAGGACCATGTATAGGAACTAAAAATGAAGAAAATTTTTCTGAAGCACATTCCAAACTATATGAAGAAACAAAGTAAATTTCCTGTTCACGTATAGAACTGAAATTGTCACAACCTCTCAGCATTTTATTTAATGCATTTGACTGATGGGTAGATTAAGGTCGCTGGATCAATATATCATGGACCAAAAGGTGTTGGAGGTAGGGAGGGTCAAGAGACAAATAATAAAGAATAATAGACCAAATGCAAATGATGGGAAAAAATAAAAGTTATTGACTGCAAAAAACAGCCTAAATCAATTTCTTGTTTTACAGATTCATCAAGAACAGTGGATTACGAGAGATAATTTAAAATTTTCCCACATCAATATACAAAGCATTTAATGATTGTTCATCAACAAGAAGAATGCTTCAAAATATGCAAGTACAAAAAAGATACCATGTTCCAAGAATGTTATAAATGGGCTTGTAAGATTACCCATTGTACAATAGAAAGAACTGCAAAACCAACCTAGCAGAAAGCAGTAAAATAGATTACAAAAAAAACTCCTAACACAATAGGCCAAAAGTATATCATGATACAGGGATGCTGGAACCCTAGAATAGAGAATACAAGTTTTGAAAAATGACCCCCAGCACCAAACATATGATGAATGCACTAATTTAAGCTACAACGCATTCACAAGCTCATACAAGCAAACACACACACACACACATATAGATTAGCGTATCTAACACACAGGCATACTCATACTCTTACATAAACACATACAACATATATTCTGTCCAAATAAATGAAAAGGTAAACACTGATTGTTCCATAAACTAAGAAAAATAGGCGACTATTTTATTTTTTCCACAATATACCTTTGGGCCATCACATTTACTGTGTCTTCAAGATGCATGGTTTGGCTCTGGCAAGCTGAAACACATGAAGCAAGAAAAGAAGTTCTAAGAGCAGCTCTAGTAAAGTCATAAGCACCATTGGCAATAATCTTCTTAATCAATCCAGTTATCCCATCAAGCTCTTGCTGTGTGCTCAAAAACCAGATAGAGTCCAGTGTGATGCACAAGGCATCATTAAGGGTCTGTGGATCAGCCAACAATATCAAACTCTCAGCAGGCTTCCAGTCATGGCAACTCACTGCGCTCTGAAACATCCGGCCCAACTCAATCCTATCTTGCTTACTGAGTTTCTTCTCCTGTCCAAAATTCTCCTTATCGCCAATCTCAGACTCCATTGCAACCACATGTGACTTGATTTTTGTCTCACTACAGCTACAAACACCAGATAATCTTGACTCTTTACTTATAAGGGGTGCTTCTCTTGAAAATACAACATTACTTCCCTCGCCCATTTCCGATGAGAAACATTGAATTTCACTCTTTGGACTTCCAATTTCATTATCTTCGGTTTCCATTTCCACAGTAAATGTCTCTTCAGGGTTAAACACATCCTCCGGATGCATATCAGTCCCCTCGACCAACGCTGTCTCCTTTTCCATACTTTCCACTATACAACCACCACGCCAACAAACTAAAAAAAAAAAACCCAATCAGGCAAACACTCAAATATACTTAACAATGTGATCATAAATACTTTTAAGTAAGAAAAGTACAGAACATATTGAAAAACCTAGTAAAAAAAGAAGTGACTTATCCTTCAAAATCCCAATTCCATCAAAACAAATGACATATTACATCCAATCATCTTTTCCAAAAGGATCCATTCAATCAAACTAAGGAACAAAAAGATTAAGCCCCTTAATTATAAATTAACTTTTGAGGGATAAAAAAGAGTATCTGGACCTCCTTAAACAACCTGAATCTAATAACTTAAGTACCCAAACGATCAAAAGAAGCAAGTCCACTAATTATATAACTTCAAAAAGGATAGACACAGTTTCCATAACTAGAAAAAATATAGATAAAAAAAAAACCTAAAAAGCAGAAACCCCTCCGTCTTCAATCAGCATCATCGAAGATCGACAACCAGACCCTAAAAAAAAATGCATCAATAAGAAAATATAAGCAATCAACAAACAAGTTAGTAACTTTTTCTATAAACAACAATTGAAAGGTTAAAAAAACAAGAGGAAATATAGAGGAAATGGGAAGCAGAAACGGCGTAAAAAGATTAGAATACAAGAGAGCAATAGAGAGAGAGAGAGAGAGAGAGAGAGAGAGAGTTACCCAGCCTGAGTTCTAATTGGAGAGAATTTTTAGTGAGAGAGAGAGAGAGAAAAGGGGGGAGAGAAAAAAACTTTCTGCCTCTGGTAATTTAATTACTGGCAGGGGGGGGGGGGGGGGGGAGATTGTTTTTGGTTTATTTTATTTCTTTGGACACCGAACCAGACCAAAAACTAAAGAAAGAAAAGCTTTGTCTTTTTGTCTTGTTTAATATTTTTAATCATTTTTATTTCATTTTCAAGATGTAAAAAGGTAATGATAAAATGAAAGAGTGATTGTTGTAGGACTCCATTTGATTCATTAAAGAGTCAATTATTTATAACAATAATAATGTTTTGATTTGATTTGATATAAAAATCAGATCTTATTCAGGTTTTTGATGTAATTAATTGGGCCACAAACTAACCCCCAAATTGATCAGAACCCTATTAATATAGAATCCAATTTTAACCGAGTCATCAAGTTAATTTAATTGGAGTAAAAAAACAGAGGAGTGTTTTTAAATTACTATTCAGGCTGAAGGACTGCCTGGCCGGTGAAATGAGAGTCGCCATCGCAAACAAAGAAAAGGGCGGCGGTGTGGGGTCCATGCTTAAACCACCACCAGCCCAATCATTACACTCCTCCATTCTCCCTCTCTCTCTCCCCCCCTCACGAGCCATTGAGACCACAGCCCATTATCTTCTTCTCTTTTGTCCTCTTCTTCTCTCCTGGCTTCGCTGCTCTCCTTGCCACCATAAGCGCACCTTTTTCGACAATTGAAGCCCATTCCTTTATTTACACCCAGAAAAACCGCTTAGAGAGAGAGCATTTCATGATTCAGATCTTACCATTAACTTTTTCTCTCTTTGCAGCCACAATATACACACTGCAAATCGAGAGAAAGATCGAGAGATTTACGAACAAATCTCCTAAATAAGAATTAGGAGTGCTTTAAAAAAGTAAGTGGTGTCGCATACCATTGCTAGGAAGCTCCTCAAACTATACCAATAAAAAACTATTAGTGATGTAATTATAATAATAATAAAAAGGATGTGAATCTTATCACGACTAGTGATATAATAATAATAATCATAAACTATTGGTTAATAAAAAGCTACCAATCACAAATTATTTTTATTTTCTTTTTTAATTAATATTTTATTCGAATTTGAGATTTATTATCTTAAACTGCAAACTACAAATTAGAAGCATTTTATCATCAAATTATGTCCGAGACTTATTAAATCTATTTTTGTAATGGATTTAATAAACCGAACGTGTCATTAAGTTACTCACGAAGCCATAAGCAGCCTTCAGAAAATCAGAAGGGCTCGCATTGCAAGGAAGGTTTCCTGAGTTGAGAAACGAAGCATCTCTGTTTTGCTTTGCTTTTAAGATTTTGTTCATTAATTAATTAGAACGTAAACATCAAACAGAATCATTACCTTTCTCGTTTACCTGGGCTGCTTCTTCTCCTATAGACCTTCAACTCTGAACGCAACCCCCACCGCAAAAGAAAACATCGTGTCGATCCTCTGAATCATGGATGAAGAGTATGATGTGATAGTGTTGGGTACTGGTCTCAAGGAATGCATCCTCAGTGGTCTTCTCTCCGTTGATGGCCTCAAGGTCTGTTTTCTTTCTTCCTTTTTTCTTCTCTTCTTCCCACTTTGGTATCGGATGCATCTGTATCGTTTCTTTTGTCAACACTCCTATCCTTTTTGGAGTAGGTTTTTGTTTTGCACTCACAGATCAAGCTAACTGCTTGCGTTTGATGATCATTTACCGATTCGCAAAGACTTTCGCTTTACTGGAGCTATTTATTGATTGATTTAAAAGATGCGAACTTTATGGATCTTTTCGAAAATAAATGGATTGATTCCTGGTTCATTAGTTTCTTACGGGGAATTTAGAGACGGGCTCTCGTTGAATTGCTTGTCACTTGCTTATTGGGTTTTGCGTTTCACTTCAATTATGATCATCCTTGCCTTGACTTTTGAGGTGCACGTTTAGATAATGGATCTTTTGGCATGGAATTACTGCAAGTAACTGTATATTATCTTTGTGCTGTCCTCTTTACATCACTCTGCTTTATTTCGATCGCATTGGGTTTTACGCACTTGTAAGAGCTTAATGTCTTATTGAGCCAGGTCCTGCATATGGATAGGAATGACTACTATGGAGGAGAGTCTGCTTCCCTTAACCTCATTCAGGTCCTATTCACCATTCAAAATCTGTATTTGTTTATCATTCACTGTTTTTCTACTACTGTTGTGAGCTGTTGATTTTGATTGCAATTTAATTTATTGACAGCTCTGGAAGAGGTTCAGGGGAAATGATAAGCCTCCAGCACATCTGGGCTCAAGTAGGGATTATAATGTTGACATGATTCCTAAGGTGTATTTCCCACTTTGCTTCTCTTCTTCCTGTTATTTGAACATTTATTCATTTTTCTGAGGTGGTCATTTTTTAATCTACTGATTCGTTGATGTTTCTCTTCACGGCTAGTTTATGATGGCAAATGGCAATCTTGTACGTGTCCTCATTCACACAGATGTTACCAAATATCTGTATTTCAAAGCAGTGGATGGCAGCTATGTCCTCAACAAGGGAAAGGTATGCTCAGTAGAGGTTGATTATTCACTTCACTTTCTGTTTTGATATGTTTTTTACTCAAAGCCATCAGTATAAACTATTGCAATAGGTTCACAAAGTGCCTGCAACTGACATGGAGGCACTCAAATCTCCTCTGATGGGTATTTTTGAAAAGCGCCGTGCACGGAAGCTTTTCATATATGTCCATAACTATGAAGAAAGTGATCCTAAAACACATGAGGGAATGGACTTGACAAGAGTGACTACCAGAGAACTGATTGCGTATGCCCTTTCTCCAGGCTTATATGTCACGTGTCTCTTTATGCACTCCTCTAGTACCACACTGTAGCTTTCATGGATCCTCATACTTCGTTCAACACCATTTTTTTATTTTTGTTTGAGAAATACCACAAGAGGTTATTTGAATTAGTACAAAGTCTATTTGTATTCAACAATAAACTTGGTGAGCACTTTTGTTTCTTATTATCAGTTGACTTTTTGTCAGAAAATTTGGTCTTGATGACAATACCATAGACTTCATTGGTCATGCATTGGCACTACATAGAGATGATCACTACCTCAATGAACCTGCAATGGATACTGTTATGAGGATGAAGGTGATAATTTTTCAGAATCTATAGCTTAGTTTCATTACAAATATTTTGAACCTGTTACATTTGAAATTTTTTATTTTACACATATTTTTGAAAATTTCCATCCTGATTATGTGATAGCTATATGCGGAGTCTTTTGCCCGTTTTCAAGGAGGATCACCATATATTTACCCTCTGTATGGTTTGGGAGAGCTCCCACAGGTCACTCTCTCCCCCTTCCTAACCCTCCTCAATTCTTTCACCATCCATCTTGACATACTAGATTTGTTATAAACTGAAATGACGATGTTATTTGGATATGCTATTCCACTCAGGCATTTGCACGCCTTAGTGCTGTTTATGGAGGCACATACATGTTAAATAAACCTGGGTGCAAGGTACTTATTTATGTTTCTGAGTTTTGATATGCTATTTTTCTCATGTCCTTGCATCACCTTGTATACTCGTGAGAAAATTCTGTGTGCTTATAATTGTTGTGGTAGAGTGGAAATATAATATGAAAGTGGCATATCACTCGAATTCCAGGTAGAATTTGATGAGGAAGGCAAAGTTGCTGGTGTCACATCAGAAGGGGAAACTGCCAAGTGCAAGAAAGTTGTTTGTGATCCTTCCTACTTACCCAGCAAGGTACAATGGACAAATAAGTTGTCAATGAAGCCTGACTCTCTCTCTCTCTCTCTCTCTCTCTGTGCACGCGTGCATGCATGTGCATTGAAGATAAAAACTGAATGCTTTATTATTTACAGAAAGTTGAATGCATTTGAACAGGTTAGGAAGGTTGGTAGGGTTGCAAGGGCAATTGCCATTATGAGCCACCCAATACCAAGCACCGATGAATCTCATTCAGTGCAGGTTATCCTACCACAAAAACAGTTGGGTCGCAGATCAGACATGTGAGTTGCATATATGTTCTTATTTCCAATCCCATATTATTTCTTATAAAGTCAAGGGATTATAATTGTTAATATATCAACATTACCTGTTTTTACTGTTACCAAATATTAGCCAACATCTGAGCTGTGTTTGTTTTGTAATGTAAACACAGCATGGTAGTTGACCATAAATTAAAGATGGTTCATTTAAGGAGATAGAATTGTTTTTATAGGACATTATAGTTAAGACTCTTGTCTGCTGCCTTGTTAGTGTTCTTATTTTTTGTAATGCATTGTTTCTGGTTCAGGTATTTTTTTTCTTTGATAAATTGATTATGATTTTTTCCATGGTAAAATTCTAAATTGGATATGTTCTTTTATGATTTTTTGGCTATCTTGGAAAGTTTAGCTTCTCTTTTATAGGCAGGGACATCAATGGGGTGTGGTTGATTTTTTTTGTCAAAGAACCAATTCAATCCAAAATTTTAAATTGTTAGGTGAAACCTCAAGAATGTTTTATATTACTCTTTTAACACACCCTCTTAAAAGAAAACTCTTAGGCTTGAAACTTGCACAAACCACTATTATCTTGTGCTTAATTTTATTAGTTACAATGGGTGGTGAGAATCAAAATCATGACTATTTGATCATCAAGACTCTAATACAATATCAAAGAATCAATTCAGTCCAAGGTTAAGCGGTTATATAAAGTCTTGAGAATGATTTTATATTATCCTCCAACACCCTTATCCCAAATTGAGTAGTCTATTCAAGGGAGGGGTTTCATTAATGTGACTTTGCTGGAAGAAGCAATAAGTGCTAAATTTTTGTGACGCAACTGTGTTGTGCAGGTACCTTTTTTGTTGTTCTTATACTCACAATGTTGCCCCAAAGGGTAAATTCATTGCATTTGTATCAACAGAGGCAGAGACTGATCATCCTGAGGTTGAATTGAAGCCTGGAATTGAACTCCTAGGTCCTGTTGATGAGATATTCTTTGATATTTATGACATATACGAACCAGTTAATGAACCTTCATTGGACAACTGCTTTATTTCAACAGTGAGTCTATTTTTTGTTTTCTTAATGTTGATGCTGCGAGTTATGATTTCTGTTGCTTCACCTTACCTTCATGGATGCACCCTAATCTACTTCCTTGACAGAGTTATGATGCCACAACACACTTTGAGTCAACTGTCACTGATGTTTTGAACATGTATACCATGATAACTGGAAAGGTAAGATTGCACTTTCTTGTGTTGGAGAATTTGTTGTAAAACAACTCTTCTGAAGAAGCTCTACTGCCAATTCAATCTTGTCTACTCTAGAATCCACTGTTGTCTTTCATGTCACAGGTTCTTGACCTAAGCGTGGATTTAAGTGCTGCCAGTGCTGCGGAGGAATGAAGAAGCAACATTTTCATGCACTCATAACGTGCATTGTTCCAGGTTGCTTTGAACACCTTGGATTTGGCACATGAAATCAGACTCGTCTTGGGTTTATCATTCCTTTTTATAAACTATATACCATGTGGCCTGTGATACCATAATTTATGCTTTAAATGTTGTTAAAATTCGAAATATAAGATTTGCAACTTTCATCTGGGTTGTGTTGGAGCTAGAACCTGCAACATTCTGGATGTAGGGTTATATAGGGTTTATATAAATTATATAGGCATCTTTGTGCTATTACATTCAAATGATGATAATATATATTGAGATAAATGGTGGTAGAATTTTTTATATAGGAAAAGAAAAAAAATGTGACTTGTTCTAAATATTTTTGTTGCATGCTATTAAATGTTTTCTATAAATTTTTGATAAGATATGTTTACAAGCATTTTCTGTGCCAAAATCAATGTTAGGATCTCAACTAAAGTGGATTTTTTAGAAATGATTTTGGATTATTGCTCGTCGAACTCATGATATTATCATCTTTAAGATTGACCAACAATTGACACACTACATCCATATGCTAGAAACCCCTTGGAAAAATAAGGAATTATAACAAATACATTTATCCATCACGTACACTTGGAAGGGAGATCTATAGATAAAAAAAAAAATGTTGTGAGAACAATGCATCCATCTTTTAGAATGAAAATGAATAGTAAAATGCTGGAAAAATAAAGGGGTTTATTTGACAACTATTTAAAAATAGATGACTCAGAAAACATAGCACCTTAGAGTTACATAAGCAATTTGAGTGAGATATATATTTTTTAATATTAAAATATGGAAATATATTAAAATTATTTTTTAATTTGATTTTTGTTTGCAAATATATTAAAATTATTTTTTTTTATTAAAAATTATTTTTGATATCATCAAATGAAAATAATATAAAAATATTTTTAAAGTAACTTAAAGCAAGTAAATAATATTTTTGTAAAACAAGCAATTTTAAAAAACAAAAACAAAAAGATGTTATACTAGCTCACTAATACGGCCCGGATTTGCCAATTCACGGGCCACATTGGCAAATTTACAATTATTAGGCTGAGGCCCATGTAGTGGCTCTAAAACAACGACTAACCCACGAGACCTTCGGCTTCTCAGCATCATCAGTCAAGCTCGTCATTGTAACATATATAGAGAGAGAATGAATGAGGCCGTTGAATTCAGTGATTGAAAGCTCACGATATGCTTTATACAACGTTTTCTTAACCCATTGCCAGGCCTTCAAATCAGGTATTATTTCCCATATTTACGTTGCCAACAACATCCTCTTTCGCTATTCAAAATGCAACTTTGGAGACTTCAATCTTGCTCGCAAACTGTTCGACGAAATGCCCGACAAAGACACCGTTACCTGGAACACCATGATCACTGGCTGTGTAGAGTCTGGGAACTTGGGTGCTGCTTGGGAGTTTCTAAAATCCATGAAAAGACGTGGCTTTCAAGCTGATGGTTATACCTTTGGAAGTATACTTAAAGGGGTAGCTCACGCTTGTCGACATGATCTTGGGCAACAAGTGCATTCCTTGATTATTAAGATTGGTTATGAGCAGAATGTTTATGCGAGTAGCGCGTTATTGGACATGTATGCCAAATGTGAGAGAGTTGAAGAAGCGTATGATGTGTTTCAATGCATGCCAGTGCGTAATTTTGTCTCGTGGAATGCACTCATTGATGGCTTTGTGCAAGTCGGAGACCGCGAAACTGCATTTTGGCTACTAGATTGTATGCAGAGGGAAGGTGTTAGGGTTGAAGATGGCACATTTGCTCCGCTTTTGACGTTGCTTGATGGTGACAAGTTCTATAAGTTGACGATGCAGCTTCACTGTAAGATTATAAAACATGGCCTTGAATTCTACAATGCTTTATGTAATGCTACACTCACTGCATATTCAGAATGTGGTTTGTTAGAAGATGCTAAAAGGGTGTTTGATGGTGCTGTTGGTACCCGAGATTTGGTTACCTGGAATTCCATGCTAGTAGCTTACCTAGTTCATGATAAAGATGAGGATGCATTTAATCTTTTCTTGGAGATGCAAGGGTTTGGCTTTGAGCCCGACATCTATACTTATACTTGTGTCATAAGCGCTAGTTTTGAAGCAGCGCATATAAACTATGGGAAATCCTTGCATGCATTGGTGATAAAGAGGGGACTGGTAGAATCAGTGACTATCTGCAATGCATTGATAACTATGTATCTCAAACTGAATAATAAATCCATGAAAGCTGCGTTAAACTTGTTCTATTCCATGAAGTCTAAGGACCGAGTCTCTTGGAATTCCATTCTAACCGGGTTTTCACAAATGGGGTTTAGTGAAGATGCTTTGAAACTCTTTGGGCATATGAGGTCTTCACTGGAGGAAATTGATGACTATGCCTATGCAGCTGGCCTTAGATCTTGCTCAGATTTAGCAATCCTCCAATTAGGCCAACAGATTCATCTCTTGACAGTTAAGACAGGTTTTGTTTCAAATGATTTTGTAGCCAGTTCACTGATTTTTATGTACTCCAAGTGTGGAATCATTGAAGATGCTTGGAAATGTTTTGAAGATACCACAAAAGAAAGCTCAATTACTTGGAATTCAATTATGTTTGCATATGCACAACATGGACAGGGTGATGTTGCACTGGACCTCTTCTCCATAATGAGAGAGAGAAAGGTGAAGCTGGATCATATAACCTTTGTTGCAGTTCTGACCGCATGTAGCCACACTGGACTTGTTGAACAAGGTCGATGTTTTCTAAAATCCATGGCATCTGACTTTGGGATTCCTCCTCGGATGGAGCATTATGCTTGTGCGGTTGATTTATTTGGTCGTGCTGGATATCTGGATGCGGCAAAAGCCTTGATTGATTCAATGCCATTTCAACCCAATGCAATGGTGCTGAAAACTCTATTGGGTGCTTGTAGGGCTTGTGGCAACATTGAGTTAGCTGCCCAGATAGCAAGCCAGCTGCTAGAGCTAGAGCCTGAAGAGCACTGCACTTACATTATCCTCTCAAACATGTATGGGCATCTTAAGAGGTGGGATGACAAAGCCCGTGTGACAAGGTTGATGAGGGAGAGGAAGGTGAAGAAGGTCCCTGGTTGGAGTTGGATAGAGGTGAAGAATGAGGTGCATGCATTCAAGGCTGAAGATCGATCCCACCCCTTTTCCGAAGATGTGTATCAGATATTGGGAGAATTAATGGAAGAAATGAAGAAGCTACATTCTCTTGCTAGCTCTGATTCTTTGATGCATGATATCAATTATATGTACCTGCACAGTGATTTAAGTTACTGAACCTTAAGTTATTGTCCATTGATTCCGGAAAATTTTGCAATTACATAAGCTGAAACAAATATAAAATTTCACATCGCTCCAGTGTATATTTGGAAGCGCAGTGCAAGTGTTTTCATAAAAATTAAATACTATTGGATTGAGAAATACTTTAACTGGATGCGCGCGCGCACACACATATATCGTGTGATTATTTGGACATCTTATGGAAACCATTCAAAAGAGCGAAAAATTGATGTGTTGGATGTCAAGTTGTCTTTCCATTTTTGAAGAGCCCCTGCTTCCATCCATCCTTTCGGTCATTACATTTCTATCAGAGGTGTTGAATGTCTCTAATGGAAACTCAAGGAGAGAAAGATAGTTCGGAAAAGTTTCGGAAAGTGCTTGATATTTTTCTTATTGCTTCCTCAATGTGAAATATACCTTGTCTCCATTTTTTTATTTCTGCTTTCCAATTGTACTATGTAATTTTGGAAATCCTTGGTTCTCATCCGTCTCTTTAAGTTTCTTTGGAAGACATAAGTCAGTGCTTGTCAATCAAGTTGCTTGCAGCAATTCCATACTGAAGAGATCATTTCCCCTAACTTGGTAGCGTGAAACAACTCAAAAAAAAGAACTGAAGCAAAGCCCTAAGCAGAATCTTAATGGAGCAACATACATGAGAAAAACTGAGAATGGAGTTGAATATTACAGGTTTTTCTTAATTTATCTTGCGGTGAAATTGGTGGTGGGAGAAGGAAGAGGAAGCAATGTGGCCAGTTGCAGATTATGTTCTACAGAGCAATGATATTTTTCTTGTCAGTACTGGTGCTATATATGTTCTATGCTCTTAAGTTTCAACTGAACCGAATCTTTTAGAAATGGTTTTGGATTATTAATGCTCCTGTCTAGCTCATGTAATATTAATATGACTGAGATGAAATTTCCGTTTGGAATTGCTTTCACGTTTCGACACTTCAGATGTTATATGCTTCTTCCTCATTTTGTCTATTCATTCTGATCGACTTGAAACTAGGTAGCAGAAGCCAAGGTACGAGGTTATATGCTTTAGCATCTCTCCGTCTTAAAACTTTCTTGTGTAGAAACTACAGAAAAAAAGTATGTTAAGAATGACAATCAGTCTATTGTCAGGTGACATGCTAGCTGTTGAATTATTATTTATGTTTTGGTGATCGACAGGAAGGTTCATTCCTTTGATACTTGAAGTTGGCAGTGAAAGTTGACAGCAATGACAGTTGTCAATTTCCATCTACAAATGCAAATCCGCCGCCCCTTTTCCTATCTTTCAACTGATACAGGTTACAGTTTTTTTATATATAAAAAAATGGCGTTCTTGAATATACTAACACAATTACAAAATTGTTTGTGAATCTGGAACTTGGAATATAGATTTAATTGGTAAAACCAAGTTCCAGGTGAGAAATCTATTGCAACCCTTCTTTTCTAGCTGTCTAATGTCGAAAACATCAACTCAGCTTATATATTACAGAGTTGGCTGGCAGGTAATTCGGTTTCTGAGTGCCTCCCAAGGTAGTTCATTTAGTTCCATGTACAACCTCTCCTGATTTGATCTCTTCCATTGCAGTCTCATTTGATCCAGCCTTTGCCATCTGAATCAGAGGAGACTCCTCTCTGTGACTCACTTGGTTATGGGTAGACTCATTTGCAGCCTTTCTCAACACTGTCTTCTTTTTTGCTTGCTTAGCCCAACCCACAAGCCCTTCTTGAACATGTTCATCAAATATTGCCTTCTTAAATGAACTTCCCATCTGCATTATAAAAAGAAAAATAAAATCGCCCCTTCTCAGCCATACATCCTGGACTCTTTTTTAACAGGACACCTGGGAACTACAACATCTTTCGGTGAGAAAATTCTAACTTACCTGTGTCACAATGGCATAGAGTGGCAGGGTACTGTAACTGCAGAGCAGCTGAATGAATACCCTAAAGATGGGATTGGCATTAAGACAAAGCATATAATTAGAACTCATGGCTTTATACAAGGTAGAAAACACAAAAGACATGAATGCGAATTACCCTATAAGGAGTCTTGGAATGATATAACCAACTTCTCCCATTATGCAGGAGTCGAAACCATATTGTAGCTGCAATAGATTGTGAAAAATGTCAGTAGTCAATTGCTAAACGTTGTTAGGAAAGGTAGTGTTGTGACTCTACCCATATCCAGAAGAAAAATGCCAATTCGAAAGAGTTTTGGAATAAAATGATGTGGATCAAAATGAGAACGATTTTAGGCTTGTTGAACCAAAAGTGATCATCTGAAGGGTGAACAACCAAATCCCCTTGGACTGCTACATGTTTCTCGGCAACCTCATGGGCCAACTGAGCGATTACATGCTCCAACTTAGTTCCCACGGCTAGTAGTAGCTGCAAAAAGAGCACCACCATAAAAAATTAAAATAAATTTTTATATAACCTCTTTCATGGATAGTAAGAGCAAAAGTATATAAGAAGGCAAAAGCACGACTACAATAACAGTGTAGGATAGGATTGGACAGCTTACAATGAAGGGTATGAATGCAATCCAGAAATATGCATGCCAACCTGCATAACAAAATCAGGTATGACCTTCCTTGCTCAGTAATGACTTTCGGAAAAGAAAAGGTTTTGGTTTATCAGTCACACATTTTCACTTTCGGAAATCATAAAAATGGTGTGCTGAGTTACTCTAAGAATGCGTTTTAATATAAAAGATGCAAAATGATGCTCTCGTAATTTAAAAGAAAAAATTAAATAGCTTACCAGCAACATTCAGCAACAAGAAAAGAACCACAAATAACCAAAGATACCAACTGCAGCCGATGAAACCAGAAATTAGTACACTCACTTCGCACAGAAGAAACACTCATGGAATAACGATATGCCTTTTGAAAACGTTTAATCACCAGTTTTAAATTCCATGGAATGAAAGCTCCTTGAACTAATAGTTTACATTGCATGTGATTAGTAGCAAATAAAAACCACTAACCTTATTCCAACAACTTTCTTAAAGTCAGCTTCAAGGGCTCGCATCATGTATTTGTGAAAATTAAACTTTAGGTTTCCCCTGCAATGAGTCTGTGGAACAAACCCTTTAAAAAGGTGAAGAAGAGCTGGTTTTCTTTCTTTCTAAACATCTGATTATTTTTCCTAAAAAAAGAAAAAGGATATATAGAGTTTAAGTGTGAATAGAGTCATGAACCCACCATAATGAAGCCAAGTCGCAACGTGATATAATCAGATCTTGTTACTGATGCATGGAACTGCTTGAAAAACGAGTGCTGAAAATAGAGGTCAAAGAGCAGAGCCATTAGAAATATAGTTCTTGGATTTACTCTCATCATTTAGTATCTTGTGCAATATTCACGAACCAGACATATTTACAGAAGGCATCATCTCATTTGAGACTTGGTTCAATAAAAAATTATGACATTTGAGCATGTTAAGACTGAATATCATGACCTTTTCATAAAACTTGAGATGAATTTAGGTTTGGGTTTCTTACAAAAATCATTGGTGTGTGCAACATACCATGATTTTTAAAGATATTATCCCATGTGTGTGTTTTTTCTTCTTCCATATTCTCTCATACCTAAAATTGCTTAGTTTTACAAAAATATAGGATCAAAAAGCTAAAGAAGTTGATATGTTTCTCTCTGATATCCAATAGGATGTGGTATAAGTTAATGACAGGCCTCTACAATTAGGATTGAATAGTAATTGTGCAAATCCATTATATGATTGTTAGATGACAATTATGAGAACCTTGATTAGTTCCAAATCTAAAGAGAGATGAATGTATGGATTAGGTGGTTATGGTACTAGTGAAGGTGCTAATATTTCCTGCTTGTGTTTTATGTCTTGAATTGCTTTTAATGGTTTGTAATGTTTAAGATAAGCATAGGAACTTCTATTATATAGTTGGATGCAATACGTTTAATCTGAAATTCATGCATATGCACTATGACTTGAATAATTGTTTGAAATTCATGCATATGCAACATGTGTATCAACTAGCTACGGAGTTTACACAGATTTTCACAGCATATATTCTCAGATTTTCACAGTAGTGTGTAGGAAGTTCTGGAGAAGAATTGGTTCTTGGAAAGTTAGAAAGCCTATAGATTCCTATGTGAATTGTTAGCAATTGAATGTTCCAATTAAGATAAAAACAATTTGAAAATTGTTAAGTGTATTGGTAAGCTACTACGGTGAAATACACGTCGTGATTCATTGTCTCAACAAGAAAGGTGATTTAGATACAAAATAATTGTGATTAGAGATCCTCTTATAATATTTCAAACTAATGAAAAATTAACTGTCTTGGGTTTGGTTGCTATATCGCTAGTAAACAGGAAAAACTGTCATTAATTATTCATAGAGAGGATGGTTTTCATCTAAGAGTTATTTTCAATGGAAAAGCATAATTAATAGGTGAAAGTTTTCTATAGAATACATCTTTACACAGGAAATATTTGATGTAAAGCATTTTTTTCATATCAAAATCATAAACACTAATTGGACTAGAAGATTTATGTTACTGGGAAATACGACAAGTGTAGAACAAGTCCAAGTGGTTGTCATTTCTACAAGTTTTGGTATTCAATTTATCAAAGTTAGCCATGAAAGGACTTACCACCCAGCCCAGAAAGTCAGAATTCCTTCCAAAACCCAGATAGCGTGTCCTGATGAAATCATGGTCTTGAACATGCGTAAGTTTTGGATCTTGAGCTGAAAAACATATGCATGTGTAAAAGAAAATCATCAGGAGGAGTTCTCTTGGAGAAAATATAGTAGTGCATCATTTGAGTCTGAAGTCAAACCATTATAATTAAGATAAATTCTCAGGGGAACAAGCATGTAAAATCTTCCCGGTTGAACACACCGGACACAATGGCTAACCTAATTCAAGGGGAAAAAAATGAATAAGAAAAAAGTAGGCTACTAGCAAGCATTACCTTGCTCCGGATCTTGTGCCTTGTTCGTGATAGAATCCTCCCAACGTTTCCACAGCCTTATCTGCACCGAAAAAGACATTTAACAAACAGTATTCAATATGAGGAATCAGAGAATAATGCAATAGTTAGAAGGAAAAGAAAAGAAAAGAAGCCAATGAATTCGAGGAAATTACCTTAGCACTTCCGAAAAGAATGGTTAGAGCACAGAAAACCACATGCACACAAGCGAGCACAAAGATAAATATGTGAAGATGATGCAGTGCAGTTGTGGTTAACATAGGAACCTTTCCCTGGAATGTGATCAAAGAGGATAAATGTTAGACATTTACTTGTAAATATCCTTTACCATCAAATTAAGCACATGGCTAAGAAAAAGGTTGCCAATTCTTTCTTACAGCACACGTGAACTCACACAATCCTGTCGAATCTGTTTGCTGACTCATTTCATACGTTGTTTATTGAAGCTATTGTACTACAACAAAATGCTGCTTGCTTTAATCCGTACTTTAACGGACTGAGCTCAAGTTAATATTTTTAGTTTAATTAACACAGCTAGAATTGCATAGGACTTCAGCTTTCAAACGCTATTAAGGGACAGTGAGTGATATCCTGAATATTGGAGAGCATGACTTTGAAGAATAGCTAATAGGCTGTCTTACCACAGAAAATGTGTGTCATGAGTAATGAAATTCCGCTGCTCTGATACGAGCAATTGAAACTTCAAGAAGACGCAAATGGAGGACTGATTCCCCCAAAATTATAAAAAAGGTGTTCTTGAATGTAGAGGTGTGGATACAGAGACAAGTTAGAAACTTATCAAAAAAGTGGTTGCCTTGACCACCACTCCATCCAAATTAAAATTAGATCACCAGATTAATGAATGCGTGCTAGAAGTAATAACAAAAAGAAAATGAGAATACATAATTCGTAGGAGTAATTGATTATTGATTACCTCGGGACAAGAATTAGCGGAGGAGGCCTCGGCTAAAAGGCGACGGGAAGTCCCACCAGGAAAGAGGGAAAAGAAAGTCTGGAAGTGGGCAGTAGTTTCTTTATTTTCTTTCTTGCAGGGCAGCATTTTCTTAGACAAATCCTCAGAAATGCAGATAGTGTTAATTCTTCCTTGGAACACTGTCAGTAACAGTGATATAAACCCCAAAAGCATCAACTCTGCGCCAGCGAAAATCAAATTAATCAACTTCTCTAGATTATAAAACATCAATCTGAAGGATGCTAAACGGATTTCTATGAATATAATGATCATGAATTGATATATAAGATACCTTCTTTGATTTTCTGTAAGGCCTCAAAGAGCGGTTTCTGGTGTTTTCTCTTCAGTAACTGCAGATTAAGGGATCAAATATGAAGATGATAACTTCTACTGTATACATGCATACACACTCATATATATATATATATATAGCAAAAAGATGATAGAAATTAAGACTGGAACAAAGCATGGAGATTATAAAAAAAACAAGATGAAGAAGAAAGAAAAGGAAGGAAATAAGAGTGATGGGTGACCTTGCCAAGGATGTGAAGGAATCTTTCAACAATAAGAGAAATGAGAACAATAACAGAGCAAACCGCTGCCACAACCCATGTGGGAGTGTACTCTAAGGTTGTCCCTCCTTCTGCCATAATGCTGTTCTATTACTACGTGCTCTCCTCCTCCTCCTCCTCCTCCTCCCGCTGCAGCTGATATTCTTCAAATCTTCTTCTTTCTTGTATTGGCTTTGCTTGGATATATACAGCAATGAGATGGGAGATCTGCAGGCGGGATGGATTTAAGGAAACAAATCTTTTTCTTTTTTCTCTTTTTTTTCCAAATCGAACTTGACTGAAATAACCACTTTATACACTTGCCTTCGTGGCCCCATTGGATTTCTGTTTTCTGAACACGGAGTGGCACCAAGGTCAGTGCCGTGATTGGTGTCTTGGACCTAAATTACCTGCCTAAAGCCTTCCTATTTTCATTAATATTAATTACTCCATTTCTTTTTAATCTTTTCAAAGTAGGGTTGTTTCAGATTACTATCAATAAGCCATGTAAGCTACACAGAACTCTAATAATTATTTTTAAGATGAAAAAAAGTCGTATTATATAAGAAAATTAAGGATTTGTTTGTTCTATATAATGTAAAATTGGAAACAGCTGGTTTTTTTTTGTTTCAATGGGGAAAAAAAGAAGAAAACGCGTTCTATTATCCCGATTGGATTGGATTCTCCTGTTAACATCAAATGATGACAGACTTTACATTGATTTTTTTTAAAATCATCATATACAATGTATTATTATTCGAATTTGAGTCCCACGATCTGGAAACAACAGTTACATCGTATATTGATATGTGAGATGGCATCTTATTTGATGTTATAGTTGGAATAATGCAGTTCGTGCATTCCATTACGATAGAGCTGCAGATTAAAATAAGGTTGAATAAAGAATTTAGCTCAAATTAATATTTCCCCCTGCACGACATTTAGAGGTTTTGAAACAGGACTGTCTGAAGGCGTGGTCTCAGTTTTTAATAGTCTGATTGTATTGTTAATTTGAGTGCACGACATCAGAAGCTATCCAATTAATTTTAGAGTTTAGGGAGAAGGAAACGTCCGCCGCTAGGTTAGGACCGACCAGTGTTGTGGTCGTCCATTAACTAGTTTTGCTTCTCACACACACGAAGAATCCACTTGGCGATCATCATTTTCATCTTCAGTCTTTGCTAACGTGTTGTATGTTCTTACGGATTCAACGTGCGCATCTGGATTAACTCCACAGTACTCTTCCTTATTCTTTATTTATATAAGTTGTTTCCATTTCTTGTTCATTTTTATTCTTAAATATTTTAATTTTACTACTTCTTGATGAATGAATAAATAAAAATGCCCATAATTCACCTACATCCTCATCTATATAATTCACCTTCATCTACATCATGAATGCCTTTCCTTTTGGATGACACACTTATGCATGGGCTTAAGCATTTGAGGTTCAAAATCCACACCCCAATGGTCCTCTCAAATTTCAATTCCTTGAGATATCTTTGAATTCTCTTCTTTGTATCAAAGCATGTGTGATCATACTTGCACCTTATGACTTCATAATCTCTAAATATTGGAAATTTTATCACTCTTAAACTTAGCCCTGTTGAAATAATTAAGAGCAAAATCATAAAAGAGAGGCTACAATTGTAAGTTCTTAGCTTAACCTAATTACAAATAAGATATATATAGGTTAACCATAAAGTACTATTCTACCTTTAATGAATAAGACTAAATAAATCAATATAATTATTATTTAACAAGCCCAACCAATTATTTGTTGTGGCGTGAGCAAGCCATGACCCTTGCAGAAAAAAAAAACATTTTGGTTGGTTATCTAAATAATAAAGATCCTACACTTATTAGATACATCATATCAGATATTAACAATACTAGACTCGGAGAAAAATCTAAACTCAAACTAGCATAAACTTTTATTGCTTGGAGGAAAGCCTATCATCTTATTTACGGGTGGATTATTGGAACATTTTTCGAGGAAGCTCTAAGTCTTGTTGTAGGAATTGACATAACCCATCCTTATTGGAAAACATTTAAAAATGCATATGCATAAGATTCAAAAGAGCACAAATTCACACTTTGCCACCAAATAATGTATTTTTGGAAGGAGGATGACAAGACCCCATGTGAGCAAATTCAAAAACTCAAAGGATTATGTGATAACTTTGTTCCCATTAGGAAACATATCCCAAATAAAGAAAAAGTTTTCTATATTCTCAGTACAAAAACTTTACAAATACCATGCTAAGACCTCCAAGAATGTCATATACAATATTATAGCATGTGCTATGTTATTATAATCAATGGATCTTCATGACCAATGTTCGTATACTCTGAATAAACATGTATGGTTGAAAGACATTATCGCATTATACTTGTTAAACCCTCATCATCTAATAACTTCGAAACCCTCTACCCCGATTATTCTTCACTGCTAATCTTTGGCTCTCAATGCTTTCAGCCAAAAAGCAAAAATATCACGGCATGTGGTATTTGATGAGTCATTCTTTCCATGTAAGACATTGTTAATAGCACAATCAGACCTGCTAATAGCGCGCCAAAGCAGGCTGTGTAAATTGCTGACATCTCTATCAAATCCCTGTCAAAAGCTATACTCATTTATTTCTAGACCAAACTTTGCCTTCAGCCTCTTCCAAATTATATTAACGGACCTCGTTTTATATGCATACATCATCTCCAAAACAAAAGAGGCAAAGGCAAGTTGAGTCACAAGGGAGGGGAGGTAGAGCGGCGACCATGCTGAATGAATCAAGCGATTGGATGCTTTATTAATATTGTTAAGAAACCATCTCACCTAAAAGCTTAAACTTGCAGCTGAGGTCCCAGAATATGATTTATATTATTCTCTAACATACCCCCTCAAGTAAAAACCCTTTGGACTTGAAACTTACACAGGTCCACATCATCTTGTGCTTGATTTTTATCAAATAAAATGGGGTGGTGAGATTCGAACTCGTGACCGCTGGGTCAACAAAGCTCTGATACCAAGTTAAGAAACCATCTCACCTAAAAGCTTAAGCTTGCATGTGAGGTCCCAGAATATGATTTATATTATTCTCTAACAAATATTATTATTATTATTATTATTATATGAAAATCGATCTGATAAAATTTGAAAGGGTAGCTAATAGTCATAGCTAGTATGTCATGATTGTCATTAAGAGCTAACCTTATATTTCTACGAGTATAATTTTGGCCTTTCCACTTCTCCAGAGGTTGCTGTTTACTGTTGCTTCTTCTTTTTAATTACAACAGCAACAGCAATAGATTAAATCTTCATTCTGATTTTCTAATTAAATTTCCATTTTTTCGAACAACTAATTATTAATTTATTTTATGATCCCATCTCTCTCTCTTTTTTTAAGATTCAATACAGAAACCATTTGGTCTAGCTAGCTAGACACTTAAGCTGTGCTAGTAATTAATTGTATATCTGCGTTGACCCAACCTAATAAGTAAAACTAGACGTTTAGCGATATTGGAAGTTCAAACATATAAATTAAAACAATGACAGAGAATATGTTGTGTGTCTCAAATTAATTTTCAGTTTTTTCTTACATCAAACCTCTTACCATCACGTACTCAATTAAATAATGAATTCTCAGGGCATAAACATAATCAATCAATTGATTGATTGATTGATGCTTCCTTTTTTGTCCATGTATAGATTAGTGTATAGATTAGTGGTGAGCTAATTATGCCCCACAGGCTATTAATTACATATTTTCCATGTTCATAAGAAAAGATAAAAAGAAGGGATTGGTAGCGCGTTTGAGGTCATGGATGTGAAATGCTGCCGGCATGATCAATGAGCTAGCCGGTGAGTGTTGATAGGAGAACATTGATCAATCAATTCCCCTTCTAGATGGATCAAAGGCACGTCCCTTTCTTTCCAATCCACCTTTTTCTTTTCTTTTTCTTTTTCCACGTGAATAGAGATAATGGCATCCAGCTCCTTTAACCTGGCCCTCGCTTTCAATTCCCCTTCTAGAACCCTTTCATTTACTTGGATCTACTAAAAAAAATACCATCCCTCTCACGATGGTCACTTGCTGATTGATGCTCGTTAGCTAGTGTGTTTTTAGCTTTCTCTCTTTCTTTATTTTCTTCTCGGAAAGCAGGGTCTTAATTATTTTGCAAATGAAACGATTCCCTTTCATTAATGCTCCATCTCATATGCATAAACATATAAAAATATTATGGATCAATGGACCAAAAGAAGTCTAAGAACATGCCAACAACCCCGAGTGATGAAATTGGAAAAACAATAATCAAGATTATGGATCAAATGATAAAATTAAAAATAAACTAAAAATGATAAAATTTCTAAAAATTAGAATTAAAAATCAAAACATTAAGGATCAAACCTCAAATATCATTAAATATTAAATTGAAAACTCCCAAGGACATAAATTCATAAGTATCCAAAACAAAAATAAAAATCAAGAGAGTTAGGACAAAATGTGAAATAAACTAAAATCAAAATCAAAATGCATTATTTTAAAGTTGTACTTGATATGAAAGATTGACTCGTACTCTAAGGGACTCAGAGATTAGGTTGGGTTGGGTTGGGTTTCAAAAGAAATGGAATAAAACCCAAAAAAATATTTCATTCTTATTTTTAACCAATCAATTTATTTCATTTTAAAAGCAAGAACCTTGAGAGTTTTTTTGAAAATTTTGGGGACCAAGCAGTTTCCAAGTGAATATTCTAAACCCAAGTTTATCTTTCAAAACTTAAAGTTTCACGCTTAAGAACAACTGGGAAGCTCAATACACAAAAAAATCTTTTTAAAAGAGCAAGATCTAACAAAGAACATCAAAAACTAAGGTAATACATACCAATTTAATATCAAATGGTAAAAAATAATAATTTAATTTAGTTTAAAAAACCTATTTAAATGAGGTAGATCTAGAAAAGAAAAAAATAAAAGAAAACGAGGCAACATATGTGACTCTAAAAAGTGAAAAACCAAATTGAAAATGAAACAAAAAAAATAAACAAAATGAAACAAAAAAATATATTAAAAAAATAAAAAATCAAGCAAACTCGGATGAACCTCTTAACCCCAGGTTTATATCTCAAACTTGCAACTCATTAAGATCTAGAAATAGGATTAATCAAGAAGGTCTACTCTCAGTAAACTTAATGTTAAGATATAAAATCAAGCTAAAATAATCTTAAAGTTAAAAAAAATGATAAGAAAAAAAACCGAGGATGAAATTGAAAAACAAACAAATTCTATTAATCATTGAAAATTAAATAAATAGAAATTAAAAGAATGAAGACCAAATTAAACATATGTAAAATTCCATGTGGATGAAATTGAAAAAAAAATGAATTTGATAAATTATTTCAAATAAAACAAATACTAATCAAAAGACTACGAATCAAATTTGAAAAAAAAATAACTGAAAGGTTGCATTGAAGTTTTTAATGACCAAATTTAAAAGATAAAAATATCAACAGGGGATGAAATTGAATTTATTTTAATAAATTATTTTAAATAACAAAATTTTTATTAAAAAGACTAGAAACCATACCAAATGACAAAACTAATGAAAAGGATGCCTTGAGTTTTTCAGGGATAACATCCTTTTCTAAGATGAAAGAGAGAAGAAAAAAAAAAAGGAAACAATAATTGATAGTAATGTAGAGGCACAAAAGAAAACACGCGTCACCTAGTGAGGTAAGAATAATCTAGAGGATTTGATCTTGAAAGCTACCATGTGGCCTTGTATGAACCACCACAAATTTGCTAGACCTCACACGCCTTCAAAATATTATTACATCGTGAAAGATAAATGTAAAAGCCAATTTGCCGGAAGTAATCAAAAGACAAAAATATCCTTTTAAACAACAATTTTCAGCTTTATCAAGAGTTTGAGATCATAATACGATTCACATCCATAGTATTATTACAAGTCCAAGCGTCTTTTGGTTTTTTTAGTGAATGGTCTTCACATGTAAAGTGTTGGAAATGATAACATGTTTTTAATAATCTATACAATTATAACATCGTAAAGACAAGTGGAGGGTCAGGTTTCTAGAAGGTGATGCTGTCTGCATGCTTCACAGTTCGTCTTAACCCCTGTAAACGAATATACGAAATCCACGGGGTTTTGTCGTCAAGAAAGTATCAGCAAATCACTGCGAGTTGCCCCTGTTTCACTCTTCTCTGTTTCTCTTTCTGACGAAGCCTCGACGACAATATTGCGATGTATCTACGAGGAGGATGAGGCATGCAGGCCACTTGTTTTTCTTTTCTAATCCTCTAATTCGTGGAGCCTTGATTCACGGAGAACAAAACAAATGCTGTCCTGCTCCACCACAGTCAATACTCCATCTTCTCTGGCAATTTTATGTTCTAGATTGTTTCTCATATCCTAAAAATGAATGGCTGATATACATGACATCAATTAATGCATGGTTAATTAGATGTTAATCGTAAGTTAAGGCGAGAATTGCTGGACGTTGGCCATGATCATGACATTTTAACCAGTGGTGCTCTCTCTCTCTCTCTCTCTCTCTCTCTCTCCATAGTTTCGGTTACCTAATTAACCTAGGAAAATCAGACAGGTTCTTTCATGCTCTTTTTAAAAGACAAAAAATGGTAAGGGAATTATTTGAAGTCCAATTGATCCTCTGCTGCGGTGCTGGGCATGCAGGGAAGGGACACACCGATCAATGATTGCTCCTTGATCGATCGTCATGTCTAATTTCCTAAGAGTAAGTCAGTGGTAGTAGTGGTTGCTAGCACATTATAGTTTAAAGTTAAACGACAGAAGCCAGCCACGCATGCATGACAACGGACGATGGAGATAGACTGGCTATGGGCATGGGCTTCTAGAAGATATAGATTTAATTAATTAAATGGGATAGCTAATGGAGATGTGTGTTTCCGAGTCCCATGTGGACCTGCACTCAAGTATGAGCAGGTACAAGTGGGTAGGGCAGCTGATTAAAATCCTTGCGAAGTTTGGCTTGTACTCACCACTCACCACTCACCACCACCACTCACCACCACCACCACCACCACCAATCTGAATATTATTCGGTCACAAATTACAATTCCACTCTCCTCTCCTCTCCTCTCTATAAAGCAACAACAGCCTTCATTCATTGCTAGTATTTGCTAACCCAACTCTCCAACTAAAGGCCATAGCTCTCTCTCTCTCTCTCTCTCTCTCTCTCTCTCTCTCTCTCTCTCTCTCTCTATATATATATATATATATATATATATATATATATATGCATGCCTGTATGTCCCTACATATTTTACTACTACCACAACTTGCTGGCTAGTTAAATTACCCTACATTTTCAAATCTTTTCTTTCTTTCAAGCAACCCCACTGAATTCAATTCAATTCAATTGAAACAAACACATTAAAAGCATTTTTTTTTAATGAATCGATAGTATTATTTGTAAGTAGAAAAGCATTAATCTGCAACCGGATCGACTTATCTCCGCTAATGTCCAGCTAGCTAGCAACTTCTTCTTCTTCTTCAAGTATTTTACTCCTTCATACAGAAAGATTTGTTGACTGTAGAAAATTGTTCACAAGGGACAAAAAGAATGGAAGAACAAAAGACTAGTAGTATCAGACTACAAAAAGCAGTGGAAGACGATCAAAAGCAGCTGCAGCCTCTGATTCCAGGCCTGCCAAATGAGATTGCTATGGAGTGCCTGGTGAAAGTCCCTTATCAATTCCATTCCAATATGAAATCAGTTTGCCACACTTGGCAACACTTGATTTCCCATCCTTCCTTCTATCAGCAAAGGCTCAAATCTGGCACTTCTGATCATCTTGTTTGCCTTGTCCAACCTCTTCCCCCAATAAAGGACACCACCACCACCACTGAAGATGATGAAAATCCCCTTGATAGCAACAGCAGCTACAACAATAAAACAACAAAAGACGAAGACAAGCAAGAGCAGCAGCCCATTCATAGCCCACCTCAGTATGCATTGAGCATTTACAATGCTACGCAGAACACCTGGCAGAGGACAAGGCCTACAGAGGGATCAGGAATTCCTATGTTCTGCCAATGTTTAGCCCTTCCATCCTCTGGAAAACTACTTCTCTTAGGGGGTTGGGACCCCACTACTCTGGAGCCAGTCCCTCATGTATTCATCCTGGATTTCATTGGAACTACTGGAGCTGCCTGCAACTGGAGACGCGGAGCTTCAATGTCAGTTCCACGCTCTTTCTTCGCCTGTGCTGTCATTGGATCCTCAACAGTGTGCGTGGCAGGAGGCCATGATAGTCAGAAGAATGCATTACGATCTGCAGAAGTCTACGACGTTGAGAGAGATCAATGGAAAATGTTGCCTGATATGATTGAAGAGAGGGATGAGTGCCAGGGACTGACCTGGGAGGGCGATTCCAAGTTTTGGGTTGTGAGTGGATACGGCTCAGAAAGCCAAGGGCATTTCAGGTCTGATGCTGAGTTTTATGATCTCTATGCTGGGTGTTGGTCTAAGGTTGATGAGGTTTGGCCTTTTTCGAGTGCTAGCCCTAGAGGAGCCACGACTGCAGTTTATGCCAGCAGGGACAAACACCAATGGTTGTGTTTCTTGGGAGGTGACCAACAGCGGCAGCAAAATAGAGTAGTCGTCAAGGTCAGTGACACCATTATACTGGAAATAGTCAGTTCAATTCCACTTCCAAATTGCATTACTGGAACAACCCCGTGTGTGACTACTTTTGATTATGTTGGCCATGGAGGGACTCGTAAAAACAAGCATCGGTTGTTTGTAATGAGTGGCGGTGGTGGCAGGGGATCATCAGCACTAGCTTGTGGCGACTGTGATGGGGAAGGGGCATTCATCTCCGATGAAAATAGCAATGATGGCACCATCAAGTGGAAGCACATCTATACTCCTGTAGGATTTTCTGGTTTTCCATACTCAGCTTCTTCTATCATAATCTGAGAATAGACGGCAAACCACATCTTTTTTCCATATGCACTGTGTAGCCAGTTAATTAGACATCACCTTCGAATATTTCTTTTCCTTTGTCAAGTAAAAAATCTTGGATACAAGTTCAGTTCGCGAGCAAACATGCGATGACAGGATGTTAGAACAGGAATGTTGGTGGTTACTTTTTTGCTACTATCATTACTACTGTGGTTTACTCCCAAACGCTAATTCATTCTTCAGGATCAAATACCACCATCGTCGAAAAACACACCTCCCGTGAATGGAGGGTGGTCTTGGGTAAATTCTCCATCCTCTGGGCCAAACCAACAAAAAAACACAAGGAAATGTTTCATCGGCCCGATGAGATCTAATTCAATCATTTATCTTACAACATTTGCAATTATGTTAAATGTTTTTGACACCGTAAAAAAGGATTGAAAAGAATCATAAATATTTAGTGTACTCTCCACATGTTGAATCTAACATCTAAAAAGCAGTCGTGAATTGAAGCACGAGTGGAATATAACTCCTAATTGCACTGCAATAAGAGGTGACGAAGAAAAGGGTATACAGCCCCCCCAGTATAATTCATAGGACGTTACTAGTTTCCAATCCCTCGAATCAATTTCCATTTAAAGGAGTTGCCAGTCATCCTCGTTTAAGCAGCCCTCTGCATCATTCATAGTCATTACACCAAGGGAATCATCATCTCGGACCTCACTATTATCACGCTTTGATGATATATAGGAATTAGCCACTGTAAACAACGGGGCACCATTTGATTCGTCTGCCAGCTTGGATGCCAGTGAACAGAAATCATCAAAATCATCTGTCCACCAAAAAAAGTAAAAATGCCTAGTTAACAGGTTGCATCTGAAAAGCTAAAATGACAGAATCGTAAACCAGTATAATTTAACTAGCAACCTTTGTCTCGACAATAAAATCCAATTGCCAAGGATGAATCAATCAAGTCCAGAGGAATGTGCCGCACAACACTGCATGGATTATCAAAAACAATTAGCAAAGTCAAATAAATAAGCTGAAATAGGTAATTAAACAAGAAAATGAGTCCTTGGATAAGCTCACTCGCAATGGTAAGATGAAGTATTGGCCTCTACATCATCTCTGCTAAAATTGACCACCTGAAGACCCAAGCACCAACAAGAATAGATATTAATTTGAGCACAATCAACTCAATTGGTGGGAAGTGAACACCAATATCACTATTCAGCCTGATACAATTAGAATGAAATAAAAAAGAGAATGGGCACAAAGATGTCATGAGACACCAGTTTAGGATGGGAAAAAATGCTTCTCAATCTTAGCAAACCACTTTTTAAGGTTAAAAAAACTCTAAATGACAGATATTGAATGATTGGAAGAGGAACCTCTTGTGGCTTATGCAAAAGCCAACTGAAAAGAGAGACATAATATACACTGTGTAGGACAGGACTACGAGAAAGGAAAGAGGGAGAGGGAGGAAAAAAGGGGCAGAGGAATAAAGGGGGAGATAAAGAGAAAGATGAACAGACATAAGAAGAAAAATGGAAAACTCAATTATCAATAACCATTCCAGTTACCTCAAAATAGTAGACTGGTGCTTTTATACAGGCACCTTAACCTAATGAAACCCTAATAAAAAATATAAGATATCATAAAATCCTAATTCCACACACACACAAAAATCCCTACTAACTATCTTAATAACCAAAAATAACTAGATTCACTAAATAGCATAGAATAACATCATCCAATTTTCTTCCATCAGTTAGCTCAACATTGTAAAGCAGTGAAGTTATCTACATTACCCTATATGCCGCAGAAATCAAATGAATTGCTAAAAAAATGCAATTAAATGCAACAAATTCAGATTAAAAATAAATCAAAACTGGTTTGACTTGAATGCTGCAATGAACTTCAATGGCTCACACATACCGAGATCTTTAAATGCATTGACCACTAATTAGCTCCAAATATATCAAAAGAGCTAAAGTTAGATTTGTAGAGCCATGTTCCTTTCCCTAAGGCTTACCTCATCCTCCATCCTCTAACTAAGTTGACAGACTAATATGAAGGTGACAGTAAGAAACTGTTTTTCTTCTTGATTTTCTGTATATGGGTCTGTAAATCACAAAAAATATACAGATGATGGTGAAGATTAAGAGGCATCAACTCCTAAGACTAAGTAACATGATCAACATGGAGAGGCTAGTGTTTTATCACGCAAATATGAAACGCATTTGGCACACAGTCTAGGACACTGCTATATACTTATGGTAAGATGTTAACCACAAATTGGTGCATCAGACTTTTGGCACTGTTTAACTTCAACTACCTTTCAGATTCATATCAACCCTGTCCTTTCCATTTAGGATCAAATGCATGCTCCTCCGCTGTCTTGCTTCTCTCTCTTGGTTTAGGTGTACCCTATATTAGTTTGTCTAAATGCTTGTTCTGAATAGCAGTCATAATTCCTGGTTTAATTGTCATATTTGGAGGGATAACACCAGCAAGCATTCAAAATTCATCGCAATGAAAGGGAAGCAAATGTTGTAGGTAGTAATGTTTCATTTTGAAACTAAAAGAAGCATCTATAACCTCATTAAACAGATTGGAAATTCAAGCGAGGTATACAGATTCAATTTCTGGTATATCATCACTATGCACTGAAGTAAGAAATAGAAAATTATTCCCATAAAATTATGGAATGACAGTATTGAGTAAATTAGTCATATACAATATGTGATGATAGATAGATCAGAAATAATTATGATTTACCAGCTGAACTTCATGTGGATCAAGATAAAAAGCATTCTCCTCTTGCACACCAACAATGTAAGTTGAAGCACCAGGTTTCCCACCCAAAATTCCAAGGCTTTGGGGAAAGGTGAACGTTGCCTGCAGGGATGGAATATACCTGAAGCAGTTTAAATTCCAACTGGTTAACAAGTATGACAATACACTTAATACAAATCCAAAATAAGGTTACATTCGAGAATTAAGGAGGTGAATAATAAGTAATTTGGTTCTTTATTTTTTAAGTTGAATCATATGGTGCATTTTTCCGATTCCCTGCACAAATGTTGTGCAAACTCATGCAAAACTGACTTACACGAATAAAACAGGATCATCTTATTGAACCTTTCCACTTTAGAAAATGACAATATCCCTAAACCTAAATCCATTTTGTCAATGCAGCACCACACCTTTTCCAATAAAAGAAGCACCCCACAAATATATATATATATGTAAAATAGAAATCATGGAATACATTTTCAGCCTATCACTAGATAAAAGGTTTGATCGTGAACTTCTTCTAGCATATAAATGCTCAATGACATCCCCAGGGTTTGAAGTATTGATATTTATTTGAGCAAGATAGTTAAGATAGTGAATATTTAACTCAATGACTCATATTAGTTGCACTATTACACTTCTATCAAAGGCTCCCTAGAAACATCCACATCCAGCCTACCAGGTCTAATAGAATCAGTATGTTTTCATGGAAACCTAACAAGACTCTGGTAAGTCACAAAATATTCAGCTGTTCTTAGCCCTTAAATGGTGAAACGCTGCATCACAGGTCATGATTCATGAATACAATGGATGTTCCTTAGTTTGATCACTAAGAAAGCAACAAATTAAACCAAACCAGATAAACAGGGCAATAGATCAAGATGAAGTTCTGCATATAAAATATAATTTGCATCAAAACAAAGCAAATCAAATTCCCAGCTCAAGCAATGATGCCTTCAATAGGAAAGATAAATGTAGAACATGATCACAGACCTTGGATTTATTTTGTCAAGCCCGAGAACCAAAGGAACCAATAGAAGAATTGGCGTCCAATCTTCTTGACCTTTAGAAAACTCTGAACAATGTTTAGCAGCATCTTCAATGCTGAGAACTGGAGCTCCCCCTCGCTCCCCATCTTCACAACCAGAAACAACATAAACAGCCATCGGAAGTGTCTGGTATTCAAGATTGGTTTCCTCTCTCTTAGAGCGGGCTAGAGATTCCCATGAGCGGCACATGGCATAAGGGCCTACCCATGATCCAGCTGCAAGTCCATAAGCCTTTCCAGCTTGAAGAAGATTGTGAATAGAGAAAGCCGAAGCCTCTGAATCACCAAAAAGATGCAAGATCTCAACATATTCTCGATCCAATGGCTGCATAATTAAATGTGAAGGATGAAACATGATCCATGGTAGTGTAAGAAGATCAGATTCATCTTTGATTCATCGTTGAATGATGGGGAAAAAATTCATAAGAGTTAAAATTCCATAGGTTCACCTTGTCCAATGGTTTTCTCCAAGATCTCCCTAATTGATGAAAAAGCAATGCCTGCAAATGACCAATGGCAAACATCATAACAAAATCTATAAAGACAATGGACAGAAAGTTAACTGAAATAATTGAATGTCATAAAAGAAAGTATTGATGTGAGAAATGCAGCAGCAATATACCTGAGCGACAAGCATCTGACTACTTCGAAGCATACAACCCCAGTTTACATCACTTGTAAGTTTTGAATCTTCAATCATATCAAAACCTACAAATGAGCAATTCATGATAATCCCCCATAATTATAATTGCCATGCCTGCTAAAGATTTACTTGAAGATAGGCTGAAATGAATAAATAGTCATAACACAAACCTTTTCTATAAGTGATTAGAATTCGTGATGAAAAATCACGATGAAATGCAGCTAAAGCATTGGTAGCATCTGCATTTCCAGAAGAGTCATCTTGTGAAATCTTGTAGCATGCTCCTAGAAGCCATATGTCACTAGTTGTGTTAGATATCCCTGTCTTGCTTGTCCCTAATACACGCTCTTGAATTCTCCGCATTGTGCCACCTGCCATAATTGTCTTCACAGGTGACGTCCAACCATTACTGTGTCTAATATGAGGTGCTTTATTTTGACTAGTTGCAGATGATTTGTGATATATATCAAAGACCGAGAAAGCAGATGCAAAGAAGCTTGACCACAAAGAAGGCTTGGAAAACTTAGTGTCGGTGGACCCTGGTTCTGAAGAATCAGATATGAAAGAACTCTTTGGGGTGTCAGTTGTAGAAGTTTTAGATGGAGAAATAATCCCCCTATCACGAAAACCCTTCATTACCTAGTCATGGAGCAGCGTGGAGCACTAGAAACGTCTAATAGACGCAACCAGAGTGTTGTTGATAATCCAAAGAGAAACAGAAACTGTGTAGCTGAACCATAAAAATATGCACATAGCAAAGTTAAAATATGCACATCCACATGTGTAAGTAAAATAAATAGATAAATCAGAGAGGATTGTTGTCACGCCATACAATTGAAGAGAAGGTAGACACAATCAATGGCCATTTGATGTGCAAACTTTTGAACAACTCAATCAATGACACAATTTTGGATGCGTTTGAAAATGCATTTGAAAAACCTTTTGAAAGTGCGTTTGGGCAGATAAAGTATCAAATTGATGCCTTTTTCAGTGCTTTTGGATGATTTTGATATGAAAAGTCGAAACCAAAAAAAATCACCCAAAAATCATAAACTCCTGAGTCGAATCTAAACCTAACCTCAGATAGGAAGGGCCTAAACGAAAAGGGAAATTATATAAAAAGAAATAAGCATCCCTCAGTTTGAGATTTCATGCAATGCATTGGTTTCCGAATTATCTGACCGATTGATGTTTATAATTCAATTTTTTTTATATAATAATAATAAAACTACGATTGATTGATTAAAAAACAAAGCTAACTTCATCATCCAAATAATACCGACCCTGACTGAGCTGGCACACACAATCAATCTTATAATCGAGCATTCAAGAGAAAAAAATGCAACAAAAAACACTAAACAAGTAATTCTTCATATAGAAGATAAAGATGGATCTAAATCCAGAGCAAATCAAGAAAAAAGAAAAGCAAACCGTAATAATTCATTCTTTTCCAAATTAATTAATTAATCACTCATGATCTATCAACAAATATATATATATATATATAGAGAGAGAGAGAGAGAGAGAGATGAGTTGAGTACCTGAGAGAGTAGATTTGAGAAAAAATTTTATTTCGGGAGAGAGAGGTCTCCTTTGCTTGGCTTGGTTTATTCTACTGCTACGCTACTGCTGCTTGTTTTTGTATTTTTTTATTTTAGTTTTTAGTTTTGAAGAATTCCTTCTTTTTCCTTCTTTTTATCAGCTCGTTCCCTTTCTGTAAATAATATAAAATTCAAGGACGAAACAACACCCTACCTTCTTTCTTTCCATTCCACCTGCCACCTGGCTGGCTGGAAGGAATATACCTTTTTTAAATTTTCTTTTTTCTTTTAATAACAGAAAAGAAATGGTGATGATGATTGAAATGATGATGATGATTGATGAAGGAGGTCCTTTATCATTTGTTTTCGTGTTTCAATTTCTACGGCGTCGTTCCCAAGTTTGAGTTGAGTTTGGGCCGGTGTTTCTCCTCTTTGCGCTTCTCTTCGTTTGTTTCACAATCCGGCATTTGTATGGGCCTCAACAGAACTCAGCCCATGCCCATGTCCTTGTCCATGCCCATGGGATACGCTTTCTCACATCACATCTCTAAAGCACGGCAAAACAGGAAAACCTAACCTTCAATTGCTATATAAATTATAATACAGGAGGATGCCATACTATACTATATACAAAGCAACAAGTAAAGAAAAATAGTAAATTTTAATTAATTAATATCATATACTATTCGTTTGCAGTTAAAATTGTTGTCATCGTGCGCACTCTGGAACCATAAGTCAGCCAGTCAGGTATTATTATTATTATTATTATTATTATTATGTCACAGAGAGAAACAAGTAACTTCCCTCCCTCCCTCCTCCTCCTCCTCCTCCTCCAATCTCCCTCCCTCCCTCCTCCTCCCCCTCCCCCTTAAGTAGAAGAAGAGCAGGAAGAAGGAGAGTACCAACAAGAACAAGATCTGTTCTCTTTACTTCTCCTGGTAAGCCACACCCTCCCTGCCTCTTATCAATAACCGGATCAATGAATTAACTGTTTTAACTGCTTTCCATTGTCTTATTATAAAGGTATTATTTTTTATGTGAATGATAAAGATTTCACTTAGTTTGATTTCTACCTTTTATTTTTCCAGCTACGACTCATTTGAGATTGCTTTCATTACTCTGAAACTTTACACCCAATTATTATTATTATTATTTCTTCTTCTTTTTTCAATTAAAAAAAACATTTTTGTTTCTAGATTCTGAATCATTCTTATACTTTTGGATGCTCTATGTATGTAGGTATAGCATTCTTTCTATTCTGTATTCTGAGCAGTTATGCTACTTGAAGCCATGCCTGCTGCCAAGAAGGTTAATTTTTTCTTCATTCAATCTCCTTTTTTCTTTTAGCTTGGATTCAAAACTTATTTAGTTTAGTTATATATTTATATTAGCAAAAAGAGGAAATTCTTTAATTAATCAGTGAAAATCACACACTTGACTTGGTATATTGTGCACACAAGGCTGGGAGAGCAAACATGGGATTCATATAGCTGACTCCCTCAAGCCTTCCAAACAAACTGTTCTTCCACGTCTTCTTCTGTGATTCCTATTCGCTCCCATCCTTTTCTTGTTTTTTATTCTTGAGATTCACTACCTTGCAATTTAGGATGTTTCGGACTGTTTTTTCCCCTTTAGCTATCTCTAATGATCAACAATACATAATATGTTATCAATTAAATAGTCTAGAGAGAGCTATAGAATTTCCCTTTAATAATAGCTGGCGGTGCTCTTTTAGCTAATCTTTTTTCTCTTGTATGATTTTCAGAGATGTGTTAATCTGGATTCATCTTATTCTGGGCTATTATTATGATTTAATCATTGATGTTTTTCTTATTGCCATATCTTTTGTTTATTAGAACCTTGATCATCGAATCACCCTTGCATTCAACAAGTTGCTGAAAGACATAGGAAGTCAGGTTGAGTTTGAGCTTCCGGATTCATTTAATAAATCGAAGTCTACACCCTACACCCTTATAAAGCGAAGTATCCACTCAAAATATGTAAATTTTTAAAGCAATTTTATGGTTATAGTTTCAGCATTCATTTTTCAGCTTAGAAAAGCTGTAATGATGTCCTGCTTCTCCTTCCATTGTTAAATGTTCCTTTTCATTTGCATGTCCACATGCTTTTAAAGTATTGGGTTTTCTCTTTCTATCTCTATCCTCATGTATGTGTATATATGCATGTATGAACCTTCCACGTTTGCTTTTCTTTATCAACACTTTCAAGATATATATCTCACCAAGAAGATTAAAAGGCGCCTTGAGGACGATGGCATATTCTGCTCCTGCAGTGCATCACAGGGTTCCTCTCGTGTGTGTGATAGAGATTGCCATTGCGGGTAAGAGCGGCCTCCAATATCTTGGTTACTCCGCTATATTTGATAAATCTTCATTCTATAAACAGTTTGTAATCATGTTTCATCTAGTAGTATGGTAGTCTGATTTAATTTTACTGGATTCAAATTCAGTCTGTACATGTTTATTTCCAAGCTTCATTGGATAGTGCATGATTGAAATTTGGAGATGCCACTTTTAGGCCAGATTGCATAAGTAACTTGTTCTTAATTCATTGTCTGTCTTCTAGCACATCATCCCTATTTATTATAAATTTCTAGGGTCCACCACTTACACCTCTGGTAGCCCCTCATGAATTACTGCTTGGAACATTGACATGCAGGGAGATCTAGCGCACCAAAGGGGGCGTTGGGATCCCCATCCCAAAGGTGAAATAATATACTAATTCTAACAGTCAAAGATGTATTAATTTATTTATTTCTGCATAATGATCCCCTCAAATTAAGAATTTAGCCTCTGGCTCCCCTCCAATGCTTAAAACTTGAGTCTTGCCCCATGCACATTGATGAGTCAGAGCCCTTGAACATTGATTAGTGCCTGACTTGAGCCCAAGCTGTAGCTAAAGCAGCAATACATTATATTCATGTTGATATCTTTGCTGAGTACATATTCATAGTTTAGTTCTGTTACTAAAGATGAGGTCAAAATAGGTTCATAGCTAAGTTTGATGATCGGTAATTGTCAAAGCAGGATGATATAATTGGGTTGAAATAGTTTTATACTTGTGTTTTTTTCTAGGAAACATGTGTTTGATCCTGCCTAAATCTAGAGTTGATACCAGAGTGGTTGTCATGCACTTGAATATAATTGAATTATTACCATGACTAGGTCAATTAATTTGACAGAAGCTGTCAGGAGTTCATAGTGAGTAACTATATCAAGAAACATTTCCATGATCATGGTCGTTGTCAGCCAGCACCTTGTCTTTGGTGATTGGAGCTGACTTGTTCAGACTTAAGAGAATGTCATGCAGCCTTTATGTAATTGTTACCATTGGTTGTTTTTAATTCTCTAGGAGCTTCTTTAATAGTGATTATTATTTAATAATTTAATTGTGGCTCTTCTTTTTATCCATTCCTTGTCTTCATTGGAGGTGTGTGGTTATGAGGGTTTCTTGTGGATTTATGCATATTTGGTGTTAGTATTATTATTGTCAAGTTTCTCATTTATATGGGTCTTTAATAGTTAAAAAACTCTATAACTACTTTCATCTCCAAGGATGCTGCTGTCTAGCTGCTCTTCAGGCTGCAAATGTGGGAGTTCATGCAGCAACAAACCATTCCAGCATCGGCAGGTGAAGAAGATGAAATTAGTGCAGGTAGATGTGTATGGCTTCTCCTGGTCTATATTAATTAATATGTAAAGTAGAAGGCTTTTAATAATGAAGGATGAAAGGCAGTAAGAATGATACTCTGCATGAGGGAAAGAATAACCATAAGGATCCCACTGATACAAGTATATGACTTGTCTCCTTCCCTATTCCTCTTTATCTTGGATATTGTTAGCTTGAGGATTGTGGACTTGGAACATCTTTTTAAGTATTTTTATATATAGGAATTATTTGGATGTTGTTAAAATGTCATAGTGCTCTGATTCCTGTTCGCATATCATTTGCTTTGTGCAAGTATCTGTTTTTGCCTATACATGCACTTAAATATGAAGTTAAATAAGGTATTTTTTGTAGACCGAGAAATGTGGATCTGGGATTGTGGCAGATGAAGATATTAGACAGGGAGAGTTTGTAATAGAGTATGTTGGAGAAGGTGATGTCCCTCAGTCGCTGCTTGCTATTAAATTGAAATTGCATATTTAACAAGTTGATGTATAATGACTTTGGCTATCTATTAATTAATACTTAATCCATTATCCAATGCAGTTATTGATGATAAGACCTGTGAGGAAAGGCTTTGGAAAATGAAACACTGCGGGGAAACAAACTTTTACTTGTGTGAAATCAATCGCGATATGGTAATTGATGCCACATACAAGGGAAACAAGTCAAGATATATAAACCACAGTTGTTCTCCCAACACTGAGATGCAGAAATGGTGTTTCATTGACTCTCATTCCTCACTTTAATCATATTAGTTAACTTTGCAGATTTACTGTTTTAGACTATCTTAAACAATTTACCTTTTTTCTTAAAGGATAATTGATGGCGAGACAAGAATTGGAATATTTGCAACCCGTGACATAAAAAAGGGCGAGCATCTGACATATGATTATCAGTATGACTTCTAGCATCCACTTTTACTGCATTCTTTAATTATGGATGAGCATTTTATTACTTACACTGTGAGCATTCTTAGACAATTTTTTTTGCTCAATTCTTACCTCAAAATCTGTAATCATTCTAATAAATTTAGCAGGTTTGTTCAATTTGGCGCAGATCAAGATTGCCATTGTGGTTCCTCGGGTTGCAGGCAAAAGCTAGGGGTTAAACCGAGCAAGCCTAAGATGTCTTCAGATGCTGCATTAAAACTAGTAGCATGTCAGGTGGCAGTATCCTCTCCCAAACTGAAAGCAATGATGTCTGGAAAAGATGTATGTATGTGTGGTTGTTTTATGTATGGTTTTGCACATATGATGCCATTCAGCTTCTACCCTTTCCTTTCCTATTACTTTTTTCTCTCCCTCTGTATGATATGCATATATTTCTGTTAAAAGACTGATAGCATTGTTATTTGTGAAGACTTGTCAGAATGGAGGTTTGCACACAGGTAAGGAAAATTCATTCAGCGTGTTACCTTGTTTTGTTAATTTCTGAAATATGTCATCTAAACATTACTCCTTTTTGTTCATTTTAATTTCATCTCAGGGAGTTCACAACATGCTTTAAATAGTCTACCAGCATACTCCTGCAATTGCATTGGCGAAGTGATTAGACTATCTTGCCGCACCGATAAGATGTATGTTTAGAATACTACTTACCATTCAGGCTTTCAACAATTTCAAGTATTTGATTGGTGATGAGAGAAAAAAGATTTGGAAGGAAGTGACTACTTCCCACATGGGAGCTAGATTTTGGCTTGTGATTTCTATTTTCTCCATGGTGAATGTGTATTGTTAATAGTTAGAAGAATGCCATGAAATTATAAAACAACCGTGTCACTTATCCCTCAACTCCTGCATACTTCAGGCAATGCAATTAAAAGTGTCATCAATGGTCCTATGACTTGGCATGCCAGGTTGTCTTCTTAGTGTAGTACCATTGATGTTTTAGAAGGTTGGTTCGGTGCACGTCTTAATTATATCTAACTGTTGAATATAACTGCTTTGAATTTGTATCTCCTACTGGTTTGTTGTCTTCTTTCTTTTTTCCTTATGGTTCATGAATTCCCATTCAAAGGTTGGATAAAAAACTGAATTTTGATATTTTGCATGTGTTAATTCTATTAATTAAGTTTTTCCATATATTGTTTGTTTCAGATATTTTGGGATTATTAAACGGTATGATAAGTATTCAAGAAAACACTCGGTAAGAAGAGTTGTTTCTCTGTTTACTGTTATGTAAATAAGTGTCGTGATCATATTTGATTTAATTTATTTTTGGCAGATCATGTTTGAAGATGGCACTGTTAAATTTCTTGACATGTCAAAAGAAGATTGGGACTTTGTAACTTCGTGATTTAATTCCAGGGTAAGTAATTATGATTTTTGTTGAATGAAGGATTGCGGATGGTGAACTGCTATATCATGATGAGTTTTTATCTTTTTGTTGCATCTCAGGTAATAATCATGGACAAATGTAGTGCTTGACTTAACCTGACAAATTTGCATAAATGTTGTATCAAGGGTTTAGGGTGGTCCTGTGCTCCAATAAAACAAGATTTGATTGCACAGGTTTACACTTGGCAGAATGTTGTATCAAATGTATTTTTTGGTTTAGTTTTCTTTGATAAACAAGGAACTTTGTGAAGTGTAGAGTATTATTATCTGATAAAAACATTTGCTCTTTGCTTTTGCTTGTTATTTGCTTTTGCTTGTGTTATGAGTTGTGACTATTAGGGTGGAGTAAGAGGCTGCTGGAGTGAAAGAGAAATGGTGGCTGAATGATCTCTCTTGCATTTGTGCTTGGCAAGTGGTATTAAAAAAGCTTGAGTGATTTTTTTTTTTACCTTTAGAATCAGGACTAAATTCAGCTGAGAAAAAAAAAACAAAATGCTGCGTGTTACACTATTTTTTACGTAAATCATTTTGGTGCTGCAAACACCTTTCAAAGAGTGGGAAAACCACTGACTTGGCTATAGTGCATTATTTGTTCTTGTTTTCAAGTCTTCTTTTTCTTCTATTCATTATTTGAAAAGAAAGAAAAAAAAATTGATCGACCATAACTTATATTAATTCTATTTGTTATTGGAAGCGATAGGGAGCTAGTATCATTTGTGAGGGCATTTTGTAGCCGATGTGTCCCTAATTGTGAATTTTTCTAGTATTTAATTTCAATGGATTTTTCCATGTTAGAATATGAAGAAAAAATGAAGTGTATCAAGGGGGTTTGCTGGTGAACTAGAAATGTCTGTGATTGTTTGATCCTTTTTTGTATAATCTTTGTAGTTTATTGAACAACCCATCTTACGGTATTATGTGGGTGCCTTAAGGCTTGCATGATTGCTGTCGTAACCCAATTTTGGGTCATTCCCCAAAACTACCCAAAAATAACAAAAAAATAAAATAAAAGGGGTCTGGTGTCAGCAGGAAAATCGAGGTGAAATTTTGGATGTTTTTGAGAGCTCGATCGTACCTTTTTTTTTCATGCCCAAAATGAAGGAAATCGCAAATTCAATGCTAAAGTAATTTGTTATCGGATAAATCTGCTTAGAAAATTAAGTCGAAAGATATAATTATATTTTTATGGGTCAATTTGATTTAATCGTTGGCTAATTTAAAAGTGTAATTATGTTTGAGAATTAATTTGTAGTCCAATTGAAGGATTTAATTAAGCGCGATGACTTAATTATACTTTAAATTGACCAAATTAATTTTATTAAGGGCTTAATCGATGAGAAATCAAGTTCTCAAATTTAATTTGGATTCAATTGATGAGATTGGAATTTTTGGAGACCAATTTGAATTTTTCCAAGCCAATTATGCGAAATCAGGGGCCAAATTGAATCAATTGAGAGTCTAATGCTTAATTAGGGTTTAAATCGCATAAATAAGAAATAAGGGACCAAAAGGAAAGAGGCGGGCAAAGTTAAGGCTAATGTTGAAATTCAGTCAGGGGTACAATTGCACAAAATCATAAATATAAATCTGATTGGGGGCGCAATAAGAGCAAATACAAATAGAAGGACCAAACTGCATTTTCACCCTTAAAGCAACCCCTCCTTCGCGTGCACCGACTGACACACTTGCAGCTGCCGCCGACAGCCACCTGCCTGAAGCCACCGGCAAGCTGAAAGCAGCCCACCATTGTGTAATGGTAACCCCTGCAAATGGCTATAAAAACCGACGAGCAGAGGTGCAAAGGAAAAAAAAAAGAGGGAGAGGGAGAAAAAAAGCTGAAAGAAACAAAGAAAATTTCACGTGAATTTTTGAATCTTTTCTTCCCTCGCATCTGTTCCCCTTCACTCTCCTTCTCTACCTTCGTTTTTTTTCTTCCTCTTCTCTCTCTCTAAAAACATAATAACAGACCCGAAGCTCTCTCTCCCCCTCTCGGCCAGCCAGTCACCACCACCGTAGACCACCCATATCCCTCCTCAGCATCACCGGTGTCTTCCTCTCGACTCCTGCAGGTCAGTCGTCTTCTCCGGTTGAAGAAACGGTGACAGCCCCCAGCACAGCAAACCGACCGGGGCACTTCCGACGCCCACTCCGGCCACCACAGGCAACCATCTCTGAAGCAACCACGACCAAAAGAACCACCTCGAACTCCTCTACCCAAAAGTGTTAACAGGTACACCATTCATCACACTCCAAAAATCCACTATTCACCATCTTCTTCCTCTGTGCATGCAGCGGGGAGTGAATTAATTCACTCCCCGCTGGGCCGTTTGGCTGGGCTTTACGCCCGGCCTGTTGCCAAAAAACAAGGCTTCCAGCCCACTGAGCTGGCATCCCAGACCTCAAACTGGTGGGCTGGCAGTCCAGCCCGCTAGTAAATAAATAAATAAATAAATAAAATAATAGAAAAATATAAAATATATTTTTTTAGGAAAATATTTAGAACAAAAAATGTGTTGTTTTCTTGCATACGGCCAATACACTAGCATATTTTAAAAAATCTTTTTGTTTGAAAAAATATATTACCTTGGAATTTTAAGAAAAAAATGTATTTTTGCATAAATTTCACAAAGAAAAATCATTTCTTGCATTTTTGGATTTTACAACATGTTTGTAAAATCCAAAGGGTATTGGCCAATATTCCAAAAATATAAAAAACCTTTTTTTGGTGATTCGTATTATTCACTGTTGGTGTTTGGATAAATAAATCCTAAGGGGTTAATATCCAAAATATTCGGCGGGAATGATATGCTATTTTTCACTATCGGTGTTTGGATAAATAAATCATAAGGGGTTAATATCCAAAATATTCGGCGGGAATGATATGCTATTATTCACTGTCGGTGTTTGGATAAATAAATCATTAGGGGTTAGTATCCAAAATATTTGGCGCGAATGATATATCATCATCATTTAACCAATATATTTTTAAAAAAATCAATATCATAGCAATCATAAGACAAACAAAAACATCAAGTACCTTACCTTAGGTAGGGCGTACTAGGGGTGCTAAAACCTTCCATTTACGCAACCAGTCCCTTACCCTAGAATCTCTGAAAGACCAGTTTAGGTTTTCTAGTAACCATAATACTAGGTGGCGACTCCTTTTTTCACGAAAATAAAGATAAGACCCCGACATTGAACTCCCCGCTCCCGGGGAGGGTCGCCACGACGCCGCGCTCTCGTGACGGGGTGCGACAACTGCAAATAAAGATAGCCATATCTTTAAATTAAATTTAAAGATTTAATAGAGAAAATGTGATTAGTTGTTAATTGTTTTGGAGGTGTATATTGCTTGTGGATGTTGGAGAATTATGTTGTGAAGTAGTCGAGTGATAAAATCCAAAGCTTAGGAATAAACTGAGTATTATTTTTGTCAATACTTTGTCTAATTTAAATTTATTGTTTAATAAACTATTCCAGCCAAATCTAAATGTTTATAACACCAAAACTCGAGTATAAATTAAGTTAGAGTTTTAGGGTTTCAATTTAGAATTGAGTCTGGGTTTTGGGTTTAAAAGGCTCATTCGAGCACTTCTAGAGAGTTTAAAGAGAAAAAGATAAGAAAGGGTGGTGCTTCGATAGCCACATCTTTGTCGTCCATCGTTGGATTTGCCTGAATTTTGGTTATGTTATGCATCTAACTGTTATCTATAAATTGACTAGAAGGATTGTCAAGATTAGAAGTTTTTTGAGAAATCTGATCATTTGAAGATTTCTGAAAACTGCCTTCAAACTCGTCAGATTCACCAAACATTTCCTTCATCCATCGTTGGATTATGTTGGAGTTTCGGTATGTTGTGTCTCCATATTTTAACTATAACGTGACCGTAAGGATTGGCAATACGTAACATCAATTGAGAGATATTTATGTCTCAACGAGTTTTGGATATTGTTGATGCAAACCTCAACTAATCTAGGGTTTAGGGTTTTGGGTTTCGGGTTAGGGTTTAGCGTTTTGGGTTGGGGTTATGGGTTTCAGGTTTGGGGGTTAGGGGTTTTGAGTTTTAGTTTAGGGTTCGAGGTTTCGGTTTAGGGTTAGGGGTTTCGAGTTTCGGGTATGATTTTCGGGTTTGGGGTTTGGGGTTTCTTGGTTTCGGGTTTCGGGGTTCGGGGTTTTGGGTTCGGGGTTCCGGGTTAGGGTTTAGGGTTCCGGGTTGCGGGTTTGGGTTTGGGGTTCGGGTTTGAGGTTCCGGGGGTTTCAGGTTTAAGGTTTAGGGGCTCGCATTAAGCTCTGACATCTGCAAGCCTTAACTATGCAGGGAGATTGCAACTTCTAAAGTCAACCCTCTTCTCCATGCAGGTTTACTGGACTACCTTGTTTATTCTCCCGGCATCAGTTGCACATTACATTGACAACACCCTTAATGTATTTCTTTGGAATGGAGCCTCGATGAAGAGGCACAGGGTGAAAGTTGGATGGTCCCATATCTGCTACCCCACATCGAAGGAGGACTGGGAATCAAGAGCATTTGATATTGGAATAAGCAGCCATAGGCAGACACATATGGACACTATTCAGCTCCAAAACTTCCATATGGGCAGATTGGGTTCATCAGGAGCTCCTCAAGGGCAAGAGTTTATGGGAGGTGAAGCCAGGCCTCATATCTTGGGCATGGAGGAGAATTTTGGAAAGCAAGAGGTGGTTTAAAGGGCTGTTCTTCTCGCAAATTGGCACTGGGATGCAACCTCCTTGTGGTTTGACTATTGGTTGCCAAACAATAAGAGTCTCTATGACTCTCACCCAGCTAGGATGCTGTCTACTACTGGGATCCCATGGAATGCAACAGTAGCATGCATCATTAAACATGGGGAATGACAATTCCCTTCTAGGGACCAGGAGTTGCAGGCGATATGGAACACCATCTGATTTCAGCCAGCGGTGCAGAGGGAGGACTTGTTTTAGGGGGTATTAGCCTTGGATTTTGGGACATATCGATCCTAACTCGACTAGCCCCATTTCAATGGGTATTAGCCTTAGATTTCTGACCTCGTTTTTCTTGTCATATCAAAGCCCATTTTAGTTGGTGTTAGCTTTAAATTTTATGGGTAATAGCCTTTTCCCTCGAGCATGATTGAACTGGATTGTTTGAGGGGGTATTATCCTTGGATTTTGGAAATATTGTTTGACTCGACTAGCCCCATTTCAATGGGTATTAGCCTTAGATTTTTGACCTCGTTTGTCTTCTCATATCCAAACTCATTTCTGTTGGTATTAGCCTTAAATTTTATGGGTAATAGATTTTCCCCCCGAGGATGATTGAACTGGCTTATTTGAGGGGGTATTAGCCTTGGATTTTGGGACATATCGATCCTGACTCGACTAGCCCCATTTCAATGGGTATTAGCCTGAGATTTCTGACCTGGTTGGTCTTGTCATATCTAAGCCCATTTTAGTAGGTATTAATCTTAAATTTTATGGGTAGTAACCTTTTCCCTTAAGCATGATTGAACTGGATTGTTTGAGGGGGTATTAGCTTTGGATTTTGGGACATATTGATCCTGACTCGACTAGCCCCATTTCAATGGGTATTGGCCTTAGATTTCTGATCTCGTTGGTCTTGTCATATCCAAACCCATTTTAGTTGGTGTTAGACGTAAATTTTTTGATTTCTGACCACGTTGGTTTTGTCATATCCTAGCTCATTTTTGTTGGTAGTAGCCTTAAATTTTATGGGTAATAGCTTGTTCCCTCGAGCATGATTGAACTGTCTCGTAAGAGGGGGTATTAGCCTTGGATTTTGGGACATATTGATCCTAACTCGATTAGCCGCATTTCAATGGGTATTAGCTTTAGATTTCTGACCTAGTTGGTATAGTTATATCCAAGTCCTTTTCAGTTGATATTAGACTTAATTTTATGGGTAATAGACTTTTCCCCCGAGCATGATTGAACTGGCTTGTAAGAGGGGGGATTAGCTTCGGATTTTGGGACATATTGACCTCGACTCGACTATCCCCATTTCAAGGGGTATTAGCCTTAGATTTCTGACCTGGTTGGTCTTGTTATATCATAAACCATTTCAGTTGGTATTAGGCTTAAATTGTATGGGTAATAGACTTTTTCCCCGAGCATGATTGAACTGGCTTGTTGGAGGGGGTATTAGCGTTGGATTTTGGGAGATATTGATATTGACTCGACTAGCCCCATTTCAATGGGTATTAGCCTGAGATTTCTGACCTCGTTAGTCTTGTCATATCCAAACTCATTTCTGTTGGTATTAGCCTTAAATTTTATGGGTAATAGATTTTTCCCTCGAGCATGATTGAACTAGCTTGGTAGAGGGGTATTAGCCTTAGATTTTGGAACATATTGATCTTGACTCGACTAACCCCATTTCATTGTGTATTACCCTTTGATTTCTAACGTGGTTGGTCTTGTCATATCCAAGCCCTTTTTAGTTGGTATTAGAGTTAAATTTTATGGGTAATAGACTTTCCCCCAACAATGATGGAACTGGCTTGTTGGAGGGGGCATTAGCCTTGGATTTTCGGACATATTGACCTTGACTAGACTAGCCCCATTTCAATGGGTATTAGCCTTAGATTTCTGACCTCATTTTTCTTGTCATATCAAAGCCCATTTTAGTTGGTGTTAGCTTTAAATTTTATGGGTAATAGCCTTTTTCCGCGAGCATGATTGAACTGAATTGTTTGAGGGGGTATTATCCTTGGATTTTGGGACATTTCGATCCTGACTTGACTAGCCCCATTTCAATGGGTATTAGCTTGAGATTTATGACCTGGTTGGTCTTGTCATATCCAAACTCAATTCTGTTGGTATTAGCATTAAATTTTATGGGTAATAGATTTTTCCATCGAGTATGATTGAACTGGCAGGTTAGAGGGGGTATTAGCCTTAGATTTTGGGACATATTTATCCTAACTCGACTAACCACATTTCAATGTGTATTAGCCTTTGATTTCTAACGTGGTTGGTCTTGTCATATCAAACCCCTTTTTAGTTGGTATTAGAGTTAAATTTTATGGGTAATAGACATTTCCCCCGAGCATGATTGAACTGGCTTGTTTTAGGGGGTATTAGCCTTGGATTTTGGGACATTTCGATCTTGACTCGACTAGCCCCATTCCAATGGGTATTAGCCTTAGATTTCTGACCTCGTTTTTCTTGTCATATCAAAGCCCATTTTAGTTGGTGTTAGCTTTAAATTTTATGGGTAATAGCCTTTTCCCTCGCGCATGATTGAATGGGATTGTTTGAGGGTTTATTATCCTTGGATTTTGGAAATATTGATTCGACTCGACTAGCCCTGTTTCAATGGGTATTAGCCTGATATTTCTGACCTGGGTGGTCTTGTCATATCCAAGCCCATTTTAGTAGGTATTAAGCTTAAATTTTATGGGTACTAACCTTTTCCCTCGAAAATGATTGAACTGGATTGTTTGAGGGGGTATTAGCCTTGGATTTTGGGACATATTGATCCTGACTCGACTAGCCCCATTTCAATGTGTATTAGCCATTGATTTCTAACGTGGTTGGTCTTGTCACATCCAACCCCTTTTTAGATGGTATTAGAGTTAATTTTATGGGTAATAGACTTTTCCTAAGAGCATGATTGAACTGGCTGGTTTGAGGGGGTATTAGCCTTGGATTTTGGGACATATCGATCCTGACTCGACTAGCCCTATTTCAATAGGTATTAGACTTAGATTTCTGACCTGGTTGGTCTCGTCATATCCAAACCCATTTTAGTAGGTATGAGGCTTAAATTTTATGGGTAGTAACCTATTCCCTCGAGCATGATTGAACTGGATTGTTTGAGGGGGTATTATCCTTGGATTTTAGGACATATTGATTTGACTCGACTAGCTCTATTTCAAGGGGTTTTAGCCGTAGATTTCTAACCTCATTGGTCTTGTCATATCCAAACTCATTTCTATTGGTATTAGCCTTAAATTTTACGGGTAATAGATTTTTCCCTCGAGCATGATTGAACTGGCTTATTAGAGGGGGTATTAGGCTTGGATCTTGGGACATATTGATCCTCACTTGACTAACCCCATTTCAATGTGTATTAGCCTTTGATTTCTAACGTGGTTGGTCTTGTCATATCCAACCCCTTTTTAGTTGGTATTAGAGTTAAATTTTATGGGTAATAAACATTTCCCCCGAGCATGATTGAACTGGCTTGTTTTAGGGGGTATTAGCCTTGGATTTTGGGACATTTCGATCCTGACTCGACTAGCCCCATTTCAATGGGTATTAGCCTTAAATTTCTGACCTCGTTTTTCTTGTCATATCAAAGCCCATTTTAGTTGGTGTTAACTTTAAATTTTATGGGTAATAGCCTTTTCCCTCGGCATGATTGAATGGGATTGTTTGAGGGTGTATTATCCTTGGATTTTGGAAATATTGATTTGACTTGACTAGCCCCATTTCAATGGGTATTAGCCTGATATTTCTGACCTGGGTGGTCTTGTCATATCCAAGCCCATTTTAGTAGGTATTAAGCTTAAATTTTATGGGTCGTAACCTTTTCCCTCGAAAATGATTGAACTGGATTGTTTGAGGGGGTATTAGCTTTGGATTTTGGGACATATTGATCCTGACTCGACTAACCCCATTTCAATGTGCATTAGCCATTGATTCTAACGTGGTTGGTCTTGTCACATCCAACCCCTTTTTAGATGGTATTAGAGTTAAATTTTATGGGTAATAGACTTTTTCCAAGAGCATGATTGAACTGGCTTGTTTGAGGGGGTATTAGCCTTGGATTTTGGGACATATCGATCCTGACTCGACTAGCCCCATTTCAATGGGTATTAGCCTGAGATTTCTGACCTGGTTGGTCTCGTCATATCCAAGCCCATTTTAGTAGGTATTAGGCCGAAATTTTATGGGTAGTAACCTTTTCCCTCGAGCATGATTGAACTGGATTGTTTGAGGGGGTATTAGCCTTGGATTTTGGGACATATTGATCCTGACTCGACTAACCCCATTTCAATGTGTATTAGTTTTTGATTTCTAACGTGGTTGGTATCGTCATATCGAAGCCCTTTCTAGTTGGTATTAGAGTTAAATTTTATGGGTAATAGACTTTCCCCCCGAGCATGATTGAACTAGCTTGTTTTAGGGGCTATTAGCCTGGGATTTTGGGATATATTGATCCTGACTCGACTACCCCATTTCAATGTGTGTTAGCCTTTAATCTCTAACGTGGTTGGTCTTGTCATATCCAAGCCCTTTTTTGTTGGTATTAGAGTTAAATTTCATGGGTAATAGACATTTCCCCCGAGGATGTATGAACTGCCTTGTTTTAGGGGCTATTAGCCTTGGATTTTGGGACATATCGATCCTAAATCCACTAGCCCCATTTCAATGGGTATTAGCCTTAGATTTCTGACCTTGGTGGTCTTGTCATATCAAAGCCCATTTTAGTTGGTGTTAGCTTTAAATTTTATGGGTAATACCCTTTTCCCTCGAGCATCATTGAACTAGATTGTTTGAGGGTGTATTATCCTTTGATTTTGGAAATATTGATTTGACTCAACTAGCCCCATTTCAGTGGGTATTAGCCTGAGATTTCTGACCTGGTTGGTCTTGTCATATCCAAGCCCATTTTAGTAGGTATTAAGCTTAAATTTTATGGGTAGTAACCTTTTCCCTCGAAAATGATTGAACTGGATTGTTGAGGGGGTACTATCCTTGGATTTTGGGACATTTCGATCCTGACTCGACTAGCCCAATTTCAATGGGTATTAGCCTTAGATTTCTGTCTTCTCATATCCAAACTCATTTCTGTTGGTACTAGCCTTAAATTTTATGGGTAATAGATTTTTCCCTCGAGCATGATTGAACTGGCTTGTTAGAGGGGGTATTAGCCTTGGATTTTGGGACATATTGATCCTGACTCGACTAACCCCATTTCAATGTGTATTAGCCTTTGATTTCTAACGTGGTTGGTCTCGTCATATCGAAGCCCTTTTTAGTTGGTATTAGAGTTAAATTTTATGGGTAATAGACTTTCCCCCCGAGCATGATTGAACTGGCTTGTTTTAGGGGGTATTAGCCTTGGATTTTGGGACATATCGATCCTGACTCGACTAGCCCCATTTCAATGGGTGGTAGCCTTAAATTTCTGACCTTGTTGGTCTTGTCATATACAACCCCATCTTAGTTGGTATTAGACTTAAATTTTATGGGTAATAGACTTTTCCCCCAAACATGATTGAACTGGCTTGTTGGAGGGAGCATTTCCCTTGGATTTTTGGCCACATTGATCCTCACTCGACTAGCCCCATTTCAATGGGTATTAGCCTTAGATTTCTGACCTTGTTGGTCTTTTGATATCCAACCCCATTTTTGTTGCTATTAGACTTAAATTTTATAGGTAATAGACTTTTCCCCTAAACATGAGTGCACTGGCTTGTTGGAGGGAGCATTTATATTGGATTTTCGGCCATTTTGATCATGACTCGACTAGCCCCATTTCAATGGGTATTAGCCTTAGATTTCTGACCTTGCTGGTCTTGTCATATCCAACCGCATTTTAGTTGGTATAAGACTTAAATTTTATGGTAATAGACTTTTACCCTAAACATGATTGAACTAGGTTGTTGGAGGGGGCATTAGCCTTGGTTTTGCGGACATATTGATCCTGACTCGACTAGCCCTATTTCAATGTGTATTAGCATTAGATTTCTGACCTTGTTGGTCTTGGTATATCCAACCCCATTTTAGTTGGTATTAGACTTACATTTTATGGGTAATACACTTTCCCCCCAAACATGATTGAACTGGCTTGTTGGAGGGAGCATTAGCCTTGGATTTTCGGCCATATTGATCCTGACTCGACTAGCCCCATTTCAATGGGTATTAGCCTTGGTCTTCTCATATCCAACCCCATTTTAGTTGGTATTAGACTTAAATTTTATGGGTAATAGACTTTACCCCAAACATGATTGAACTAGCTTGTTGGAGGGGGCATTAGCCTTGGTTTTGCGGACATATTGATCCTGACTCGACTAGCCCCATTTCAATGGGTATTAGCCTTAGATTTCTGACCTTGTTGGTCTTGTCATATCCAACCCCATTTTAGTTGGTATTAGACTTAAATTTTATGGGTAATAGACTTTTCCCCCAAACATGATTGAACTGGCTTTTTGGAGGGAGCATTAGCCTTGGATTTTCGGCCATATTGATCCTGACTCGACTAACCCCATTTCATTGGGTATTAGCCTTGGTCTTGTCATATCCAACCCCATTTTAGTTTGTATTAGACTTAAATTTTATGGGTAATAGACTTTTCCCACAAACATGATTGAAGTGGCTTGTTGGAGGGAGCATTAGACTTGGATTTTCAGCCATATTGATCTTGACTCGACTAGCCCCATTTCAATGGGTATTAGCCTTAGATTTCTGACCTTGGTCTTGTCATATCCAACCCCATTTTAGTTGGTATTAGACTTAAATTTTTTGGGTAATAGACTTTTCCCCCCAAAAATGATTGAAGTAGCTTGTTGGAGGGAGCATTTACCTTGGATTTTCGGCCATATTGATCCTGACTCGACTAGTCCCATTTCAATGGGTATTAGCCTTGGTCTTGTCATATCCAACCCCATTTTAGTTGGTATTACACTTAAATTTTATGGGTAATAGACTTTTCCCCCAAACATGATTGAACTGGCTTGTTGGAGGAAGCATTTACCTTGGATTTACGACCATATTGATCTTGACTCGACTAGCCTCATTTCAATGGGTATTGGCCTTAGATTTCTGACCTTGTGGTCTTGTCATATCCAACCCCATTTTAGTTGGTATTACACTTCAATTTTATGGGTAATACACTTTTCCCCCAAACATGATTGAAGTGGCTTGTTGGAGGGAGCATTAGCCTTGGATTTTCGTCCATATTGATCCTGACTCGACTACCCCCATTTAAATGGGTCTTAGCCTTGGTCTTTTTATATCCAACCCCATTTTAGTTGGTATTAGACTTAAATTTTATGGGTAATAGACTTTTCCCCTAAACATGATTGAACTGGCTTGTTGGAGGGGGCATTAGCCTTTGTTTTTCGGACATATTGATCCTGACTCAACTAGCCCTATTTCAATGGGTATTAGCCTTAGATTTCTGAACTTGTTGGTCTTGTCATATCCAACCCCATTTTAGTTGTATTAGACTTAAATTTTATGGGTAATAGACTTTTTCCCCAAATATGATGGAACTGGCTTGTTGGAGGGGGCATTTACCTTGGATTTTCGGCCATATTGATCCTGACTCGACTAGCCCCATTTCAATGGGTATTAGCCTTGGTCTTGTCATATCCAACCCCATTTTAGTTGGTATTAGACTTAAATTTTATGGGTAATAGACTTTTACCCCAAACATGATTGCACTAGCTTGTTGGAGGGGGCATTAGCCTTGGCTTTGCGGACATATTGATCCTGACTCCACTAGCCCCATTTCAATGTGTATTAACCATAGATTTCTGACATTGTGGTCTTGTCATATCCAACCGCATTTTAGTTGGTATAAGACTTAAATTTTAGGGGTAATAGAATTTTCCCCCAAACATGATCGAACTGGCTTGTTGGAGGGGCATTTAGCCTTGGATTTTCGGACATTTGATCCTGACTCGACTAGCCCCATTTCAATGGGTATTAGCCTTAGATTTCTGACCTTGTTCATATCCAACCCTATTTTAGTTGGTATTAGACTTAAATTTTATGGGTAATAGACTTTTCCCCCAAACATGATTGAACTGGCTTGTTGGAGGGGGTTAGCCTTGGATTTTCGGACATATTGATCCTGACTCGACTAGCCCCATTTCAATGGGTATTAGCCTTGATCTTCTCATATCCAACCCCATTTTAGTTGGTATTAGACTTAAATTTTATGGGTAATAGACTTTTCCCCCAAACATGATTGAACTTGGTTGTTGGAGGGGGTTAGCCTTGGATTTTCGGACATATTGATCCTACTCGACTAGCCCCATTTCAATGGTATTAGCCTTAGATTTCTGACCTTGTTCTTGTCATATCCAACCCATTTTAGTTGGTATTAGACTTAATTTTATGGGTAATAGACTTTTCCCCCAAACATGATTGAACTGGCTTGTTGGAGGGGGTTAGCCTTGGATTTTCGGCATAATTGATCCTGACTCGACTAGCCCCATTTCAATGAGTATTAGCCTTGGTCTTGTTCATATCCAACCCCATTTTAGTTGGTATTAGACTTAAATTTTATGGGTAATAGACTTTTCCCCAAACATGATTGAACTGCTTGTTGGAGGGGGTTAGCCTTGGATTTTCGGACATATTGATCCTGACTCGACTAGCCCCATTTCAATGAGTATTAGCCTTAGATTTCTGAACCTTGTTCATATCCAACCCATTTTAGTTGGTATTAGACTTAAATTTTATGGGTAATAGACTTTTCCCCCAAATGATTGAACTGGCTTTTTGGAGGGGGTGTTAGCCTTGGATTTTCGGACAATTGATCCTGACTCGACTAGCCCCATTTCAATGAGTATTAGCCTTAGATTTCTACCTTGTTCATATCCAACCCTTTTTAGTTGGTATTAGACTTAAATTTTATGGGTAATAGACTTTTCCCCCAAGCATGATTGAAGTGGTTGTTTGGAGGGGGTGTTAGCCTTGGATTTTCGGACATATTGATCCTGACTCGACTAGCCCCATTTCAATGAGTATTAGCCTTGGTCTTCTCATATCCAACCCTTTTAGTTGGTATTAGACTTAAATTTTATGGGTAATAGACTTTTCCCCCAAGCATGATTGAACTTGGTTTTTGGAGGGGGTTTAGCCTTGGATTTTCGGACAATTGATCCTGACTCGACTAGCCCCATTTCAATGAGTATTAGCCTTAGATTTCTGACCTTGTTCATATCCAACCCATTTTAGTTGGTATTAGACTTAATTTTATGGGTAATAGACTTTTCCCCCAAGCATGATTGAACTTGGTTTTGGAGGGGGTTTAGCCTTGGATTTTCGGACAAATTGATCCTGACTCGACTAGCCCCATTTGAATGAGTATTAGCCTTAGATTTCAAACCTTGTTCATATCCAACCCATTTTTAGTTGGTATTAGACTTCAATTTTATGGGTAATAGACTTTTCCCCCAAGCATGATTGAACTGGCTTGTTTGGAGGGGGTTAGCCTTGGATTTTCGGACAATTGATCCTGACTCGACTAGCCCCATTTGAATGAGTATTAGCCTTGTTTCTCATATCCAACCCTTTTAGTTGGTATTAGACTTAAATTTTATGGGTAATAGACTTTTCCCCCAAGCATGATTGAACTTGGTTTTTGGAGGGGGTTTAGCCTTGGATTTTCGGACAATTGATCCTGACTCGACGAGCCCCATTTGAATGAGTATTAGCCTTAGATTTCTGAAACCTTGTTCATATCCAACCCATTTTAGTTGGTATTAGACTTCAATTTTATGGGTAATAGACTTTTCCCCCAAGCATGATTGAACTTGGTTGTTGGAGGGGGTGTTAGCCTTGGATTTTCGGACAAATTGATATTCACTCGACGAGCCCCATTTGAATGAGTATTAGCCTTAGATTTCAAACCTTGTTCATATCCAACCCATTTTAGTTGGTATTAGACTTCAAATTTTATGGGTAATAGACTTTTCCCCCAAGCATGATTGAACTTGGTTTTGGAGGGGGTGTTAGCCTTGGATTTTCGGACAATTGATCCTACTCGACGAGCCCCATTTGAATGAGTATTAGCCTTAGATTTCTCATATCCAACCTTTTTAGTTGGTATTAGACTTCAATTTTATGGGTAATAGACTTTTCCCCCAAGCATGATTGAACTTGGTTGTTGGAGGGGGTGTTAGCCTTGGATTTTCGGACAAATTGATAGTCACTCGACGAGCCCCATTTGAATGAGTATTAGCCTTAGATTTCAAACCTTGTTCATATCCAAGACCTTTTTAGTTGGTATTAGACTTCAATTTTATGGGTAATAGACTTTTCCCCCAAGCATGATTGAACTTGGTTTTGGAGGGGGTGTTAGCCTTGGATTTTCGGACAAATTGATCCTGACTCGACGAGCCCCATTTGAATGAGTATTAGCCTTAGATTTCTCATATCCAACCTTTTTAGTTGGTATTAGACTTCAATTTTATGGGTAATAGACTTTTCCCCCAAGCATGATTGAACTTGGTTTTGGAGGGGGTTTAGCCTTGGATTTTCGGACAATTGATCCTACTCGACGAGCCCCATTTGAATGAGTATTAGCCTTAGATTTCAAACCTTGTTCATATCCAACCCTTTTTAGTTGGTATTAGACTTCAATTTTATGGGTAATAGACTTTTCCCCCAAGCATGATTGAACTTGGTTTTTGGAGGGGGTGTTAGCCTTGGATTTTCGGACAAATTGATCCTGACTCGACGAGCCCCATTTGAATGAGTATTAGCCTTAGATTTCAAACCTTGTTCATATCCAACCCTTTTTAGTTGGTATTAGACTTCAATTTTATGGGTAATAGACTTTTCCCCCAAGCATGATTGAACTTGGTTTTTGGAGGGGGTGTTAGCCTTGGATTTTCGGACAAATTGATCCTGACTCGACGAGCCCCATTTGAATGAGTATTAGCCTTAGATTTCTAAACCTTGTTCATATCCAAGCCTTTTTAGTTGGTATTAGACTTCAATTTTATGGGTAATAGACTTTTCCCCCAAGCATGATTGAACTTGGTTTTTGGAGGGGGTGTTAGCCTTGGATTTTCGGACAAATTGATCCTGACTCGACGAGCCCCATTTGAATGAGTATTAGCCTTAGATTTCAAACCTTGTTCATATCCAAGCCCTTTTTAGTTGGTATTAGACTTCAATTTTATGGGTAATAGACTTTTCCCCCAAGCATGATTGAACTTGGTTTTTGGAGGGGGTGTTAGCCTTGGATTTTCGGACAAATTGATCCTGCTCGACGAGCCCCATTTGAATGAGTATTAGCCTTAGATTTCAAACCTTGTTCATATCCAAGCCCTTTTTAGTTGGTATTAGACTTCAATTTTATGGGTAATAGACTTTTCCCCCAAGCATGATTGAACTTGGTTTTTGGAGGGGGTGTTAGCCTTGGATTTTCGGACAAATTGATCCTGACTCGACGAGCCCCATTTGAATGAGTATTAGCCTTAGATTTCAAACCTTGTTCATATCCAAGACCCTTTTTAGTTGGTATTAGACTTCAATTTTATGGGTAATAGACTTTTCCCCCAAGCATGATTGAACTTGGTTTTTGGAGGGGGTGTTAGCCTTGGATTTTCGGACAAATTGATCCTGACTCGACGAGCCCCATTTGAATGAGTATTAGCCTTAGATTTAAACCTTGTTCATATCCAAGCCCTTTTTAGTTGGTATTAGACTTCAATTTTATGGGTAATAGACTTTTCCCCCAAGCATGATTGAACTTGTTTTTGGAGGGGGTGTTAGCCTTGGATTTTCGGACAAATTGATCCTGACTCGACGAGCCCCATTTGAATGAGTATTAGCCTTAGATTTCAAACCTTGTTCATATCCAAGACCTTTTTAGTTGATATTAGACTTCAATTTTATGTGTAATAGACTTTTCCCCCAAGCATGATTGAACTTGGTTTTTGGAGGGGGTGTTAGCCTTGGATTTTCGGACAAATTGATCCTGACTCGACGAGCCCCATTTGAATGAGTATTAGCCTTAGATTTCAAACCTTGTTCATATCCAAGACCTTTTTAGTTGGTATTAGACTTCAATTTTATGGGTAATAGACTTTTCCCCCAAGCATGATTGAACTTGTTTTTGGAGGGGGTGTTAGCCTTGGATTTTCGGACAAATTGATCCTGACTCGACGAGCCCCATTTGAATGAGTATTAGCCTTAGATTTCAAACCTTGTTCATATCCAAGACCTTTTTAGTTGGTATTAGACTTCAATTTTATGGGTAATAGACTTTTCCCCCAAGCATGATTGAACTTGGTTTTTGGAGGGGGTGTTAGCCTTGGATTTTCGGACAAATTGATCCTACTCGACGAGCCCCATTTGAATGAGTTAGCCTTAGATTTCAAACCTTGTTCATATCCAAGACCTTTTTAGTTGGTATTAGACTTCAATTTTATGGGTAATAGACTTTTCCCCCAAGCATGATTGAACTTGGTTTTTGGAGGGGGTGTTAGCCTTGGATTTTCGGACAAATTGATCCTCACTCGACGAGCCCCATTTGAATGAGTTTTAGCCTTAGATTTCAAACCTTGTTCATATCCAAGACCTTTTTAGTTGGTATTAGACTTCAATTTTATGGGTAATAGACTTTTCCCCCAAGCATGATTGAACTTGGTTTTTGGAGGGGGTGTTAGCCTTGGATTTTCGGACAAATTGATCCTACTCGACGAGCCCCATTTGAATGAGTTTAGCCTTAGATTTCAAACCTTGTTCATATCCAAGACCTTTTTAGTTGGTATTAGACTTCAATTTTATGGGTAATAGACTTTTCCCCCAAGCATGATTGAACTTGGTTTTTGGAGGGGGTGTTAGCCTTGGATTTTCGGACAAATTGATCCGTACTCGACGAGCCCCATTTGAATGAGTATTAGCCTTAGATTTCAAACCTTGTTCATATCCAAGACCTTTTTAGTTGGTATTAGACTTCAATTTTATGGGTAATAGACTTTTCCCCCAAGCATGATTGAACTTGGTTTTTGGAGGGGGTGTTAGCCTTGGATTTTCGGACAAATTGATCCTACTCGACGAGCCCCATTTGAATGAGTATTAGCCTTAGATTTAAACCTTGTTCATATCCAAGACCTTTTTAGTTGGTATTAGACTTCAATTTTATGGGTAATAGACTTTTCCCCCAAGCATGATTGAACTTGGTTTTTGGAGGGGGTGTTAGCCTTGGATTTTCGGACAAATTGATCCTACTCGACGAGCCCCATTTGAATGAGTTTAGCCTTAGATTTCAAACCTTGTTCATATCCAAGACCTTTTTAGTTGGTATTAGACTTCAATTTTATGGGTAATAGACTTTTCCCCCAAGCATGATTGAACTTGGTTTTTGGAGGGGGTGTTAGCCTTGGATTTTCGGACAAATTGATCCTCTCGACGAGCCCCATTTGAATGAGTATTAGCCTTAGATTTCAAACCTTGTTCATATCCAAGCCCTTTTTAGTTGGTATTAGACTTCAATTTTATGGGTAATAGACTTTTCCCCCAAGCATGATTGAACTTGGTTTTTGGAGGGGGTGTTAGCCTTGGATTTTCGGACAAATTGATCACTCGACGAGCCCCATTTGAATGAGTATTAGCCTTAGATTTCAAACCTTGTTCATATCCAAGACCTTTTTAGTTGGTATTAGACTTCAATTTTATGGGTAATAGACTTTTCCCCAAGCATGATTGAACTTGGTTTTTGGAGGGGGTGTTAGCCTTGGATTTTCGGACAAATTGATCCTACTCGACGAGCCCCATTTGAATGAGTATTAGCCTTAGATTTCAAACCTTGTTCATATCCAAGACCTTTTTAGTTGGTATTAGACTTCAATTTTATGGGTAATAGACTTTTCCCCCAAGCATGATTGAACTTGGTTTTTGGAGGGGGTGTTAGCCTTGGATTTTCGGACAAATTGATCCTCACTCGACGAGCCCCATTTGAATGAGTATTAGCCTTAGATTTCAAACCTTGTTCATATCCAAGACCTTTTTAGTTGGTATTAGACTTCAATTTTATGGGTAATAGACTTTTCCCCCAAGCATGATTGAACTTGGTTTTTGGAGGGGGTGTTAGCCTTGGATTTTCGGACAAATTGATCCGTACTCGACGAGCCCCATTTGAATGAGTATTAGCCTTAGATTTCAAACCTTGTTCATATCCAAGACCTTTTTAGTTGGTATTAGACTTCAATTTTATGGGTAATAGACTTTTCCCCCAAGCATGATTGAACTTGGTTTTTGGAGGGGGTGTTAGCCTTGGATTTTCGGACAAATTGATCCTACTCGACGAGCCCCATTTGAATGAGTATTAGCCTTAGATTTCAAACCTTGTTCATATCCAAGACCTTTTTAGTTGGTATTAGACTTCAATTTTATGGGTAATAGACTTTTCCCCCAAGCATGATTGAACTTGGTTTTTGGAGGGGGTGTTAGCCTTGGATTTTCGGACAAATTGATCCGACTCGACGAGCCCCATTTGAATGAGTTTTAGCCTAGATTTCAAACCTTGTTCATATCCAAGACCTTTTTAGTTGGTATTAGACTTCAATTTTATGGGTAATAGACTTTTCCCCCAAGCATGATTGAACTTGGTTTTTGGAGGGGGTGTTAGCCTTGGATTTTCGGACAAATTGATCCTCACTCGACGAGCCCCATTTGAATGAGTTTTAGCCTTAGATTTCAAACCTTGTTCATATCCAAGACCTTTTTAGTTGGTATTAGACTTCAATTTTATGGGTAATAGACTTTTCCCCCAAGCATGATTGAACTTGGTTTTTGGAGGGGGTGTTAGCCTTGGATTTTCGGACAAATTGATCCTCACTCGACGAGCCCCATTTGAATGAGTTTTAGCCTTAGATTTCAAACCTTGTTCATATCCAAGACCTTTTTAGTTGGTATTAGACTTCAATTTTATGGGTAATAGACTTTTCCCCCAAGCATGATTGAACTTGGTTTTTGGAGGGGGTGTTAGCCTTGGATTTTCGGACAAATTGATCCGACTCGACGAGCCCCATTTGAATGAGTTTAGCCTTAGATTTCAAACCTTGTTCATATCCAAGACCTTTTTAGTTGGTATTAGACTTCAATTTTATGGGTAATAGACTTTTCCCCCAAGCATGATTGAACTTGGTTTTTGGAGGGGGTGTTAGCCTTGGATTTTCGGACAAATTGATCCGTACTCGACGAGCCCCATTTGAATGAGTTTAGCCTTAGATTTCAAACCTTGTTCATATCCAAGACCTTTTTAGTTGGTATTAGACTTCAATTTTATGGGTAATAGACTTTTCCCCCAAGCATGATTGAACTTGGTTTTTGGAGGGGGTGTTAGCCTTGGATTTTCGGACAAATTGATCCTACTCGACGAGCCCCATTTGAATGAGTATTAGCCTTAGATTTCAAACCTTGTTCATATCCAAGACCTTTTTAGTTGGTATTAGACTTCAATTTTATGGGTAATAGACTTTTCCCCCAAGCATGATTGAACTTGGTTTTTGGAGGGGGTGTTAGCCTTGGATTTTCGGACAAATTGATCCGTACTCGACGAGCCCCATTTGAATGAGTATTAGCCTTAGATTTCAAACCTTGTTCATATCCAAGACCTTTTTAGTTGGTATTAGACTTCAATTTTATGGGTAATAGACTTTTCCCCCAAGCATGATTGAACTTGGTTTTTGGAGGGGGTGTTAGCCTTGGATTTTCGGACAAATTGATCCTCACTCGACGAGCCCCATTTGAATGAGTATTAGCCTTAGATTTCAAACCTTGTTCATATCCAAGACCTTTTTAGTTGGTATTAGACTTCAATTTTATGGGTAATAGACTTTTCCCCCAAGCATGATTGAACTTGGTTTTTGGAGGGGGTGTTAGCCTTGGATTTTCGGACAAATTGATCCGTACTCGACGAGCCCCATTTGAATGAGTTTAGCCTTAGATTTCAAACCTTGTTCATATCCAAGACCTTTTTAGTTGGTATTAGACTTCAATTTTATGGGTAATAGACTTTTCCCCCAAGCATGATTGAACTTGGTTTTTGGAGGGGGTGTTAGCCTTGGATTTTCGGACAAATTGATCCTACTCGACGAGCCCCATTTGAATGAGTATTAGCCTTAGATTTCAAACCTTGTTCATATCCAAGACCTTTTTAGTTGGTATTAGACTTCAATTTTATGGGTAATAGACTTTTCCCCCAAGCATGATTGAACTTGGTTTTTGGAGGGGGTGTTAGCCTTGGATTTTCGGACAAATTGATCCTCACTCGACGAGCCCCATTTGAATGAGTATTAGCCTTAGATTTCAAACCTTGTTCATATCCAAGCCCTTTTTAGTTGGTATTAGACTTCAATTTTATGGGTAATAGACTTTTCCCCCAAGCATGATTGAACTTGGTTTTTGGAGGGGGTGTTAGCCTTGGATTTTCGGACAAATTGATCCGCACTCGACGAGCCCCATTTGAATGAGTATTAGCCTTAGATTTCAAACCTTGTTCATATCCAAGACCTTTTTAGTTGGTATTAGACTTCAATTTTATGGGTAATAGACTTTTCCCCCAAGCATGATTGAACTTGGTTTTTGGAGGGGGTGTTAGCCTTGGATTTTCGGACAAATTGATCCTCACTCGACGAGCCCCATTTGAATGAGTATTAGCCTTAGATTTCAAACCTTGTTCATATCCAAGACCTTTTTAGTTGGTATTAGACTTCAATTTTATGGGTAATAGACTTTTCCCCCAAGCATGATTGAACTTGGTTTTTGGAGGGGGTGTTAGCCTTGGATTTTCGGACAAATTGATCCGTACTCGACGAGCCCCATTTGAATGAGTTTTAGCCTTATATTTCAAACCTTGTTCATATCCAAGACCTTTTTAGTTGGTATTAGACTTCAATTTTATGGGTAATAGACTTTTCCCCCAAGCATGATTGAACTTGGTTTTTGGAGGGGGTGTTAGCCTTGGATTTTTGGACAAATTGATCCGTACTCGATGAGCCCCATTTGAATGAGTTTACCCTTAGATTTCAAACCTTGTTCATATCCAAAACCTTTTTAGTTGGTATTAGACTTCAATTTTATGGGTAATAGACTTTTCCTCCTAGCATGATTGAACTTGGTTTTTCGAGGGGGTGTTAGCCTTGGATTTTCGGACAAATTGATCCTGACTCGACGAGCCCCATTTGAATGAGTTTTAGCCTTAGATTTCAAACCTTGTTCATATCCAAGACCTTTTTAGTTGGTATTAGACTTCAATTTTATGGGTAATAGACTTTTCCCCCAAGCATGATTGAACTTGGTTTTTGGAGGGGGTGTTAGCCTTGGATTTTCGGACAAATTGATCCGTACTCGACGAGCCCCATTTGAATGAGTTTAGCCTTAGATTTCAAACCTTGTTCATATCCAAGACCTTTTTAGTTGGTATTAGACTTCAATTTTATGGGTAATAGACTTTTCCCCCAAGCACGATTGAGCTTTGTTTTTGGTGGGGGTGTTAGCCTTGGATTTTCGGACAAATTGATCCGTACTCGACGAGCCCCATTTGAATGAGTTTTAGCCTTAGATTTCAAACCTTGTTCATATCCAAGACCTTTTTAGTTGGTATTAGACTTCAATTTTATGGGTAATAGACTTTTCCCCCAACATGATTGAACTTGGTTTTTGGAGGGGGTGTTAGCCTTGGATTTTCGGACAAATTGATCCTCACTCGACGAGCCCCATTTGAATGAGTATTAGCCTTAGATTTAAACCTTGTTCATATCCAAGACCTTTTTAGTTGGTATTAGACTTCAATTTTATGGGTAATAGACTTTTCCCCCAAGCATGATTGAACTTGGTTTTTGGAGGGGGTGTTAGCCTTGGATTTTCGGACAAATTGATCCGTACTCGACGAGCCCCATTTGAATGAGTATTAGCCTTAGATTTCAAACCTTGTTCATATCCAAGACCTTTTTAGTTGGTATTAGACTTCAATTTTATGGGTAATAGACTTTTCCCCCAAGCATGATTGAACTTGGTTTTTGGAGGGGGTGTTAGCCTTGGATTTTCGGACAAATTGATCCTCACTCGACGAGCCCCATTTGAATGAGTATTAGCCTTAGATTTCAAACCTTGTTCATATCCAAGACCTTTTTAGTTGGTATTAGACTTCAATTTTATGGGTAATAGACTTTTCCCCCAAGCATGATTGAACTTGGTTTTTGGAGGGGGTGTTAGCCTTGGATTTTCGGACAAATTGATCCGCACTCGACGAGCCCCATTTGAATGAGTTTAGCCTTAGATTTCAAACCTTGTTCATATCCAAGACCTTTTTAGTTGGTATTAGACTTCAATTTTATGGGTAATAGACTTTTCCCCCAAGCATGATTGAACTTGGTTTTTGGAGGGGGTGTTAGCCTTGGATTTTCGGACAAATTGATCCGTACTCGACGAGCCCCATTTGAATGAGTATTAGCCTTAGATTTATAACCTTGTTCATATCCAAGACTTTTTAGTTGGTATTAGACTTCAATTTTATGGGTAATAGACTTTTCCCCCAACCATGATTGAACTTGGTTTTTGGAGGGGGTGTTAGCCTTGGATTTTCGGACAAATTGATCCTCACTCGACGAGCCCCATTTGAATGAGTATTAGGCATAGCTTCAAACCTTGTTCATATCCAAGCCCTTTTTAGTTGGTATTAGACTTCAATTTTATGGGTAATAGACTTTTCCCCCAAGCATGATTGAACTTGGTTTTTGGAGGGGGTGTTAGCCTTGGATTTTCGGACAAATTGATCCGCACTCGACGAGCCCCATTTGAATGAGTATTAGCCTTAGATTTCAAACCTTGTTCATATCCAAGACCTTTTTAGTTGGTATTAGACTTCAATTTTATGGGTAATAGACTTTTCCCCCAAGCATGATTGAACTTGGTTTTTGGAGGGGGTGTTAGCCTTGGATTTTCGGACAAATTGATCCTCACTCGACGAGCCCCATTTGAATGAGTATTAGCCTTAGATTTCAAACCTTGTTCATATCCAAGACCTTTTTAGTTGGTATTAGACTTCAATTTTATGGGTAATAGACTTTTCCCCCAAGCATGATTGAACTTGGTTTTTGGAGGGGGTGTTAGCCTTGGATTTTCGGACAAATTGATCCGTACTCGACGAGCCCCATTTGAATGAGTATTAGCCTTAGATTTCAAACCTTGTTCATATCCAAGACCTTTTTAGTTGGTATTAGACTTCAATTTTATGGGTAATAGACTTTTCCCCCAAGCATGATTGAACTTGGTTTTTGGAGGGGGTGTTAGCCTTGGATTTTCGGACAAATTGATCCTACTCGACGAGCCCCATTTGAATGAGTTTAGCCTTAGATTTCAAACCTTGTTCATATCCAAGACCTTTTTAGTTGGTATTAGACTTCAATTTTATGGGTAATAGACTTTTCCCCCAAGCATGATTGAACTTGGTTTTTGGAGGGGGTGTTAGCCTTGGATTTTCGGACAAATTGATCCGTACTCGACGAGCCCCATTTGAATGAGTTTTAGCCTTAGATTTCAAACCTTGTTCATATCCAAGACCTTTTTAGTTGGTATTAGACTTCAATTTTATGGGTAATAGACTTTTCCCCCAAGCATGATTGAACTTGGTTTTTGGAGGGGGTGTTAGCCTTGGATTTTCGGACAAATTGATCCTCACTCGACGAGCCCCATTTGAATGAGTATTAGCCTTAGATTTCAAACCTTGTTCATATCCAAGACCCTTTTTAGTTGGTATTAGACTTCAATTTTATGGGTAATAGACTTTTCCCCCAAGCATGATTGAACTTGGTTTTTGGAGGGGGTGTTAGCCTTGGATTTTCGGACAAATTGATCCGTACTCGACGAGCCCCATTTGAATGAGTTTTAGCCTTAGATTTCAAACCTTGTTCATATCCAAGACCTTTTTAGTTGGTATTAGACTTCAATTTTATGGGAATAGACTTTTCCCCCAACCATGATTGAACTTGGTTTTTGGAGGGGGTGTTAGCCTTGGATTTTCGGACAAATTGATCCTCACTCGACGAGCCCCATTTGAATGAGTATTAGGCATAGCTTAGATTTCAAACCTTGTTCATATCCAAGACCCTTTTTAGTTGGTATTAGACTTCAATTTTATTGGTAATAGACTTTTCCTCCAAGCATGATTGAACTTGGTTTTTGGAGGGGGTGTTAGCCTTGGATTTTCGGACAAATTGATCCGTACTCGACGAGCCCCATTTGAATGAGTTTTAGCCTTAGATTTCAAACCTTGTTCATATCCAAGACCTTTTTAGTTGGTATTAGACTTCAATTTTATGGGTAATAGACTTTTCCCCCAAGCATGATTGAACTTGGTTTTTGGAGGGGGTGTTAGCCTTGGATTTTCGGACAAATTGATCCGTACTCGACGAGCCCCATTTGAATGAGTATTAGCCTTAGATTTCAAACCTTGTTCATATCCAAGACCTTTTTAGTTGGTATTAGACTTCAATTTTATGGGTAATAGACTTTTCCCCCAAGCATGATTGAACTTGGTTTTTGGAGGGGGTGTTAGCCTTGGATTTCTGGACAAATTGATCCGTACTTGACGAGCCCCATTTGAATGAGTTTAACCTTAGATTTCAAACCTTGGTCATATCCAAGCCCTTTTTAGTTGGTATTCGACTTCAATTTTATGGGTAATAGACTTTTCCCCCAAGCATGATTGAACTTGGTTTTTGGAGGGGGTGTTAGCCTTGGATTTTCGGACAAATTGATCCGTACTCGACGAGCCCCATTTGAATGAGTATTAGCCTTAGATTTATAACCTTGTTCATATCCAAGAGCTTTTTAGTTGGTATTAGACTTCAATTTTATGGGAATAGACTTTTCCCCCAACCATGATTGAACTTGGTTTTTGGAGGGGGTGTTAGCCTTGGATTTTCAGACAAATTGATCCTCACTCGACGAGCCCCATTTGAATGAGTATTAGGCATAGCTTTTAAACCTTGTTCATATCCAAACCCTTTTTAGTTGGTATTAGACTTCAATTTTATGGGTAATAGACTTTTCCCCCAAGCATGATTGAACTTGGTTTTTGGAGGGGGTGTTAGCCTTGGATTTTCGGACAAATTGATCCGTACTCGACGAGCCCCATTTGAATGAGTATTAGCCTTAGATTTATAACCTTGTTTATATCCAAGAGCTTTTTAGTTGGTATTAGACTTCAATTTTATGGGTAATAGACTTTTCCCCCAAGCATGATTGAACTTGGTTTTTGGAGGGGGTGTTAGCCTTGGATTTTCGGACAAATTGATCCTCACTCGACGAGCCCCATTTGAATGAGTATTAGCCTTAGATTTCAAACCTTGTTCATATCCAAGACCTTTTTAGTTGGTATTAGACTTCAATTTTATGGGTAATAGACTTTTCCCCCAAGCATGATTGAACTTGGTTTTTGGAGGGGGTGTTAGCCTTGGATTTTCGGACAAATTGATCCGCACTCGACGAGCCCCATTTGAATGAGTATTAGCCTTAGATTTCAAACCTTGTTCATATCCAAGACCTTTTTAGTTGGTATTAGACTTCAATTTTATGGGTAATAGACTTTTCCCCCAAGCATGATTGAACTTGGTTTTTGGAGGGGGTGTTAGCCTTGGATTTTCGGACAAATTGATCCGTACTCGACGAGCCCCATTTGAATGAGTATTAGCCTTAGATTTAAACCTTGTTCATATCCAAGACCTTTTTAGTTGGTATTAGACTTCAATTTTATGGGTAATAGACTTTTCCCCCAAGCATGATTGAACTTGGTTTTTGGAGGGGGTGTTAGCCTTGGATTTTCGGACAAATTGATCCGTACTCGACGAGCCCCATTTGAATGAGTATTAGCCTTAGATTTCAAACCTTGTTCATATCCAAGACCTTTTTAGTTGGTATTAGACTTCAATTTTATGGGTAATAGACTTTTCCCCCAAGCATGATTGAACTTGGTTTTTGGAGGGGGTGTTAGCCTTGGATTTTCGGACAAATTGATCCTCACTCGACGAGCCCCATTTGAATGAGTATTAGCCTTAGATTTCAAACCTTGTTCATATCCAAGACCTTTTTAGTTGGTATTAGACTTCAATTTTATGGGTAATAGACTTTTCCCCCAAGCATGATTGAACTTGGTTTTTGGAGGGGGTGTTAGCCTTGGATTTTCGGACAAATTGATCCGTACTCGACGAGCCCCATTTGAATGAGTTTTAGCCTTAGATTTCAAACCTTGTTCATATCCAAGACCTTTTTAGTTGGTATTAGACTTCAATTTTATGGGAATAGACTTTTCCCCCATCATGATTGAACTTGGTTTTTGGAGGGGGTGTTAGCCTTGGATTTTCGGACAAATTGATCCTCACTCGACGAGCCCCATTTGAATGAGTATTAGCCTTAGATTTCAAACCTTGTTCATATCCAAGACCTTTTTAGTTGGTATTAGACTTCAATTTTATGGGTAATAGACTTTTCCCCCAAGCATGATTGAACTTGGTTTTTGGAGGGGGTGTTAGCCTTGGATTTTCGGACAAATTGATCCGTACTCGACGAGCCCCATTTGAATGAGTTTTAGCCTTAGATTTCAAACCTTGTTCATATCCAAGACCTTTTTAGTTGGTATTAGACTTCAATTTTATGGGTAATAGACTTTTCCCCCAAGCATGATTGAACTTGGTTTTTGGAGGGGGTGTTAGCCTTGGATTTTCGGACAAATTGATCCGTACTCGACGAGCCCCATTTGAATGAGTATTAGCCTTAGATTTCAAACCTTGTTCATATCCAAGACCTTTTTAGTTGGTATTAGACTTCAATTTTATGGGTAATAGACTTTTCCCCCAACATGATTGAACTTGGTTTTTGGAGGGGGTGTTAGCCTTGGATTTTCGGACAAATTGATCCTACTCGACGAGCCCCATTTGAATGAGTTTAGCCTTAGATTTCAAACCTTGTTCATATCCAAGACCCTTTTTAGTTGGTATTAGACTTCAATTTTATGGGTAATAGACTTTTCCCCCAAGCATGATTGAACTTGGTTTTTGGAGGGGGTGTTAGCCTTGGATTTTCGGACAAATTGATCCGTACTCGACGAGCCCCATTTGAATGAGTATTAGCCTTAGATTTATAACCTTGTTCATATCCAAGACTTTTTAGTTGGTATTAGACTTCAATTTTATGGGAATAGACTTTTCCCCCAACCATGATTGAACTTGGTTTTTGGAGGGGGTGTTAGCCTTGGATTTTCGGACAAATTGATCCTCACTCGACGAGCCCCATTTGAATGAGTATTAGGCATAGCTTCAAACCTTGTTCATATCCAAGCCCTTTTTAGTTGGTATTAGACTTCAATTTTATGGGTAATAGACTTTTCCCCCAAGCATGATTGAACTTGGTTTTTGGAGGGGGTGTTAGCCTTGGATTTTCGGACAAATTGATCCGCACTCGACGAGCCCCATTTGAATGAGTTTAGCCTTAGATTTCAAACCTTGTTCATATCCAAGACCTTTTTAGTTGGTATTAGACTTCAATTTTATGGGTAATAGACTTTTCCCCCAAGCATGATTGAACTTGGTTTTTGGAGGGGGTGTTAGCCTTGGATTTTCGGACAAATTGATCCGTACTCGACGAGCCCCATTTGAATGAGTATTAGCCTTAGATTTAAACCTTGTTCATATCCAAGACCTTTTTAGTTGGTATTAGACTTCAATTTTATGGGTAATAGACTTTTCCCCCAAGCATGATTGAACTTGGTTTTTGGAGGGGGTGTTAGCCTTGGATTTTCGGACAAATTGATCCTCACTCGACGAGCCCCATTTGAATGAGTATTAGCCTTAGATTTCAAACCTTGTTCATATCCAAGACCTTTTTAGTTGGTATTAGACTTCAATTTTATGGGTAATAGACTTTTCCCCCAAGCATGATTGAACTTGGTTTTTGGAGGGGGTGTTAGCCTTGGATTTTCGGACAAATTGATCCGTACTCGACGAGCCCCATTTGAATGAGTATTAGCCTTAGATTTATAACCTTGTTCATATCCAAGACCTTTTTAGTTGGTATTAGACTTCAATTTTATGGGTAATAGACTTTTCCCCCAAGCATGATTGAACTTGGTTTTTGGAGGGGGTGTTAGCCTTGGATTTTCGGACAAATTGATCCGTACTCGACGAGCCCCATTTGAATGAGTATTAGCCTTAGATTTATAACCTTGTTCATATCCAAGACCTTTTTAGTTGGTATTAGACTTCAATTTTATGGGTAATAGACTTTTCCCCCAAGCATGATTGAACTTGGTTTTTGGAGGGGGTGTTAGCCTTGGATTTTCGGACAAATTGATCCTCACTCGACGAGCCCCATTTGAATGAGTATTAGCCTTAGATTTCAAACCTTGTTCATATCCAAGCCCTTTTTAGTTGGTATTAGACTTCAATTTTATGGGTAATAGACTTTTCCCCCAAGCATGATTGAAGTTGGTTTTTGGAGGGGGTGTTAGCCTTGGATTTTCGGACAAATTGATCCGTACTCGACGAGCCCCATTTGAATGAGTTTTAGCCTTAGATTTCAAACCTTGTTCATATCCAAGACCTTTTTAGTTGGTATTAGACTTCAATTTTATGGGTAATAGACTTTTCCCCCAACATGATTGAACTTGGTTTTTGGAGGGGGTGTTAGCCTTGGATTTTCGGACAAATTGATCCGTACTCGACGAGCCCCATTTGAATGAGTATTAGCCTTAGATTTATAACCTTGTTCATATCCAAGACCTTTTTAGTTGGTATTAGACTTCAATTTTATGGGTAATAGACTTTTCCCCCAAGCATGATTGAACTTGGTTTTTGGAGGGGGTGTTAGCCTTGGATTTTCGGACAAATTGATCCGTACTCGACGAGCCCCATTTGAATGAGTTTAGCCTTAGATTTCAAACCTTGTTCATATCCAAGACCTTTTTAGTTGGTATTAGACTTCAATTTTATGGGTAATAGACTTTTCCCCCAAGCATGATTGAACTTGGTTTTTGGAGGGGGTGTTAGCCTTGGATTTTCGGACAAATTGATCCGTACTCGACGAGCCCCATTTGAATGAGTTTAGCCTTAGATTTCAAACCTTGTTCATATCCAAGACCTTTTTAGTTGGTATTAGACTTCAATTTTATGGGTAATAGACTTTTCCCCCAACATGATTGAACTTGGTTTTTGGAGGGGGTGTTAGCCTTGGATTTTCGGACAAATTGATCCTCACTCGACGAGCCCCATTTGAATGAGTTTAGGCCTTAGATTTCAAACCTTGTTCATATCCAAGACCCTTTTTAGTTGGTATTCGACTTCAATTTTATGGGTAATAGACTTTTCCCCCAAGCATGATTGAACTTGGTTTTTGGAGGGGGTGTTAGCCTTGGATTTCCGGATAAATTGATCCGTACTCGACGAGCCCCATTTGAATGAGTTTTAGCCTTAGATTTCAAACCTTGTTCATATCCAAGAACTTTTTAGTTGGTATTAGACTTCAATTTTATGGGAATAGACTTTTCCCCCAACCATGATTGAACTTGGTTTTTGGAGGGGGTGTTAGCCTTGGATTTTCAGACAAATTGATCCTCACTCGACGAGCCCCATTTGAATGAGTATTAGGCATAGCTTTTAAACCTTGTTCATATCCAAACCCTTTTTAGTTGGTATTAGACTTCAATTTTATGGGTAATAGACTTTTCCCCCAAGCATGATTGAAGTTGGTTTTTGGAGGGGGTGTTAGCCTTGGATTTTCGGACAAATTGATCCGTACTCGACGAGCCCCATTTGAATGAGTTTTAGCCTTAGATTTCAAACCTTGTTCATATCCAAGACCTTTTTAGTTGGTATTAGACTTCAATTTTATGGGTAATAGACTTTTCCCCCAAGCATGATTGAACTTGGTTTTTGGAGGGGGTGTTAGCCTTGGATTTTCGGACAAATTGATCCGTACTCGACGAGCCCCATTTGAATGAGTATTAGCCTTAGATTTATAACCTTGTTCATATCCAAGACCTTTTTAGTTGGTATTAGACTTCAATTTTATGGGTAATAGACTTTTCCCCCAAGCATGATTGAACTTGGTTTTTGGAGGGGGTGTTAGCCTTGGATTTTCGGACAAATTGATCCTCACTCGACGAGCCCCATTTGAATGAGTATTAGCATAGATTCAAACCTTGTTCATATCCAAGCCCTTTTTAGTTGGTATTAGACTTCAATTTTATGGGTAATAGACTTTTCCCCCAAGCATGATTGAACTTGGTTTTTGGAGGGGGTGTTAGCCTTGGATTTTCGGACAAATTGATCCTCACTCGACGAGCCCCATTTGAATGAGTATTAGCCTTAGATTTAAACCTTGTTCATATCCAAGACCTTTTTAGTTGGTATTAGACTTCAATTTTATGGGTAATAGACTTTTCCCCCAAGCATGATTGAACTTGGTTTTTGGAGGGGGTGTTAGCCTTGGATTTTCGGACAAATTGATCCGTACTCGACGAGCCCCATTTGAATGAGTATTAGCCTTAGATTTAAACCTTGTTCATATCCAAGACCTTTTTAGTTGGTATTAGACTTCAATTTTATGGGTAATAGACTTTTCCCCCAAGCATGATTGAACTTGGTTTTTGGAGGGGGTGTTAGCCTTGGATTTTCGGACAAATTGATCCTCACTCGACGAGCCCCATTTGAATGAGTATTAGCATAGCTTTCAAACCTTGTTCATATCCAAGCCTTTTTAGTTGGTATTAGACTTCAATTTTATGGGTAATAGACTTTTCCCCCAAGCATGATTGAACTTGGTTTTTGGAGGGGGTGTTAGCCTTGGATTTTCGGACAAATTGATCCGCACTCGACGAGCCCCATTTGAATGAGTTTTAGCCTTAGATTTCAAACCTTGTTCATATCCAAGACCTTTTTAGTTGGTATTAGACTTCAATTTTATGGGTAATAGACTTTTCCCCCAAGCATGATTGAACTTGGTTTTTGGAGGGGGTGTTAGCCTTGGATTTTCGGACAAATTGATCCGTACTCGACGAGCCCCATTTGAATGAGTATTAGCCTTAGATTTAAACCTTGTTCATATCCAAGACCTTTTTAGTTGGTATTAGACTTCAATTTTATGGGTAATAGACTTTTCCCCCAAGCATGATTGAACTTGGTTTTTGGAGGGGGTGTTAGCCTTGGATTTTCGGACAAATTGATCCGTACTCGACGAGCCCCATTTGAATGAGTTTAGCCTTAGATTTCAAACCTTGTTCATATCCAAGACCTTTTTAGTTGGTATTAGACTTCAATTTTATGGGTAATAGACTTTTCCCCCAAGCATGATTGAACTTGGTTTATGGAGGGGGTGTTAGCCTTGGATTTTCGGACAAATTGATCCGTACTCATCGAGCCCCATTTGAATGAGTTTTAGCCTTAGATTTCAAACCTTGTTCATATCCAAGACCTTTTTAGTTGGTATTAGACTTCAATTTTATGGGTAATAGACTTTTCCCCCAAGCATGATTGAACTTGGTTTTTGGAGGGGGTGTTAGCCTTGGATTTTCGGACAAATTGATCCTCACTCGACGAGCCCCATTTGAATGAGTATTAGCCTTAGATTTAAAACCTTGTTCATATCCAAGACCTTTTTAGTTGGTATTAGACTTCAATTTTATGGGTAATAGACTTTTCCCCCAAGCATGATTGAAGTTGGTTTTTGGAGGGGGTGTTAGCCTTGGATTTTCGGACAAATTGATCCGTACTCGACGAGCCCCATTTGAATGAGTATTAGCCTTAGATTTATAACCTTGTTTATATCCAAGAGCTTTTTAGTTGGTATTAGACTTCAATTTTATGGGAATAGACTTTTCCCCCAACCATGATTGAACTTGGTTTTTGGAGGGGGTGTTAGCCCTGGATTTTCGGACAAATTGATCCTCACTCGACGAGCCCCATTTGAATGAGTATTAGGCATAGCTGTCAAACCTTGTTCATATCCAAGCCCTTTTTAGTTGGTATTAGACTTCAATTTTATGGGTAATAGACTTTTCCCCCAAGCATGATTGAGGTTGGTTTTTGGAGGGGGTGTTAGCCTTGGATTTTCGGACAAATTGATCCGCACTCGACGAGCCCCATTTGAATGAGTTTTAGCCTTAGATTTCAAACCTTGTTCATATCCAAGACCTTTTTAGTTGGTATTAGACCTCAATTTTATGGGTAATAGACTTTTCCCCAAGCATGATTGAACTTGGATTTTGGAGGGGGTGTTAGCCTTGGATTTTCGGACAAATTGATCCGTACTCGACGAGCCCCATTTGAATGAGTATTAGCCTTAGATTTATAACCTTGTTTATATCCAAGAGCTTTTTAGTTGGTATTAGACTTCAATTTTATGGGAATAGACTTTTCCCCCAACCATGATTGAACTTGGTTTTTGGAGGGGGTGTTAGCCCTGGATTTTCGGACAAATTGATCCTCACTCGACGAGCCCCATTTGAATGAGTATTAGGCATAGCTGTCAAACCTTGTTCATATCCAAGCCCTTTTTAGTTGGTATTAGACTTCAATTTTATGGGTAATAGACTTTTCCCCCAAGCATGATTGAACTTGGTTTTTGGAGGGGGTGTTAGCCTTGGATTTTCGGACAAATTGATCCTCACTCGACGAGCCCCATTTGATTGAGTTTTAGCCTTTGATTCAAACCTTGTTCATATCCAAGACCTTTTTAGTTGGTATTAGACTTCAATTTTATGGGTAATAGACTTTTCCCCCAAGCATGATTGAACTTGGTTTTTGGAGGGGGTGTTAGCCTTGGATTTTCGGACAAATTGATCCGTACTCGACGAGCCCCATTTGAATGAGTATTAGCCTTAGATTTATAACCTTGTTCATATCCAAGACCTTTTTAGTTGGTATTAGACTTCAATTTTATGGGTAATAGACTTTTCCCCCAAGCATGATTGAACTTGGTTTTTGGAGGGGGTGTTAGCCTTGGATTTTCGGACAAATTGATCCTCACTCGACGAGCCCCATTTGAATGAGTTTAGCATAGATTTCAAACCTTGTTCATATCCAAGACCTTTTTAGTTGGTATTAGACTTCAATTTTATGGGTAATAGACTTTTCCCCCAAGCATGATTGAACTTGGTTTTTGGAGGGGGTGTTAGCCTTGGATTTTCGGACAAATTGATCCGCACTCGACGAGCCCCATTTGAATGAGTTTTAGCCTTAGATTTCAAACCTTGTTCATATCCAAGACCTTTTTAGTTGGTATTAGACTTCAATTTTATGGGTAATAGACTTTTCCCCCAAGCATGATTGAACTTGGTTTTTGGAGGGGGTGTTAGCCTTGGATTTTCGGACAAATTGATCCGTACTCGACGAGCCCCATTTCAATGAGTATTAGCCTTAGATTTATAACCTTGTTCATATCCAAGACCTTTTTAGTTGGTATTAGACTTCAATTTTATGGGTAATAGACTTTTCCTCCTAGCATGATTGAACTTGGTTTTTCGAGGGGGTGTTAGCCTTGGATTTCTGGACAAATTGATCCGTACTTGACGAGCCCCATTTGAATGAGTTTAACCTTAGATTTCAAACCTTGTTCATATCCAAGACCTTTTTAGTTGGTATTAGACTTCAATTTTATGGGTAATAGACTTTTCCCCCAAGCATGATTGAACTTGGTTTTTGGAGGGGGTGTTAGCCTTGGATTTTCGGACAAATTGATCCGTACTCGACGAGCCCCATTTGAATGAGTTTTAGCCTTAGATTTCAAACCTTGTTCATATCCAAGACCTTTTTAGTTGGTATTAGACTTCAATTTTATGGGAATAGACTTTTCCCCCAACATGATTGAACTTGGTTTTTGGAGGGCGTGTTAGCCTTGGATTTTCGGACAAATTGATCCTCACTCGACGAGCCCCATTTGAATGAGTATTAGGCTTAGATTTCAAACCCTGTTCATATGCAAGACCTTTTTAGTAGGTATTAGACTTCAATTTTATGGGTAATAGACTTTTCCCCCAAGCATGATTGAACTTGGTTTTTGGAGGGGGTGTTAGCCTTGGATTTTCGGACAAATTGATCCGTACTCGACGAGCCCCATTTGAATGAGTATTAGCCTTAGATTTAAACCTTGTTCATATCCAAGACCTTTTTAGTTGGTATTAGACTTCAATTTTATGGGAATAGACTTTTCCCCCAACATGATTGAACTTGGTTTTTGGAGGGGGTGTTAGCCTTGGATTTTCGGACAAATTGATCCTCACTCGACGAGCCCCATTTGAATGAGTATTAGGCATTAGCTTCAAACCTTGTTCATATCCAAGCCCTTTTTAGTTGGTATTAGACTTCAATTTTATGGGTAATAGACTTTTCCCCCAAGCATGATTGAACTTGGTTTTTGGAGGGGGTGTTAGCCTTGGATTTTCGGACAAATTGATCCGTACTCGACGAGCCCCATTTGAATGAGTTTTAGCCTTAGATTTCAAACCTTGTTCATATCCAAGACCTTTTTAGTTGGTATTAGACTTCAATTTTATGGGTAATAGACTTTTCCCCAAGCATGATTGAACTTGGTTTTTGGAGGGGGTGTTAGCCTTGGATTTTCGGACAAATTGATCCGTACTCGACGAGCCCCATTTGAATGAGTATTAGCCTTAGATTTATAACCTTGTTTATATCCAAGAGCTTTTTAGTTGGTATTAGACTTCAATTTTATGGGAATAGACTTTCCCCCCAACCATGATTGAACTTCGTTTTTGGAGGGGGTGTTAGCCCTGGATTTTCGGACAAATTGATCCTCACTCGACGAGCCCCATTTGAATGAGTATTAGGCATAGCTGTCAAACCTTGTTCATATCCAAGCCCTTTTTAGTTGGTATTAGACTTCAATTTTATGGGTAATAGACTTTTCCCCCAAGCATGATTGAACTTGGTTTTTGGAGGGGGTGTTAGCCTTGGATTTTCGGACAAATTGATCCTCACTCGACGAGCCCCATTTGAATGAGTATTAGCCTTAGATTTATAACCTTGTTCATATCCAAGACCTTTTTAGTTGGTATTAGACTTCAATTTTATGGGTAATAGACTTTTCCCCCAAGCATGATTGAACTTGGTTTTTGGAGGGGGTGTTAGCCTTGGATTTTCGGACAAATTGATCCGTACTCGACGAGCCCCATTTGAATGAGTATTAGCCTTAGATTTCAAACCTTGTTCATATCCAAGACCTTTTTAGTTGGTATTAGACTTCAATTTTATGGGTAATAGACTTTTCCCCCAAGCATGATTGAACTTGGTTTTTGGAGGGGGTGTTAGCCTTGGATTTTCGGACAAATTGATCCTCACTCGACGAGCCCCATTTGAATGAGTATTAGCCTAGATTTCAAACCTTGTTCATATCCAAGACCTTTTTAGTTGGTATTAGACTTCAATTTTATGGGTAATAGACTTTTCCCCCAAGCATGATTGAACTTGGTTTTTGGAGGGGGTGTTAGCCTTGGATTTTCGGACAAATTGATCCGCACTCGACGAGCCCCATTTGAATGAGTTTTAGCCTTAGATTTCAAACCTTGTTCATATCCAAGACCTTTTTAGTTGGTATTAGACTTCAATTTTATGGGTAATAGACTTTTCCCCCAAGCATGATTGAACTTGGTTTTTGGAGGGGGTGTTAGCCTTGGATTTTCGGACAAATTGATCCGTACTCGACGAGCCCCATTTGAATGAGTATTAGCCTTAGATTTAAACCTTGTTCATATCCAAGACCTTTTTAGTTGGTATTAGACTTCAATTTTATGGGTAATAGACTTTTCCCCCAAGCATGATTGAACTTGGTTTTTGGAGGGGGTGTTAGCCTTGGATTTTCGGACAAATTGATCCGTACTCGACGAGCCCCATTTGAATGAGTTTAGCCTTAGATTTCAAACCTTGTTCATATCCAAGCCTTTTTAGTTGGTATTAGACTTCAATTTTATGGGTAATAGACTTTTCCCCCAAGCATGATTGAACTTGGTTTTTGGAGGGGGTGTTAGCCTTGGATTTTCGGACAAATTGATCCGTACTCGACGAGCCCCATTTGAATGAGTTTTAGCCTTAGATTTCAAACCTTGTTCATATCCAAGACCTTTTTAGTTGGTATTAGACTTCAATTTTATGGGAATAGACTTTTCCCCCAACATGATTGAACTTGGTTTTTGGAGGGGGTGTTAGCCTTGGATTTTCGGACAAATTGATCCTCACTCGACGAGCCCCATTTGAATGAGTATTAGCCTAGATTTCAAACCTTGTTCATATCCAAGACCCTTTTTAGTTGGTATTAGACTTCAATTTTATGGGTAATAGACTTTTCCCCCAAGCATGATTGAACTTGGTTTTTGGAGGGGGTGTTAGCCTTGGATTTTCGGACAAATTGATCCGTACTCGACGAGCCCCATTTGAATGAGTTTAGCCTTAGATTTCAAACCTTGTTCATATCCAAGACCTTTTTAGTTGGTATTAGACTTCAATTTTATGGGAATAGACTTTTCCCCCAACATGATTGAACTTGGTTTTTGGAGGGGGTGTTAGCCTTGGATTTTCGGACAAATTGATCCTCACTCGACGAGCCCCATTTGAATGAGTATTAGCCTTAGATTTCAAACCTTGTTCATATCCAAGCCCTTTTTAGTTGGTATTAGACTTCAATTTTATGGGTAATAGACTTTTCCCCCAAGCATGATTGAACTTGGTTTTTGGAGGGGGTGTTAGCCTTGGATTTTCGGACAAATTGATCCGCACTCGACGAGCCCCATTTGAATGAGTTTTAGCCTTAGATTTCAAACCTTGTTCATATCCAAGACCTTTTTAGTTGGTATTAGACTTCAATTTTATGGGTAATAGACTTTTCCCCCAAGCATGATTGAACTTGGTTTTTGGAGGGGGTGTTAGCCTTGGATTTTCGGACAAATTGATCCGTACTCGACGAGCCCCATTTGAATGAGTATTAGCCTTAGATTTATAACCTTGTTCATATCCAAGACCTTTTTAGTTGGTATTAGACTTCAATTTTATGGGAATAGACTTTTCCCCCAACCATGATTGAACTTGGTTTTTGGAGGGGGTGTTAGCCTTGGATTTTCGGACAAATTGATCCTCACTCGACGAGCCCCATTTGAATGAGTATTAGGCATAGCTTCAAACCTTGTTCATATCCAAACCCTTTTTAGTTGGTATTAGACTTCAATTTTATGGGTAATAGACTTTTCCCCCAAGCATGATTGAACTTGGTTTTTGGAGGGGGTGTTAGCCTTGGATTTTCGGACAAATTGATCCTCACTCGACGAGCCCCATTTGAATGAGTATTAGCCTTAGATTTAAACCTTGTTCATATCCAAGACCTTTTTAGTTGGTATTAGACTTCAATTTTATGGGTAATAGACTTTTCCCCCAAGCATGATTGAACTTGGTTTTTGGAGGGGGTGTTAGCCTTGGATTTTCGGACAAATTGATCCGTACTCGACGAGCCCCATTTGAATGAGTATTAGCCTTAGATTTAAACCTTGTTCATATCCAAGACCTTTTTAGTTGGTATTAGACTTCAATTTTATGGGTAATAGACTTTTCCCCCAAGCATGATTGAACTTGGTTTTTGGAGGGGGTGTTAGCCTTGGATTTTCGGACAAATTGATCCTCACTCGACGAGCCCCATTTGAATGAGTATTAGCCTTAGATTTCAAACCTTGTTCATATCCAAGACCTTTTTAGTTGGTATTAGACTTCAATTTTATGGGTAATAGACTTTTCCCCCAAGCATGATTGAACTTGGTTTTTGGAGGGGGTGTTAGCCTTGGATTTTCGGACAAATTGATCCGTACTCGACGAGCCCCATTTGAATGAGTTTAACCTTAGATTTCAAACCTTGTTCATATCCAAGACCTTTTTAGTTGGTATTAGACTTCAATTTTATGGGTAATAGACTTTTCCCCCAAGCATGATTGAACTTGGTTTTTGGAGGGGGTGTTAGCCTTGGATTTTCGGACAAATTGATCCGTACTCGACGAGCCCCATTTGAATGAGTATTAGCCTTAGATTTAAACCTTGTTCATATCCAAGACCTTTTTAGTTGGTATTAGACTTCAATTTTATGGGTAATAGACTTTTCCCCCAAGCATGATTGAGCTTGGTTTTTGGAGGGGGTGTTAGCCTTGGATTTTTGGACAAATTGATCCGTACTCGACGAGCCCCATTTGAATGAGTTTAACCTTAGATTTCAAACCTTGTTCATATCCAAGCCCTTTTTAGTTGGTATTAGACTTCAATTTTATGGGTAATAGACTTTTCCCCCAAGCATGATTGAACTTGGTTTTTGGAGGGGGTGTTAGCCTTGGATTTTCGGACAAATTGATCCGTACTCGACGAGCCCCATTTGAATGAGTTTAGCCTTAGATTTCAAACCTTGTTCATATCCAAGACCTTTTTAGTTGGTATTAGACTTCAATTTTATGGGAATAGACTTTTCCCCCAACATGATTGAACTTGGTTTTTGGAGGGGGTGTTAGCCTTGGATTTTCGGACAAATTGATCCTCACTCGACGAGCCCCATTTGAATGAGTATTAGGCATTAGATTTCAAACCTTGTTCATATCCAAGACCCTTTTTAGTTGGTATTAGACTTCAATTTTATGGGTAATAGACTTTTCCCCCAAGCATGATTGAACTTGGTTTTTGGAGGGGGTGTTAGCCTTGGATTTTCGGACAAATTGATCCGTACTCGACGAGCCCCATTTGAATGAGTTTAACCTTAGATTTCAAACCTTGTTCATATCCAAGACCTTTTTAGTTGGTATTAGACTTCAATTTTATGGGTAATAGACTTTTCCCCCAAGCATGATTGAACTTGGTTTTTGGAGGGGGTGTTAGCCTTGGATTTTTGGACAAATTGATCCGTACTCGACGAGCCCCATTTGAATGAGTTTAACCTTAGATTTCAAACCTTGGTCATATCCAAGCCCTTTTTAGTTGGTATTAGACTTCAATTTTATGGGTAATAGACTTTTCCCCCAAACACGATTGAGCTTTGTTTTTGGTGGGGGTGTTAGCCTTGGATTTTCGGACAAATTGATCCGTACTCGACGAGCCCCATTTGAATGAGTTTAGCCTTTTATTTCAAACCTTGTTCATATCCAAGACCTTTTTAGTTGGTAATAGACTTCAATTTTATGGGTAATAGACTTTTCCACCAATCATGATTGAACTTGGTTTTTGGAGGGGGTGTTAGCCTTGGATTTTCGGACAAATTGATCCGTACTCGACGAGCCCCATTTCAATGAGTATTAGCCTTAGATTTATAACCTTGTTCATATCCAAGACCTTTTTAGTTGGTATTAGACTTCAATTTTATGGGAATAGACTTTTCCCCCAAGCATGATTGAACTTGGTTTTTGGAGGGGGTGTTAGCCTTGGATTTTCGGACAAATTGATCCGTACTCGACGAGCCCCATTTGAATGAGTATTAGGCATTAGATTTCAAACCTTGTTCATATCCAAGACCTTTTTAGTTGGTATTAGACTTCAATTTTATGGGTAATAGACTTTTCCCCCAAGCATGATTGAACTTGGTTTTTGGAGGGGGTGTTAGCCTTGGATTTTCGGACAAATTGATCCGTACTCGACGAGCCCCATTTGAATGAGTATTAGCCTTAGATTTCAAACCTTGTTCATATCCAAGACCTTTTTAGTTGGTATTAGACTTCAATTTTATGGGTAATAGACTTTTCCCCCAAGCATGATTGAACTTGGTTTTTGGAGGGGGTGTTAGCCTTGGATTTTCGGACAAATTGATCCGTACTCGACGAGCCCCATTTGAATGAGTATTAGCCTTAGATTTCAAACCTTGTTCATATCCAAGACCTTTTTAGTTGGTATTAGACTTCAATTTTATGGGTAATAGACTTTTCCCCCAAGCATGATTGAACTTGGTTTTTGGAGGGGGTGTTAGCCTTGGATTTTCGGACAAATTGATCCGTACTCGACGAGCCCCATTTGAATGAGTTTAGCCTTAGATTTCAAACCTTGTTCATATCCAAGACCTTTTTAGTTGGTATTAGACTTCAATTTTATGGGTAATAGACTTTTCCCCCAAGCATGATTGAACTTGGTTTTTGGAGGGGGTGTTAGCCTTGGATTTTCGGACAAATTGATCCGTACTCGACGAGCCCCATTTGAATGAGTTTAGCCTTAGATTTCAAACCTTGTTCATATCCAAGACCTTTTTAGTTGGTATTAGACTTCAATTTTATGGGTAATAGACTTTTCCCCCAAGCATGATTGAACTTGGTTTTTGGAGGGGGTGTTAGCCTTGGATTTTCGGACAAATTGATCCGTACTCGACGAGCCCCATTTGAATGAGTATTAGCCTTAGATTTCAAACCTTGTTCATATCCAAGACCTTTTTAGTTGGTATTAGACTTCAATTTTATGGGTAATAGACTTTTCCCCCAAGCATGATTGAACTTGGTTTTTGGAGGGGGTGTTAGCCTTGGATTTTCGGACAAATTGATCCGTACTCGACGAGCCCCATTTGAATGAGTATTAGCCTTAGATTTCAAACCTTGTTCATATCCAAGACCTTTTTAGTTGGTATTAGACTTCAATTTTATGGGTAATAGACTTTTCCCCCAAGCATGATTGAACTTGGTTTTTGGAGGGGGTGTTAGCCTTGGATTTTCGGACAAATTGATCCGTACTCGACGAGCCCCATTTGAATGAGTTTAGCCTTAGATTTCAAACCTTGTTCATATCCAAGACCTTTTTAGTTGGTATTAGACTTCAATTTTATGGGAATAGACTTTTCCCCCAACATGATTGAACTTGGTTTTTGGAGGGGGTGTTAGCCTTGGATTTTCGGACAAATTGATCCGTACTCGACGAGCCCCATTTGAATGAGTATTAGCCTTAGATTTCAAACCTTGTTCATATCCAAGACCTTTTTAGTTGGTATTAGACTTCAATTTTATGGGTAATAGACTTTTCCCCCAAGCATGATTGAACTTGGTTTTTGGAGGGGGTGTTAGCCTTGGATTTTCGGACAAATTGATCCGTACTCGACGAGCCCCATTTGAATGAGTTTAGCCTTAGATTTCAAACCTTGTTCATATCCAAGACCTTTTTAGTTGGTATTAGACTTCAATTTTATGGGTAATAGACTTTTCCCCCAAGCATGATTGAACTTGGTTTTTGGAGGGGGTGTTAGCCTTGGATTTTCGGACAAATTGATCCGTACTCGACGAGCCCCATTTGAATGAGTTTAGCCTTAGATTTCAAACCTTGTTCATATCCAAGACCTTTTTAGTTGGTATTAGACTTCAATTTTATGGGTAATAGACTTTTCCCCCAAGCATGATTGAACTTGGTTTTTGGAGGGGGTGTTAGCCTTGGATTTTCGGACAAATTGATCCGTACTCGACGAGCCCCATTTGAATGAGTTTAGCCTTAGATTTCAAACCTTGTTCATATCCAAGACCCTTTTTAGTTGGTATTAGACTTCAATTTTATGGGTAATAGACTTTTCCCCCAAGCATGATTGAACTTGGTTTTTGGAGGGGGTGTTAGCCTTGGATTTTCGGACAAATTGATCCGTACTCGACGAGCCCCATTTGAATGAGTTTAGCCTTAGATTTCAAACCTTGTTCATATCCAAGACCTTTTTAGTTGGTATTAGACTTCAATTTTATGGGAATAGACTTTTCCCCCAAGCATGATTGAACTTGGTTTTTGGAGGGGGTGTTAGCCTTGGATTTTCGGACAAATTGATCCGTACTCGACGAGCCCCATTTGAATGAGTATTAGGCCTTAGATTTCAAACCTTGTTCATATCCAAGACCTTTTTAGTTGGTATTAGACTTCAATTTTATGGGTAATAGACTTTTCCCCCAAGCATGATTGAACTTGGTTTTTGGAGGGGGTGTTAGCCTTGGATTTTCGGACAAATTGATCCGTACTCGACGAGCCCCATTTGAATGAGTTTAGCCTTAGATTTCAAACCTTGTTCATATCCAAGACCTTTTTAGTTGGTATTAGACTTCAATTTTATGGGTAATAGACTTTTCCCCCAAGCATGATTGAACTTGGTTTTTGGAGGGGGTGTTAGCCTTGGATTTTCGGACAAATTGATCCGTACTCGACGAGCCCCATTTGAATGAGTTTAGCCTTAGATTTCAAACCTTGTTCATATCCAAGACCTTTTTAGTTGGTATTAGACTTCAATTTTATGGGTAATAGACTTTTCCCCCAAGCATGATTGAACTTGGTTTTTGGAGGGGGTGTTAGCCTTGGATTTTCGGACAAATTGATCCGTACTCGACGAGCCCCATTTGAATGAGTATTAGCCTTAGATTTCAAACCTTGTTCATATCCAAGACCTTTTTAGTTGGTATTAGACTTCAATTTTATGGGTAATAGACTTTTCCCCCAAGCATGATTGAACTTGGTTTTTGGAGGGGGTGTTAGCCTTGGATTTTCGGACAAATTGATCCGTACTCGACGAGCCCCATTTGAATGAGTTTAGCCTTAGATTTCAAACCTTGTTCATATCCAAGACCTTTTTAGTTGGTATTAGACTTCAATTTTATGGGTAATAGACTTTTCCCCCAAGCATGATTGAACTTGGTTTTTGGAGGGGGTGTTAGCCTTGGATTTTCGGACAAATTGATCCGTACTCGACGAGCCCCATTTGAATGAGTTTAGCCTTAGATTTCAAACCTTGTTCATATCCAAGACCTTTTTAGTTGGTATTAGACTTCAATTTTATGGGTAATAGACTTTTCCCCCAAGCATGATTGAACTTGGTTTTTGGAGGGGGTGTTAGCCTTGGATTTTCGGACAAATTGATCCGTACTCGACGAGCCCCATTTGAATGAGTTTAGCCTTAGATTTCAAACCTTGTTCATATCCAAGACCTTTTTAGTTGGTATTAGACTTCAATTTTATGGGTAATAGACTTTTCCCCCAAGCATGATTGAACTTGGTTTTTGGAGGGGGTGTTAGCCTTGGATTTTCGGACAAATTGATCCGTACTCGACGAGCCCCATTTGAATGAGTTTAGCCTTAGATTTCAAACCTTGTTCATATCCAAGACCTTTTTAGTTGGTATTAGACTTCAATTTTATGGGAATAGACTTTTCCCCCAAGCATGATTGAACTTGGTTTTTGGAGGGGGTGTTAGCCTTGGATTTTCGGACAAATTGATCCGTACTCGACGAGCCCCATTTGAATGAGTATTAGCCTTAGATTTCAAACCTTGTTCATATCCAAGACCTTTTTAGTTGGTATTAGACTTCAATTTTATGGGTAATAGACTTTTCCCCCAAGCATGATTGAACTTGGTTTTTGGAGGGGGTGTTAGCCTTGGATTTTCGGACAAATTGATCCGTACTCGACGAGCCCCATTTGAATGAGTTTAGCCTTAGATTTCAAACCTTGTTCATATCCAAGACCTTTTTAGTTGGTATTAGACTTCAATTTTATGGGTAATAGACTTTTCCCCCAAGCATGATTGAACTTGGTTTTTGGAGGGGGTGTTAGCCTTGGATTTTCGGACAAATTGATCCGTACTCGACGAGCCCCATTTGAATGAGTTTAGCCTTAGATTTCAAACCTTGTTCATATCCAAGACCTTTTTAGTTGGTATTAGACTTCAATTTTATGGGTAATAGACTTTTCCCCCAAGCATGATTGAACTTGGTTTTTGGAGGGGGTGTTAGCCTTGGATTTTCGGACAAATTGATCCGTACTCGACGAGCCCCATTTGAATGAGTTTAGCCTTAGATTTCAAACCTTGTTCATATCCAAGACCTTTTTAGTTGGTATTAGACTTCAATTTTATGGGTAATAGACTTTTCCCCCAAGCATGATTGAACTTGGTTTTTGGAGGGGGTGTTAGCCTTGGATTTTCGGACAAATTGATCCGTACTCGACGAGCCCCATTTGAATGAGTTTAGCCTTAGATTTCAAACCTTGTTCATATCCAAGACCTTTTTAGTTGGTATTAGACTTCAATTTTATGGGAATAGACTTTTCCCCCAAGCATGATTGAACTTGGTTTTTGGAGGGGGTGTTAGCCTTGGATTTTCGGACAAATTGATCCGTACTCGACGAGCCCCATTTGAATGAGTATTAGCCTTAGATTTCAAACCTTGTTCATATCCAAGACCTTTTTAGTTGGTATTAGACTTCAATTTTATGGGTAATAGACTTTTCCCCCAAGCATGATTGAACTTGGTTTTTGGAGGGGGTGTTAGCCTTGGATTTTCGGACAAATTGATCCGTACTCGACGAGCCCCATTTGAATGAGTTTAGCCTTAGATTTCAAACCTTGTTCATATCCAAGACCTTTTTAGTTGGTATTAGACTTCAATTTTATGGGTAATAGACTTTTCCCCCAAGCATGATTGAACTTGGTTTTTGGAGGGGGTGTTAGCCTTGGATTTTCGGACAAATTGATCCGTACTCGACGAGCCCCATTTGAATGAGTTTTAGCCTTAGATTTCAAACCTTGTTCATATCCAAGACCTTTTTAGTTGGTATTAGACTTCAATTTTATGGGTAATAGACTTTTCCCCCAAGCATGATTGAACTTGGTTTTTGGAGGGGGTGTTAGCCTTGGATTTTCGGACAAATTGATCCGTACTCGACGAGCCCCATTTGAATGAGTTTAGCCTTAGATTTCAAACCTTGTTCATATCCAAGACCTTTTTAGTTGGTATTAGACTTCAATTTTATGGGTAATAGACTTTTCCCCCAAGCATGATTGAACTTGGTTTTTGGAGGGGGTGTTAGCCTTGGATTTTCGGACAAATTGATCCGTACTCGACGAGCCCCATTTGAATGAGTTTAGCCTTAGATTTCAAACCTTGTTCATATCCAAGACCTTTTTAGTTGGTATTAGACTTCAATTTTATGGGTAATAGACTTTTCCCCCAAGCATGATTGAACTTGGTTTTTGGAGGGGGTGTTAGCCTTGGATTTTCGGACAAATTGATCCGTACTCGACGAGCCCCATTTGAATGAGTTTAGCCTTAGATTTCAAACCTTGTTCATATCCAAGACCTTTTTAGTTGGTATTAGACTTCAATTTTATGGGTAATAGACTTTTCCCCCAAGCATGATTGAACTTGGTTTTTGGAGGGGGTGTTAGCCTTGGATTTTCGGACAAATTGATCCGTACTCGACGAGCCCCATTTGAATGAGTTTTAGCCTTAGATTTCAAACCTTGTTCATATCCAAGACCTTTTTAGTTGGTATTAGACTTCAATTTTATGGGTAATAGACTTTTCCCCCAAGCATGATTGAACTTGGTTTTTGGAGGGGGTGTTAGCCTTGGATTTTCGGACAAATTGATCCGTACTCGACGAGCCCCATTTGAATGAGTTTTAGCCTTAGATTTCAAACCTTGTTCATATCCAAGACCTTTTTAGTTGGTATTAGACTTCAATTTTATGGGTAATAGACTTTTCCCCCAAGCATGATTGAACTTGGTTTTTGGAGGGGGTGTTAGCCTTGGATTTTCGGACAAATTGATCCGTACTCGACGAGCCCCATTTGAATGAGTTTAGCCTTAGATTTCAAACCTTGTTCATATCCAAGACCTTTTTAGTTGGTATTAGACTTCAATTTTATGGGTAATAGACTTTTCCCCCAAGCATGATTGAACTTGGTTTTTGGAGGGGGTGTTAGCCTTGGATTTTCGGACAAATTGATCCGTACTCGACGAGCCCCATTTGAATGAGTTTTAGCCTTAGATTTCAAACCTTGTTCATATCCAAGACCTTTTTAGTTGGTATTAGACTTCAATTTTATGGGTAATAGACTTTTCCCCCAAGCATGATTGAACTTGGTTTTTGGAGGGGGTGTTAGCCTTGGATTTTCGGACAAATTGATCCGTACTCGACGAGCCCCATTTGAATGAGTTTAGCCTTAGATTTCAAACCTTGTTCATATCCAAGACCTTTTTAGTTGGTATTAGACTTCAATTTTATGGGTAATAGACTTTTCCCCCAAGCATGATTGAACTTGGTTTTTGGAGGGGGTGTTAGCCTTGGATTTTCGGACAAATTGATCCGTACTCGACGAGCCCCATTTGAATGAGTTTTAGCCTTAGATTTCAAACCTTGTTCATATCCAAGACCTTTTTAGTTGGTATTAGACTTCAATTTTATGGGTAATAGACTTTTCCCCCAAGCATGATTGAACTTGGTTTTTGGAGGGGGTGTTAGCCTTGGATTTCGGACAAATTGATCCGTACTCGACGAGCCCCATTTGAATGAGTTTTAGCCTTAGATTTCAAACCTTGTTCATATCCAAGACCTTTTTAGTTGGTATTAGACTTCAATTTTATGGGAATAGACTTTTCCCCCAAGCATGATTGAACTTGGTTTTTGGAGGGGGTGTTAGCCTTGGATTTTTGGACAAATTGATCCGTACTCGATGAGCCCCATTTGAATGAGTTTACCCTTAGATTTCAAACCTTGTTCATATCCAAGACCTTTTTAGTTGGTATTAGACTTCAATTTTATGGGTAATAGACTTTTCCCCCAAGCATGATTGAACTTGGTTTTTGGAGGGGGTGTTAGCCTTGGATTTTCGGACAAATTGATCCGTACTCGACGAGCCCCATTTGAATGAGTTTTAGCCTTAGATTTCAAACCTTGTTCATATCCAAGACCTTTTTAGTTGGTATTAGACTTCAATTTTATGGGTAATAGACTTTTCCCCCAAGCATGATTGAACTTGGTTTTTGGAGGGGGTGTTAGCCTTGGATTTTCGGACAAATTGATCCGTACTCGACGAGCCCCATTTGAATGAGTTTTAGCCTTAGATTTCAAACCTTGTTCATATCCAAGACCTTTTTAGTTGGTATTAGACTTCAATTCTATGGGAATAGACTTTTCCCCCAAGCATGATTGAACTTGGTTTTTGGAGGGGGTGTTAGCCTTGGATTTTCGGACAAATTGATCCGTACTCGACGAGCCCCATTGGAATGAGTTTTAGCCTTAGATTTCAAACCTTGTTCATATCCAAGACCTTTTTAGTTGGTATTAGACTTCAATTTTATGGGTAATAGACTTTTCCCCCAAGCATGATTGAACTTGGTTTTTGGAGGGGGTGTTAGCCTTGGATTTTTGGACAAATTGATCCGTACTCGACGAGCCCCATTTGAATGAGTTTAACCTTAGATTTCAAACCTTGTTCATATCCAAGACCTTTTTAGTTGGTATTAGACTTCAATTTTATGGGTAATAGACTTTTCCCCCAAGCATGATTGAACTTGGTTTTTGGAGGGGGTGTTAGCCTTGGATTTTCGGACAAATTGATCCGTACTCGACGAGCCCCATTTGAATGAGTTTTAGCCTTAGATTTCAAACCTTGTTCATATCCAAGACCTTTTTAGTTGGTATTAGACTTCAATTTTATGGGTAATAGACTTTTCCCCCAAGCATGATTGAACTTGGTTTTTGGAGGGGGTGTTAGCCTTGGATTTTCGGACAAATTGATCCGTACTCGACGAGCCCCATTTGAATGAGTTTTAGCCTTAGATTTCAAACCTTGTTCATATCCAAGACCTTTTTAGTTGGTATTAGACTTCAATTTTATGGGTAATAGACTTTTCCCCCAAGCATGATTGAACTTGGTTTTTGGAGGGGGTGTTAGCCTTGGATTTTCGGACAAATTGATCCGTACTCGACGAGCCCCATTTGAATGAGTTTTAGCCTTAGATTTCAAACCTTGTTCATATCCAAGACCTTTTTAGTTGGTATTAGACTTCAATTTTATGGGTAATAGACTTTTCCCCCAAGCATGATTGAACTTGGTTTTTGGAGGGGGTGTTAGCCTTGGATTTTCGACAAATTGATCCGTACTCGACGAGCCCCATTTGAATGAGTTTAGCCTAAGATTTCAAACCTTGTTCATATCCAAGACCTTTTTAGTTGGTATTAGACTTCAATTTTATGGGTAATAGACTTTTCCCCTAAGCATGATTGAACTTGGTTTTTGGAGGGGGTGTTAGCCTTGGATTTTCGGACAAATTGATCCGTACTCGACGAGCCCCATTTGAATGAGTTTTAGCCTTAGATTTCAAACCTTGTTCATATCCAAGACCTTTTTAGTTGGTATTAGACTTCAATTTTATGGGTAATAGACTTTTCCCCCAAGCATGATTGAACTTGGTTTTTGGAGGGGGTGTTAGCCTTGGATTTTCGGACAAATTGATCCGTACTCGACGAGCCCCATTTGAATGAGTTTTAGCCTTAGATTTCAAACCTTGTTCATATCCAAGACCTTTTTAGTTGGTATTAGACTTCAATTTTATGGGTAATAGACTTTTCCCCCAAGCATGATTGAACTTGGTTTTTGGAGGGGGTGTTAGCCTTGGATTTTCGGACAAATTGATCCGTACTCGACGAGCCCCATTTGAATGAGTTTTAGCCTTAGATTTCAAACCTTGTTCATATCCAAGACCTTTTTAGTTGGTATTAGACTTCAATTTTATGGGTAATAGACTTTTCCCCCAAGCATGATTGAACTTGGTTTTTGGAGGGGGTGTTAGCCTTGGATTTTCGGACAAATTGATCCGTACTCGACGAGCCCCATTTGAATGAGTTTTAGCCTTAGATTTCAAACCTTGTTCATATCCAAGACCTTTTTAGTTGGTATTAGACTTCAATTTTATGGGTAATAGACTTTTCCCCCAAGCATGATTGAACTTGGTTTTTGGAGGGGGTGTTAGCCTTGGATTTTCGGACAAATTGATCCGTACTCGACGAGCCCCATTTGAATGAGTTTTAGCCTTAGATTTCAAACCTTGTTCATATCCAAGACCTTTTTAGTTGGTATTAGACTTCAATTTTATGGGTAATAGACTTTTCCCCCAAGCATGATTGAACTTGGTTTTTGGAGGGGGTGTTAGCCTTGGATTTTCGGACAAATTGATCCGTACTCGACGAGCCCCATTTGAATGAGTTTTAGCCTTAGATTTCAAACCTTGTTCATATCCAAGACCTTTTTAGTTGGTATTAGACTTCAATTTTATGGGTAATAGACTTTTCCCCCAAGCATGATTGAACTTGGTTTTTGGAGGGGGTGTTAGCCTTGGATTTTCGGACAAATTGATCCGTACTCGACGAGCCCCATTTGAATGAGTTTTAGCCTTAGATTTCAAACCTTGTTCATATCCAAGACCTTTTTAGTTGGTATTAGACTTCAATTTTATGGGTAATAGACTTTTCCCCCAAGCATGATTGAACTTGGTTTTTGGAGGGGGTGTTAGCCTTGGATTTTCGGACAAATTGATCCGTACTCGACGAGCCCCATTTGAATGAGTTTTAGCCTTAGATTTCAAACCTTGTTCATATCCAAGACCTTTTTAGTTGGTATTAGACTTCAATTTTATGGGTAATAGACTTTTCCCCAAGCATGATTGAACTTGGTTTTTGGAGGGGGTGTTAGCCTTGGATTTTCGGACAAATTGATCCGTACTCGACGAGCCCCATTTGAATGAGTTTAGCCTTAGATTTCAAACCTTGTTCATATCCAAGACCTTTTTAGTTGGTATTAGACTTCAATTTTATGGGTAATAGACTTTTCCCCCAAGCATGATTGAACTTGGTTTTTGGAGGGGGTGTTAGCCTTGGATTTTCGGACAAATTGATCCGTACTCGACGAGCCCCATTTGAATGAGTTTAGCCTTAGATTTCAAACCTTGTTCATATCCAAGACCTTTTTAGTTGGTATTAGACTTCAATTTTATGGGTAATAGACTTTTCCCCAAGCATGATTGAACTTGGTTTTTGGAGGGGGTGTTAGCCTTGGATTTTCGGACAAATTGATCCGTACTCGACGAGCCCCATTTGAATGAGTTTTAGCCTTAGATTTCAAACCTTGTTCATATCCAAGACCTTTTTAGTTGGTATTAGACTTCAATTTTATGGGTAATAGACTTTTCCCCCAAGCATGATTGAACTTGGTTTTTGGAGGGGGTGTTAGCCTTGGATTTTCGGACAAATTGATCCGTACTCGACGAGCCCCATTTGAATGAGTTTTAGCCTTAGATTTCAAACCTTGTTCATATCCAAGACCTTTTTAGTTGGTATTAGACTTCAATTTTATGGGTAATAGACTTTTCCCCCAAGCATGATTGAACTTGGTTTTTGGAGGGGGTGTTAGCCTTGGATTTTCGGACAAATTGATCCGTACTCGACGAGCCCCATTTGAATGAGTTTTAGCCTTAGATTTCAAACCTTGTTCATATCCAAGACCTTTTTAGTTGGTATTAGACTTCAATTTTATGGGTAATAGACTTTTCCCCCAAGCATGATTGAACTTGGTTTTTGGAGGGGGTGTTAGCCTTGGATTTTCGGACAAATTGATCCGTACTCGACGAGCCCCATTTGAATGAGTTTAGCCTTAGATTTCAAACCTTGTTCATATCCAAGACCTTTTTAGTTGGTATTAGACTTCAATTTTATGGGTAATAGACTTTTCCCCAAGCATGATTGAACTTGGTTTTTGGAGGGGGTGTTAGCCTTGGATTTTCGGACAAATTGATCCGTACTCGACGAGCCCCATTTGAATGAGTTTTAGCCTTAGATTTCAAACCTTGTTCATATCCAAGACCTTTTTAGTTGGTATTAGACTTCAATTTTATGGGTAATAGACTTTTCCCCCAAGCATGATTGAACTTGGTTTTTGGAGGGGGTGTTAGCCTTGGATTTTCGGACAAATTGATCCTACTCGACGAGCCCCATTTGAATGAGTTTTAGCCTTAGATTTCAAACCTTGTTCATATCCAAGACCTTTTTAGTTGGTATTAGACTTCAATTTTATGGGTAATAGACTTTTCCCCCAAGCATGATTGAACTTGGTTTTTGGAGGGGGTGTTAGCCTTGGATTTTCGGACAAATTGATCCGTACTCGACGAGCCCCATTTGAATGAGTTTTAGCCTTAGATTTCAAACCTTGTTCATATCCAAGACCTTTTTAGTTGGTATTAGACTTCAATTTTATGGGTAATAGACTTTTCCCCCAAGCATGATTGAACTTGGTTTTTGGAGGGGGTGTTAGCCTTGGATTTTCGGACAAATTGATCCGTACTCGACGAGCCCCATTTGAATGAGTATTAGCCTTAGATTTCAAACCTTGTTCATATCCAAGACCTTTTTAGTTGGTATTAGACTTCAATTTTATGGGTAATAGACTTTTCCCCCAAGCATGATTGAACTTGGTTTTTGGAGGGGGTGTTAGCCTTGGATTTTCGGACAAATTGATCCGTACTCGACGAGCCCCATTTGAATGAGTTTTAGCCTTAGATTTCAAACCTTGTTCATATCCAAGACCTTTTTAGTTGGTATTAGACTTCAATTTTATGGGTAATAGACTTTTCCCCCAAGCATGATTGAACTTGGTTTTTGGAGGGGGTGTTAGCCTTGGATTTTCGGACAAATTGATCCGTACTCGACGAGCCCCATTTGAATGAGTTTTAGCCTTAGATTTCAAACCTTGTTCATATCCAAGACCTTTTTAGTTGGTATTAGACTTCAATTTTATGGGTAATAGACTTTTCCCCCAAGCATGATTGAACTTGGTTTTTGGAGGGGGTGTTAGCCTTGGATTTTCGGACAAATTGATCCGTACTCGACGAGCCCCATTTGAATGAGTTTTAGCCTTAGATTTCAAACCTTGTTCATATCCAAGACCTTTTTAGTTGGTATTAGACTTCAATTTTATGGGTAATAGACTTTTCCCCCAAGCATGATTGAACTTGGTTTTTGGAGGGGGTGTTAGCCTTGGATTTTCGGACAAATTGATCCGTACTCGACGAGCCCCATTTGAATGAGTTTTAGCCTTAGATTTCAAACCTTGTTCATATCCAAGACCTTTTTAGTTGGTATTAGACTTCAATTTTATGGGTAATAGACTTTTCCCCCAAGCATGATTGAACTTGGTTTTTGGAGGGGGTGTTAGCCTTGGATTTTCGGACAAATTGATCCGTACTCGACGAGCCCCATTTGAATGAGTTTAGCCTTAGATTTCAAACCTTGTTCATATCCAAGACCTTTTTAGTTGGTATTAGACTTCAATTTTATGGGTAATAGACTTTTCCCCCAAGCATGATTGAACTTGGTTTTTGGAGGGGGTGTTAGCCTTGGATTTTCGGACAAATTGATCCGTACTCGACGAGCCCCATTTGAATGAGTTTTAGCCTTAGATTTCAAACCTTGTTCATATCCAAGACCTTTTTAGTTGGTATTAGACTTCAATTTTATGGGTAATAGACTTTTCCCCCAAGCATGATTGAACTTGGTTTTTGGAGGGGGTGTTAGCCTTGGATTTTCGGACAAATTGATCCTACTCGACGAGCCCCATTTGAATGAGTTTTAGCCTTAGATTTCAAACCTTGTTCATATCCAAGACCTTTTTAGTTGGTATTAGACTTCAATTTTATGGGTAATAGACTTTTCCCCCAAGCATGATTGAACTTGGTTTTTGGAGGGGGTGTTAGCCTTGGATTTTCGGACAAATTGATCCGTACTCGACGAGCCCCATTTGAATGAGTTTTAGCCTTAGATTTCAAACCTTGTTCATATCCAAGACCTTTTTAGTTGGTATTAGACTTCAATTTTATGGGTAATAGACTTTTCCCCCAAGCATGATTGAACTTGGTTTTTGGAGGGGGTGTTAGCCTTGGATTTTCGGACAAATTGATCCGTACTCGACGAGCCCCATTTGAATGAGTTTTAGCCTTAGATTTCAAACCTTGTTCATATCCAAGACCTTTTTAGTTGGTATTAGACTTCAATTTTATGGGTAATAGACTTTTCCCCCAAGCATGATTGAACTTGGTTTTTGGAGGGGGTGTTAGCCTTGGATTTTCGGACAAATTGATCCGTACTCGACGAGCCCCATTTGAATGAGTATTAGCCTTAGATTTCAAACCTTGTTCATATCCAAGACCTTTTTAGTTGGTATTAGACTTCAATTTTATGGGTAATAGACTTTTCCCCAAGCATGATTGAACTTGGTTTTTGGAGGGGGTGTTAGCCTTGGATTTTCGGACAAATTGATCCTCACTCGACGAGCCCCATTTGAATGAGTTTTAGCCTTAGATTTCAAACCTTGTTCATATCCAAGACCTTTTTAGTTGGTATTAGACTTCAATTTTATGGGTAATAGACTTTTCCCCCAAGCATGATTGAACTTGGTTTTTGGAGGGGGTGTTAGCCTTGGATTTTCGGACAAATTGATCCGTACTCGACGAGCCCCATTTGAATGAGTTTTAGCCTTAGATTTCAAACCTTGTTCATATCCAAGACCTTTTTAGTTGGTATTAGACTTCAATTTTATGGGTAATAGACTTTTCCCCCAAGCATGATTGAACTTGGTTTTTGGAGGGGGTGTTAGCCTTGGATTTTCGGACAAATTGATCCGTACTCGACGAGCCCCATTTGAATGAGTTTTAGCCTTAGATTTCAAACCTTGTTCATATCCAAGACCTTTTTAGTTGGTATTAGACTTCAATTTTATGGGTAATAGACTTTTCCCCCAAGCATGATTGAACTTGGTTTTTGGAGGGGGTGTTAGCCTTGGATTTTCGGACAAATTGATCCGTACTCGACGAGCCCCATTTGAATGAGTTTAGCCTTAGATTTCAAACCTTGTTCATATCCAAGACCTTTTTAGTTGGTATTAGACTTCAATTTTATGGGTAATAGACTTTTCCCCCAAGCATGATTGAACTTGGTTTTTGGAGGGGGTGTTAGCCTTGGATTTTCGGACAAATTGATCCTACTCGACGAGCCCCATTTGAATGAGTTTTAGCCTTAGATTTCAAACCTTGTTCATATCCAAGACCTTTTTAGTTGGTATTAGACTTCAATTTTATGGGTAATAGACTTTTCCCCCAAGCATGATTGAACTTGGTTTTTGGAGGGGGTGTTAGCCTTGGATTTTCGGACAAATTGATCCGTACTCGACGAGCCCCATTTGAATGAGTTTTAGCCTTAGATTTCAAACCTTGTTCATATCCAAGACCTTTTTAGTTGGTATTAGACTTCAATTTTATGGGTAATAGACTTTTCCCCCAAGCATGATTGAACTTGGTTTTTGGAGGGGGTGTTAACCTTGGATTTTCGGACAAATTGATCCGTACTCGACGAGCCCCATTTGAATGAGTTTTAGCCTTAGATTTCAAACCTTGTTCATATCTAAGACCTTTTTAGTTGGTATTAGACTTCAATTTTATGGGTAATAGACTTTTCCCCCAAGCATGATTGAACTTGGTTTTTGGAGGGGGTGTTAGCCTTGGATTTTCGGACAAATTGATCCTCACTCGACGAGCCCCATTTGAATGAGTATTAGCCTTAGATTTCAAACCTTGTTCATATCCAAGACCTTTTTAGTTGGTATTAGACTTCAATTTTATGGGTAATAGACTTTTCCCCCAAGCATGATTGAACTTGGTTTTTGGAGGGGGTGTTAGCCTTGGATTTTCGGACAAATTGATCCGTACTCGACGAGCCCCATTTGAATGAGTTTTAGCCTTAGATTTCAAACCTTGTTCATATCCAAGACCTTTTTAGTTGGTATTAGACTTCAATTTTATGGGTAATAGACTTTTCCCCCAAGCATGATTGAACTTGGTTTTTGGAGGGGGTGTTAGCCTTGGATTTTCGGACAAATTGATCCGTACTCGACGAGCCCCATTTGAATGAGTTTTAGCCTTAGATTTCAAACCTTGTTCATATCCAAGACCTTTTTAGTTGGTATTAGACTTCAATTTTATGGGTAATAGACTTTTCCCCCAAGCATGATTGAACTTGGTTTTTGGAGGGGGTGTTAGCCTTGGATTTTCGGACAAATTGATCCTCACTCGACGAGCCCCATTTGAATGAGTTTTAGCCTTAGATTTCAAACCTTGTTCATATCCAAGACCTTTTTAGTTGGTATTAGACTTCAATTTTATGGGTAATAGACTTTTCCCCCAAGCATGATTGAACTTGGTTTTTGGAGGGGGTGTTAGCCTTGGATTTTCGGACAAATTGATCCTCACTCGACGAGCCCCATTTGAATGAGTTTTAGCCTTAGATTTCAAACCTTGTTCATATCCAAGACCTTTTTAGTTGGTATTAGACTTCAATTTTATGGGTAATAGACTTTTCCCCCAAGCATGATTGAACTTGGTTTTTGGAGGGGGTGTTAGCCTTGGATTTTCGGACAAATTGATCCTACTCGACGAGCCCCATTTGAATGAGTTTAGCCTTAGATTTCAAACCTTGTTCATATCCAAGACCTTTTTAGTTGGTATTAGACTTCAATTTTATGGGTAATAGACTTTTCCCCCAAGCATGATTGAACTTGGTTTTTGGAGGGGGTGTTAGCCTTGGATTTTCGGACAAATTGATCCGTACTCGACGAGCCCCATTTGAATGAGTTTTAGCCTTAGATTTCAAACCTTGTTCATATCCAAGACCTTTTTAGTTGGTATTAGACTTCAATTTTATGGGTAATAGACTTTTCCCCCAAGCATGATTGAACTTGGTTTTTGGAGGGGGTGTTAGCCTTGGATTTTCGGACAAATTGATCCTCACTCGACGAGCCCCATTTGAATGAGTTTTAGCCTTAGATTTCAAACCTTGTTCATATCCAAGACCTTTTTAGTTGGTATTAGACTTCAATTTTATGGGTAATAGACTTTTCCCCCAAGCATGATTGAACTTGGTTTTTGGAGGGGGTGTTAGCCTTGGATTTTCGGACAAATTGATCCTACTCGACGAGCCCCATTTGAATGAGTTTTAGCCTTAGATTTCAAACCTTGTTCATATCCAAGACCTTTTTAGTTGGTATTAGACTTCAATTTTATGGGTAATAGACTTTTCCCCCAAGCATGATTGAACTTGGTTTTTGGAGGGGGTGTTAGCCTTGGATTTTCGGACAAATTGATCCTCACTCGACGAGCCCCATTTGAATGAGTATTAGCCTTAGATTTCAAACCTTGTTCATATCCAAGACCCTTTTTAGTTGGTATTAGACTTCAATTTTATGGGTAATAGACTTTTCCCCCAAGCATGATTGAACTTGGTTTTTGGAGGGGGTGTTAGCCTTGGATTTTCGGACAAATTGATCCTCACTCGACGAGCCCCATTTGAATGAGTTTTAGCCTTAGATTTCAAACCTTGTTCATATCCAAGACCTTTTTAGTTGGTATTAGACTTCAATTTTATGGGTAATAGACTTTTCCCCCAAGCATGATTGAACTTGGTTTTTGGAGGGGGTGTTAGCCTTGGATTTTCGGACAAATTGATCCTCACTCGACGAGCCCCATTTGAATGAGTTTTAGCCTTAGATTTCAAACCTTGTTCATATCCAAGACCTTTTTAGTTGGTATTAGACTTCAATTTTATGGGTAATAGACTTTTCCCCCAAGCATGATTGAACTTGGTTTTTGGAGGGGGTGTTAGCCTTGGATTTTCGGACAAATTGATCCGTACTCGACGAGCCCCATTTGAATGAGTTTTAGCCTTAGATTTCAAACCTTGTTCATATCCAAGACCTTTTTAGTTGGTATTAGACTTCAATTTTATGGGTAATAGACTTTTCCCCCAAGCATGATTGAACTTGGTTTTTGGAGGGGGTGTTAGCCTTGGATTTTCGGACAAATTGATCCTCACTCGACGAGCCCCATTTGAATGAGTTTAGCCTTAGATTTCAAACCTTGTTCATATCCAAGACCCTTTTTAGTTGGTATTAGACTTCAATTTTATGGGTAATAGACTTTTCCCCCAAGCATGATTGAACTTGGTTTTTGGAGGGGGTGTTAGCCTTGGATTTTCGGACAAATTGATCCTCACTCGACGAGCCCCATTTGAATGAGTTTTAGCCTTAGATTTCAAACCTTGTTCATATCCAAGACCTTTTTAGTTGGTATTAGACTTCAATTTTATGGGTAATAGACTTTTCCCCCAAGCATGATTGAACTTGGTTTTTGGAGGGGGTGTTAGCCTTGGATTTTCGGACAAATTGATCCTCACTCGACGAGCCCCATTTGAATGAGTTTTAGCCTTAGATTTCAAACCTTGTTCATATCCAAGACCTTTTTAGTTGGTATTAGACTTCAATTTTATGGGTAATAGACTTTTCCCCCAAGCATGATTGAACTTGGTTTTTGGAGGGGGTGTTAGCCTTGGATTTTCGGACAAATTGATCCGTACTCGACGAGCCCCATTTGAATGAGTTTTAGCCTTAGATTTCAAACCTTGTTCATATCCAAGACCTTTTTAGTTGGTATTAGACTTCAATTTTATGGGTAATAGACTTTTCCCCCAAGCATGATTGAACTTGGTTTTTGGAGGGGGTGTTAGCCTTGGATTTTCGGACAAATTGATCCTCACTCGACGAGCCCCATTTGAATGAGTATTAGCCTTAGATTTCAAACCTTGTTCATATCCAAGACCTTTTTAGTTGGTATTAGACTTCAATTCTATGGGTAATAGACTTTTCCCCCAAGCATGATTGAACTTGGTTTTTGGAGGGGGTGTTAGCCTTGGATTTTCGGACAAATTGATCCTCACTCGACGAGCCCCATTTGAATGAGTTTTAGCCTTAGATTTCAAACCTTGTTCATATCCAAGACCTTTTTAGTTGGTATTAGACTTCAATTTTATGGGTAATAGACTTTTCCCCCAAGCATGATTGAACTTGGTTTTTGGAGGGGGTGTTAGCCTTGGATTTTCGGACAATTGATCCTACTCGACGAGCCCCATTTGAATGAGTTTTAGCCTTAGATTTCAAACCTTGTTCATATCCAAGACCTTTTTAGTTGGTATTAGACTTCAATTTTATGGGTAATAGACTTTTCCCCCAAGCATGATTGAACTTGGTTTTTGGAGGGGGTGTTAGCCTTGGATTTTCGGACAAATTGATCCTACTCGACGAGCCCCATTTGAATGAGTTTTAGCCTTAGATTTCAAACCTTGTTCATATCCAAGACCTTTTTAGTTGGTATTAGACTTCAATTTTATGGGTAATAGACTTTTCCCCCAAGCATGATTGAACTTGGTTTTTGGAGGGGGTGTTAGCCTTGGATTTTCGGACAAATTGATCCTCACTCGACGAGCCCCATTTGAATGAGTATTAGCCTTAGATTTCAAACCTTGTTCATATCCAAGACCTTTTTAGTTGGTATTAGACTTCAATTCTATGGGTAATAGACTTTTCCCCCAAGCATGATTGAACTTGGTTTTTGGAGGGGGTGTTAGCCTTGGATTTTCGGACAAATTGATCCTCACTCGACGAGCCCCATTTGAATGAGTTTTAGCCTTAGATTTCAAACCTTGTTCATATCCAAGACCCTTTTTAGTTGGTATTAGACTTCAATTTTATGGGTAATAGACTTTTCCCCCAAGCATGATTGAACTTGGTTTTTGGAGGGGGTGTTAGCCTTGGATTTTCGGACAAATTGATCCTACTCGACGAGCCCCATTTGAATGAGTATTAGCCTTAGATTTCAAACCTTGTTCATATCCAAGACCTTTTTAGTTGGTATTAGACTTCAATTTTATGGGTAATAGACTTTTCCCCCAAGCATGATTGAACTTGGTTTTTGGAGGGGGTGTTAGCCTTGGATTTTCGGACAAATTGATCCTCACTCGACGAGCCCCATTTGAATGAGTTTTAGCCTTAGATTTCAAACCTTGTTCATATCCAAGACCTTTTTAGTTGGTATTAGACTTCAATTTTATGGGTAATAGACTTTTCCCCCAAGCATGATTGAACTTGGTTTTTGGAGGGGGTGTTAGCCTTGGATTTTCGGACAAATTGATCCTCACTCGACGAGCCCCATTTGAATGAGTTTTAGCCTTAGATTTCAAACCTTGTTCATATCCAAGACCTTTTTAGTTGGTATTAGACTTCAATTTTATGGGTAATAGACTTTTCCCCCAAGCATGATTGAACTTGGTTTTTGGAGGGGGTGTTAGCCTTGGATTTTCGGACAAATTGATCCTCACGACGAGCCCCATTTGAATGAGTTTTAGCCTTAGATTTCAAACCTTGTTCATATCCAAGACCCATTTATTTGGTATTAGACTTCAATTCTATGGGTAATAGACTTTTCCCCCAAGCATGATTGAACTTGGTTTTTGGAGGGGGTGTTAGCCTTGGATTTTCGGACAAATTGATCCTCACTCGACGAGCCCCATTTGAATGAGTATTAGCCTTAGATTTCAAACCTTGTTCATATCCAAGCCCTTTTTAGTTGGTATTAGACTTCAATTTTATGGGTAATAGACTTTTCCCCCAAGCATGATTGAACTTGGTTTTTGGAGGGGGTGTTAGCCTTGGATTTTCGGACAAATTGATCCTCACTCGACGAGCCCCATTTGAATGAGTTTTAGCCTTAGATTTCAAACCTTGTTCATATCCAAGACCTTTTTAGTTGGTATTAGACTTCAATTTTATGGGTAATAGACTTTTCCCCCAAGCATGATTGAACTTGGTTTTTGGAGGGGGTGTTAGCCTTGGATTTTCGGACACATTGATCCTACTCGACGAGCCCCATTTGAATGAGTTTTAGCCTTAGATTTCAAACCTTGTTCATATCCAAGACCTTTTTAGTTGGTATTAGACTTCAATTTTATGGGTAATAGACTTTTCCCCCAAGCATGATTGAGCTTGGTTTTTGGAGGGGGTGTTAGCCTTGGATTTTCGGACAAATTGATCTCACTCGACGAGCCCCATTTGAATGAGTTTTAGCCTTAGATTTCAAACCTTGTTCATATCCAAGACCTTTTTAGTTGGTATTAGACTTCAATTCTATGGGTAATAGACTTTTCCCCCAAGCATGATTGAACTTGGTTTTTGGAGGGGGTGTTAGCCTTGGATTTTCGGACAAATTGATCCTCACTCGACGAGCCCCATTTGAATGAGTATTAGCCTTAGATTTCAAACCTTGTTCATATCCAAGCCCTTTTTAGTTGGTATTAGACTTCAATTCTATGGGTAATAGACTTTTCCCCCAAGCATCATTGAACTTGGTTTTTGGAGGGGGTGTTATCCTTGGATTTTCGGACAACTTGATCCTCACTCGACGAGCCCCATTTGTATGAGTTTTAGCCTTATATTTCAAACCTTGTTCATATCCAAGACCTTTTTAGTTGGTATTAGACTTCAATTTTATGGGTAATAGACTTTTCCCCGAAGCATGATTGAACTTGGTTTTTGGAGGGGGTGTTAGCCTTGGATTTCCGGACACATTGATCCGTACTCGACGAGCCCCATTTGAATGAGTTTTAGCCTTAGATTTCAAAACTTGTTCATATCCAAGACCTTTTTAGTTGGTATTAGACTTCAATTTTATGGGTAATAGACTTTTCCCCCAAGCATGATTGAGCTTGGTTTTTGGAGGGGGTGTTAGCCTTGGATTTTCGGACAAATTGATCTCACTCGACGAGCCCCATTTGAATGAGTTTTAGCCTTAGATTTCAAACCTTGTTCATATCCAAGCCCTTTTTAGTTGGTATTAGACTTCAATTTTATGGGTAATAGACTTTTCCTCAAAGCATGATTGAACTTCGTTTTTGGAGGGGGTGTTAGACTTGGATTTTCGGACAAATTGATCCTCACTCGACGAGCCCCATTTCAATGAGTATTAGCCTTAGATTTCAAACCTTGTTCATATCCAAGCCCTTTTTAGTTGGTATTAGACTTCAATTCTATGGGTAATAGACTTTTCCCCCAAGCATCATTGAACTTGGTTTTTGGAGGGGGTGTTATCCTTGGATTTTCGGACAAATTGATCCTCACTCGACGAGCCCCATTTGAATGAGTTTTAGCCTTAGATTTCAAACCTTGTTCATATCCAAGACCTTTTTAGTTGGTATTAGACTTCAATTTTATGGGTAATAGACTTTTCCCCCAAGCATGATTGAACTTGGTTTTTGGAGGGGGTGTTAGCCTTGGATTTCCGGACACATTGATCCGTACTCGACGAGCCCCATTTGAATGAGTTTTAGCCTTAGATTTCAAAACTTGTTCATATCCAAGACCTTTTTAGTTGGTATTAGACTTCAATTTTATGGGTAATAGACTTTTCCCCCAAGCATGATTGAACTTGGTTTTTGGAGGGGGTGTTAGCCTTGGATTTTCGGACAAATTGATCCTCACTCGACGAGCCCCATTTGAATGAGTATTAGCATTAGATTTCAAACCTTGTTCATATCCAAGCCCTTTTTAGTTGGTATTAGACTTCAATTTTATGGGTAATAGACTTTTCCCCCAAGCATGATTGAACTTGGTTTTTGGAGGGGGTGTTAGCCTTGGATTTTCGGACAAATTGATCCTCACTCGACGAGCCCCATTTGAATGAGTATTAGCCTTAGATTTCAAACCTTGTTCATATCCAAGACCTTTTTAGTTGGTATTAGACTTCAATTCTATGGGTAATAGACTTTTCCCCCAAGCATGATTGAACTTGGTTTTTGGAGGGTGTGTTAGCCTTGGATATTCAGACAAATTGATCCATACACGACGAGCCCCATTTGAATGAGTTTTAGCCTTAGATTTCAAACCTTGTTCATATCCAAGCCCTTTTTAGTTGGTATTAGACTTCAATTTTATGGGTAATAGACTTTTCCCCCAAGCATGATTGAACTTGGTTTTTGGAGGGGGTGTTAGCCTTGGATTTTCGGACAAATTGATCCTCACTCGACGAGCCCCATTTGAATGAGTATTAGCCTTAGATTTCAAACCTTGTTCATATCCAAGACCTTTTTAGTTGGTATTAGACTTCAATTTTATGGGTAATAGACTTTTCCCCCAAGCATGATTGAACTTGGTTTTTGGAGGGGGTGTTAGCCTTGGATTTTCGGACAACTTGATCCTCACTCGACGAGCCCCATTTGAATGAGTTTTAGCCTTAGATTTCAAACCTTGTTCATATCCAAGACCTTTTTAGTTGGTATTAGACTTCAATTTTATGGGTAATAGACTTTTCCCCCAAGCATGATTGAACTTGGTTTTTGGAGGGGGTGTTAGCCTTGGATTTTCGGACAAATTGATCCTCACTCGACGAGCCCCATTTGAATGAGTTTTAGCCTTAGATTTCAAACCTTGTTCATATCCAAGACCTTTTTAGTTGGTATTAGACTTCAATTCTATGGGTAATAGACTTTTCCCCCAAGCATGATTGAACTTGGTTTTTGGAGGGGGTGTTATCCTTGGATTTTCAGACAAATTGATCCTCACGACGAGCCCCATTTGAATGAGTTTTAGCCTTAGATTTCAAACCTTGTTCATATCCAAGCCCTTTTTAGTTGGTATTAGACTTCAATTCTATGGGTAATAGACTTTTCCCCCAAGCATGATTGAACTTGGTTTTTGGAGGGGGTGTTAGCCTTGGATTTTCGGACAAATTGATCCTCACTCGACGAGCCCCATTTCAATGAGTTTTAGCCTTAGATTTCAAACCTTGTTCATATCCAAGCCTTTTTAGTTGGTATTAGACTTCAATTCTATGGGTAATAGACTTTTCCCCCAAGCATGATTGAACTTGGTTTTTGGAGGGGGTGTTATCCTTGGATTTTCGGACAACTTGATCCTCACTCGACGAGCCCCATTTGAATGAGTTTTAGCCTTAGATTTCAAACCTTGTTCATATCCAAGACCTTTTTAGTTGGTATTAGACTTCAATTTTATGGGTAATAGACTTTTCCCCCAAGCATGATTGAACTTGGTTTTTGGAGGGGGTGTTAGCCTTGGATTTTCGGACAATTGATCCGTACTCGACGAGCCCCATTTGAATGAGTTTTAGCCTTAGATTTCAAACCTTGTTCATATCCAAGACCTTTTTAGTTGGTATTAGACTTCAATTTTATGGGTAATAGACTTTTCCCCCAAGCATGATTGAACTTGGTTTTTGGAGGGGGTGTTAGCCTTGGATTTTCGGACAAATTGATCCTCACTCGACGAGCCCCATTTGAATGAGTTTTAGCCTTAGATTTCAAACCTTGTTCATATCCAAGCCCTTTTTAGTTGGTATTAGACTTCCATTCTATGGGTAATAGACTTTTCCTCAAAGCATGATTGAACTTCGTTTTTGGAGGGGGTGTTAGACTTGGATTTTCGGACAAATTGATCCTCACTCGACGAGCCCCATTTCAATGAGTATTAGCCTTAGATTTCAAACCTTGTTCATATCCAAGCCCTTTTTAGTTGGTATTAGACTTCAATTCTATGGGTAATAGACTTTTCCCCCAAGCATCATTGAACTTGGTTTTTGGAGGGGGTGTTATCCTTGGATTTTCGGACAACTTGATCCTCACTCGACGAGCCCCATTTGTATGAGTTTTAGCCTTATATTTCAAACCTTGTTCATATCCAAGACCTTTTTAGTTGGTATTAGACTTCAATTTTATGGGTAATAGACTTTTCCCCGAAGCATGATTGAACTTGGTTTTTGGAGGGGGTGTTAGCCTTGGATTTCCGGACACATTGATCCGTACTCGACGAGCCCCATTTGAATGAGTTTTAGCCTTAGATTTCAAAACTTGTTCATATCCAAGACCTTTTTAGTTGGTATTAGACTTCAATTTTATGGGTAATAGACTTTTCCCCCAAGCATGATTGAGCTTGGTTTTTGGAGGGGGTGTTAGCCTTGGATTTTCGGACAAATTGATCCTCACTCGACGAGCCCCATTTGAATGAGTTTTAGCCTTATATTTCAAACCTTGTTCATATCCAAGCCCTTTTTAGTTGGTATTAGACTTCAATTCTATGGGTAATAGACTTTTCCCCCAAGCATGATTGAACTTGGTTTTTGGAGGGGGTGTTAGCCTTGGATTTTCGGACAAATTGATCCTCACTCGACGAGCCCCATTTGAATGAGTATTAGCATTAGATTTCAAACCTTGTTCATATCCAAGACCTTTTTAGTTGGTATTAGACTTCAATTCTATGGGTAATAGACTTTTCCCCCAAGCATGATTGAACTTGGTTTTTGGAGGGGGTGTTAGCCTTGGATTTTCGGACAAATTGATCCTCACTCGACGAGCCCCATTTGAATGAGTTTTAGCCTTAGATTTCAAACCTTGTTCATATCCAAGACCTTTTTAGTTGGTATTAGACTTCAATTTTATGGGTAATAGACTTTTCCCCCAAGCATGATTGAACTTGGTTTTTGGAGGGGGTGTTAGCCTTGGATTTTCGGACAATTGATCCGTACTCGACGAGCCCCATTTGAATGAGTTTTAGCCTTAGATTTCAAACCTTGTTCATATCCAAGACCTTTTTAGTTGGTATTAGACTTCAATTTTATGGGTAATAGACTTTTCCCCCAAGCATGATTGAACTTGGTTTTTGGAGGGGGTGTTAGCCTTGGATTTTCGGACAAATTGATCCTCACTCGACGAGCCCCATTTGAATGAGTTTTAGCCTTAGATTTCAAACCTTGTTCATATCCAAGCCCTTTTTAGTTGGTATTAGACTTCAATTTTGGGTAATAGACTTTTCCCCCAAGCATGATTGAACTTGGTTTTTGGAGGGGGTGTTAGCCTTGGATTTTCGGACAAATTGATCCTCACTCGACGAGCCCCATTTGAATGAGTTTAGCCTTAGATTTCAAACCTTGTTCATATCCAAGACCTTTTTAGTTGGTATTAGACTTCAATTCTATGGGTAATAGACTTTTCCCCCAAGCATCATTGAACTTGGTTTTTGGAGGGGGTGTTAGCCTTGGATTTTCGGACAAATTGATCCTCACGACGAGCCCCATTTGAATGAGTTTTAGCCTTAGATTTCAAACCTTGTTCATATCCAAGCCCTTTTTAGTTGGTATTAGACTTCAATTTTATGGGTAATAGACTTTTCCCCCAAGCATGATTGAACTTGGTTTTTGGAGGGGGTGTTAGCCTTGGATTTTCGGACAAATTGATCCTCACTCGACGAGCCCCATTTGAATGAGTTTTAGCCTTAGATTTCAAACCTTGTTCATATCCAAGACCTTTTTAGTTGGTATTAGACTTCAATTTTATGGGTAATAGACTTTTCCCCCAAGCATGATTGAACTTGGTTTTTGGAGGGGGTGTTAGCCTTGGATTTTCGGACAAATTGATCCTCACTCGACGAGCCCCATTTGAATGAGTTTTAGCCTTAGATTTCAAACCTTGTTCATATCCAAGACCTTTTTAGTTGGTATTAGACTTCAATTTTATGGGTAATAGACTTTTCCCCCAAGCATGATTGAACTTGGTTTTTGGAGGGGGTGTTAGCCTTGGATTTTCGGACAAATTGATCCTCACTCGACGAGCCCCATTTGAATGAGTTTTAGCCTTAGATTTCAAACCTTGTTCATATCCAAGACCTTTTTAGTTGGTATTAGACTTCAATTCTATGGGTAATAGACTTTTCCCCCAAGCATGATTGAACTTGGTTTTTGGAGGGGGTGTTAGCCTTGGATTTTCGGACAAATTGATCCTCACGACGAGCCCCATTTGAATGAGTTTTAGCCTTAGATTTCAAACCTTGTTCATATCCAAGCCCTTTTTAGTTGGTATTAGACTTCAATTCTATGGGTAATAGACTTTTCCCCCAAGCATGATTGAACTTGGTTTTTGGAGGGGGTGTTAGCCTTGGATTTTCGGACAAATTGATCCTCACTCGACGAGCCCCATTTGAATGAGTTTTAGCCTTAGATTTCAAACCTTGTTCATATCCAAGACCTTTTTAGTTGGTATTAGACTTCAATTTTATGGGTAATAGACTTTTCCCCCAAGCATGATTGAACTTGGTTTTTGGAGGGGGTGTTAGCCTTGGATTTTCGGACACATTGATCCGTACTCGACGAGCCCCATTTGAATGAGTTTTAGCCTTAGATTTCAAACCTTGTTCATATCCAAGACCTTTTTAGTTGGTATTAGACTTCAATTTTATGGGTAATAGACTTTTCCCCCAAGCATGATTGAACTTGGTTTTTGGAGGGGGTGTTAGCCTTGGATTTTCGGACAAATTGATCTCACTCGACGAGCCCCATTTGAATGAGTATTAGCCTTAGATTTCAAACCTTGTTCATATCCAAGACCTTTTTAGTTGGTATTAGACTTCAATTTTATGGGTAATAGACTTTTCCCCCAAGCATGATTGAACTTGGTTTTTGGAGGGGGTGTTAGCCTTGGATTTTCGGACAAATTGATCCTCACTCGACGAGCCCCATTTGAATGAGTTTTAGCCTTAGATTTCAAACCTTGTTCATATCCAAGCCCTTTTTAGTTGGTATTAGACTTCAATTCTATGGGTAATAGACTTTTCCCCCAAGCATGATTGAACTTGGTTTTTGGAGGGGGTGTTAGCCTTGGATTTTCGGACAAATTGATCCTCACTCGACGAGCCCCATTTGAATGAGTTTTAGCCTTAGATTTCAAACCTTGTTCATATCCAAGACCTTTTTAGTTGGTATTAGACTTCAATTTTATGGGTAATAGACTTTTCCCCCAAGCATGATTGAACTTGGTTTTTGGAGGGGGTGTTAGCCTTGGATTTTCGGACAAATTGATCCGTACTCGACGAGCCCCATTTGAATGAGTTTTAGCCTTAGATTTCAAACCTTGTTCATATCCAAGACCTTTTTAGTTGGTATTAGACTTCAATTTTATGGGTAATAGACTTTTCCCCCAAGCATGATTGAACTTGGTTTTTGGAGGGGGTGTTAGCCTTGGATTTTCGGACAAATTGATCCTCACTCGACGAGCCCCATTTGAATGAGTTTTAGCCTTAGATTTCAAACCTTGTTCATATCCAAGACCTTTTTAGTTGGTATTAGACTTCAATTTTATGGGTAATAGACTTTTCCCCCAAGCATGATTGAACTTGGTTTTTGGAGGGGGTGTTAGCCTTGGATTTTCGGACAAATTGATCCTCACTCGACGAGCCCCATTTGAATGAGTTTTAGCCTTAGATTTCAAACCTTGTTCATATCCAAGACCTTTTTAGTTGGTATTAGACTTCAATTCTATGGGTAATAGACTTTTCCCCCAAGCATGATTGAACTTGGTTTTTGGAGGGGGTGTTAGCCTTGGATTTTCGGACAAATTGATCCTACACGACGAGCCCCATTTGAATGAGTTTTAGCCTTAGATTTCAAACCTTGTTCATATCCAAGACCTTTTTAGTTGGTATTAGACTTCAATTTTATGGGTAATAGACTTTTCCCCCAAGCATGATTGAACTTGGTTTTTGGAGGGGGTGTTAGCCTTGGATTTTCGGACAAATTGATCCGTACTCGACGAGCCCCATTTGAATGAGTTTTAGCCTTAGATTTCAAACCTTGTTCATATCCAAGACCTTTTTAGTTGGTATTAGACTTCAATTTTATGGGTAATAGACTTTTCCCCCAAGCATGATTGAACTTGGTTTTTGGAGGGGGTGTTAGCCTTGGATTTTCGGACAAATTGATCCTCACTCGACGAGCCCCATTTGAATGAGTTTTAGCCTTAGATTTCAAACCTTGTTCATATCCAAGACCTTTTTAGTTGGTATTAGACTTCAATTTTATGGGTAATAGACTTTTCCCCCAAGCATGATTGAACTTGGTTTTTGGAGGGGGTGTTAGCCTTGGATTTTCGGACAAATTGATCCTCACTCGACGAGCCCCATTTGAATGAGTTTTAGCCTTAGATTTCAAACCTTGTTCATATCCAAGACCTTTTTAGTTGGTATTAGACTTCAATTCTATGGGTAATAGACTTTTCCCCCAAGCATGATTGAACTTGGTTTTTGGAGGGGGTGTTAGCCTTGGATTTTCGGACAAATTGATCCTACACGACGAGCCCCATTTGAATGAGTTTTAGCCTTAGATTTCAAACCTTGTTCATATCCAAGACCTTTTTAGTTGGTATTAGACTTCAATTTTATGGGTAATAGACTTTTCCCCCAAGCATGATTGAACTTGGTTTTTGGAGGGGGTGTTAGCCTTGGATTTTCGGACAAATTGATCCTCACTCGACGAGCCCCATTTGAATGAGTTTTAGCCTTAGATTTCAAACCTTGTTCATATCCAAGACCTTTTTAGTTGGTATTAGACTTCAATTTTATGGGTAATAGACTTTTCCCCCAAGCATGATTGAACTTGGTTTTTGGAGGGGGTGTTAGCCTTGGATTTTCGGACAAATTGATCCTCACTCGACGAGCCCCATTTGAATGAGTTTTAGCCTTAGATTTCAAACCTTGTTCATATCCAAGACCTTTTTAGTTGGTATTAGACTTCAATTTTATGGGTAATAGACTTTTCCCCCAAGCATGATTGAACTTGGTTTTTGGAGGGGGTGTTAGCCTTGGATTTTCGGACAAATTGATCCGTACTCGACGAGCCCCATTTGAATGAGTTTTAGCCTTAGATTTCAAACCTTGTTCATATCCAAGACCTTTTTAGTTGGTATTAGACTTCAATTTTATGGGTAATAGACTTTTCCCCCAAGCATGATTGAACTTGGTTTTTGGAGGGGGTGTTAGCCTTGGATTTTCGGACAAATTGATCCTCACTCGACGAGCCCCATTTGAATGAGTTTTAGCCTTTGATTTCAAACCTTGTTCATATCCAAGACCTTTTTAGTTGGTATTAGACTTCAATTTATGGGTAATAGACTTTCCCCCCAAGCATGATTGAACTTGGTTTTTGGAGGGGGTGTTAGCCTTGGATTTTCGGACAAATTGATCCGTACTCGACGAGCCCCATTTGAATGAGTTTTAGCCTTAGATTTCAAACCTTGTTCATATCCAAGACCTTTTTAGTTGGTATTAGACTTCAATTTATGGGTAATAGACTTTTCCCCCAAGCATGATTGAACTTGGTTTTTGGAGGGGGTGTTAGCCTTGGATTTTCGGACAAATTGATCCTACTCGACGAGCCCCATTTGAATGAGTTTTAGCCTTAGATTTCAAACCTTGTTCATATCCAAGACCTTTTTAGTTGGTATTAGACTTCAATTTTATGGGTAATAGACTTTTCCCCCAAGCATGATTGAACTTGGTTTTTGGAGGGGGTGTTAGCCTTGGATTTTCGGACAAATTGATCCGTACTCGACGAGCCCCATTTGAATGAGTTTTAGCCTTAGATTTCAAACCTTGTTCATATCCAAGACCTTTTTAGTTGGTATTAGACTTCAATTTTATGGGTAATAGACTTTTCCCCCAAGCATGATTGAACTTGGTTTTTGGAGGGGGTGTTAGCCTTGGATTTTAGAACAAATTGATCCTGACTCGACTAGCCCCATTTGAATGAGTTTTAGCCTTAGATTTCAAACCTTGTTCATATCCAAGACCTTTTTAGTTGGTATTAGACTTCAATTTTATGGGTAATAGACTTTTCCCCCAAGCATGATTGAACTTGGTTTTTGGAGGGGGTGTTAGCCTTGGATTTTCGGACAAATTGATCCGTACTCGACGAGCCCCATTTGAATGAGTTTTAGCCTTATTTTTCAAACCTTGTTCATATCCAAGACCTTTTTAGTTGGTATTAGACTTCAATTTTATGGGTAATAGACTTTTCCCCCAAGCATGATTGAACTTGGTTTTTGGAGGGGGTGTTAGCCTTGGATTTTCGGACAAATTGATCCGTACTCGACGAGCCCCATTTGAATGAGTTTTAGCCTTATATTTCAAACCTTGTTCATATCCAAGACCTTTTTAGTTGGTATTAGACTTCAATTTTATGGGTAATAGACTTTTCCCCCAAGCATGATTGAACTTGGTTTTTGGAGGGGGTGTTAGCCTTGGATTTCGGACAATTGATCCGTACTCGACGAGCCCCATTTGAATGAGTTTTAGCCTTAGATTTCAAACCTTGTTCATATCCAAGACCTTTTTAGTTGGTATTAGACTTCAATTTTATGGGTAATAGACTTTTCCCCCAAGCATGATTGAACTTGGTTTTTGGAGGGGGTGTTAGCCTTGGATTTTCGGACAAATTGATCCTCACTCGACGAGCCCCATTTGAATGAGTTTTAGCCTTAGATTTCAAACCTTGTTCATATCCAAGACCTTTTTAGTTGGTATTAGACTTCAATTTTATGGGTAATAGACTTTTCCCCCAAGCATGATTGAACTTGGTTTTTGGAGGGGGTGTTAGCCTTGGATTTTCGGACAAATTGATCCGTACTCGACGAGCCCCATTTGAATGAGTTTTAGCCTTAGATTTCAAACCTTGTTCATATCCAAGACCTTTTTAGTTGGTATTAGACTTCAATTTATGGGTAATAGACTTTTCCCCCAAGCATGATTGAACTTGGTTTTTGGAGGGGGTGTTAGCCTTGGATTTTCGGACAAATTGATCCGTACTCGACGAGCCCCATTTGAATGAGTTTTAGCCTTAGATTTCAAACCTTGTTCATATCCAAGACCTTTTTAGTTGGTATTAGACTTCAATTTTATGGGTAATAGACTTTTCCCCCAAGCATGATTGAACTTGGTTTTTGGAGGGGGTGTTAGCCTTGGATTTTCGGACAAATTGATCCGTACTCGACGAGCCCCATTTGAATGAGTTTTAGCCTTAGATTTCAAACCTTGTTCATATCCAAGACCTTTTTAGTTGGTATTAGACTTCAATTTTATGGGTAATAGACTTTTCCCCCAAGCATGATTGAACTTGGTTTTTGGAGGGGGTGTTAGCCTTGGATTTTCGGACAAATTGATCCGTACTCGACGAGCCCCATTTGAATGAGTTTTAGCCTTAGATTTCAAACCTTGTTCATATCCAAGACCTTTTTAGTTGGTATTAGACTTCAATTTTATGGGTAATAGACTTTTCCCCCAAGCATGATTGAACTTGGTTTTTGGAGGGGGTGTTAGCCTTGGATTTTCGGACAAATTGATCCGTACTCGACGAGCCCCATTTGAATGAGTTTTAGCCTTAGATTTCAAACCTTGTTCATATCCAAGACCTTTTTAGTTGGTATTAGACTTCAATTTTATGGGTAATAGACTTTTCCCCCAAGCATGATTGAACTTGGTTTTTGGAGGGGGTGTTAGCCTTGGATTTTCGGACAAATTGATCCGTACTCGACGAGCCCCATTTGAATGAGTTTTAGCCTTAGATTTCAAACCTTGTTCATATCCAAGACCTTTTTAGTTGGTATTAGACTTCAATTTTATGGGTAATAGACTTTTCCCCCAAGCATGATTGAACTTGGTTTTTGGAGGGGGTGTTAGCCTTGGATTTTCGGACAAATTGATCCGTACTCGACGAGCCCCATTTGAATGAGTTTTAGCCTTAGATTTCAAACCTTGTTCATATCCAAGACCTTTTTAGTTGGTATTAGACTTCAATTTTATGGGTAATAGACTTTTCCCCCAAGCATGATTGAACTTGGTTTTTGGAGGGGGTGTTAGCCTTGGATTTTCGGACAAATTGATCCGTACTCGACGAGCCCCATTTGAATGAGTTTTAGCCTTAGATTTCAAACCTTGTTCATATCCAAGACCTTTTTAGTTGGTATTAGACTTCAATTTTATGGGTAATAGACTTTTCCCCCAAGCATGATTGAACTTGGTTTTTGGAGGGGGTGTTAGCCTTGGATTTTCGGACAAATTGATCCGTACTCGACGAGCCCCATTTGAATGAGTTTTAGCCTTAGATTTCAAACCTTGTTCATATCCAAGACCTTTTTAGTTGGTATTAGACTTCAATTTATGGGTAATAGACTTTTCCCCCAAGCATGATTGAACTTGGTTTTTGGAGGGGGTGTTAGCCTTGGATTTTCGGACAAATTGATCCGTACTCGACGAGCCCCATTTGAATGAGTTTTAGCCTTAGATTTCAAACCTTGTTCATATCCAAGACCTTTTTAGTTGGTATTAGACTTCAATTTTATGGGTAATAGACTTTTCCCCCAAGCATGATTGAACTTGGTTTTTGGAGGGGGTGTTAGCCTTGGATTTTCGGACAAATTGATCCGTACTCGACGAGCCCCATTTGAATGAGTTTTAGCCTTAGATTTCAAACCTTGTTCATATCCAAGACCTTTTTAGTTGGTATTAGACTTCAATTTTATGGGTAATAGACTTTTCCCCCAAGCATGATTGAACTTGGTTTTTGGAGGGGGTGTTAGCCTTGGATTTTCGGACAAATTGATCCGTACTCGACGAGCCCCATTTGAATGAGTTTTAGCCTTAGATTTCAAACCTTGTTCATATCCAAGACCTTTTTAGTTGGTATTAGACTTCAATTTTATGGGTAATAGACTTTTCCCCCAAGCATGATTGAACTTGGTTTTTGGAGGGGGTGTTAGCCTTGGATTTTCGGACAAATTGATCCGTACTCGACGAGCCCCATTTGAATGAGTTTTAGCCTTAGATTTCAAACCTTGTTCATATCCAAGACCTTTTTAGTTGGTATTAGACTTCAATTTTATGGGTAATAGACTTTTCCCCCAAGCATGATTGAACTTGGTTTTTGGAGGGGGTGTTAGCCTTGGATTTTCGGACAAATTGATCCGTACTCGACGAGCCCCATTTGAATGAGTTTTAGCCTTAGATTTCAAACCTTGTTCATATCCAAGACCTTTTTAGTTGGTATTAGACTTCAATTTTATGGGTAATAGACTTTTCCCCCAAGCATGATTGAACTTGGTTTTTGGAGGGGGTGTTAGCCTTGGATTTTCGGACAAATTGATCCGTACTCGACGAGCCCCATTTGAATGAGTTTTAGCCTTAGATTTCAAACCTTGTTCATATCCAAGACCTTTTTAGTTGGTATTAGACTTCAATTTTATGGGTAATAGACTTTTCCCCCAAGCATGATTGAACTTGGTTTTTGGAGGGGGTGTTAGCCTTGGATTTTCGGACAAATTGATCCGTACTCGACGAGCCCCATTTGAATGAGTTTTAGCCTTAGATTTCAAACCTTGTTCATATCCAAGACCTTTTTAGTTGGTATTAGACTTCAATTTTATGGGTAATAGACTTTTCCCCCAAGCATGATTGAACTTGGTTTTTGGAGGGGGTGTTAGCCTTGGATTTTCGGACAAATTGATCCGTACTCGACGAGCCCCATTTGAATGAGTTTTAGCCTTAGATTTCAAACCTTGTTCATATCCAAGACCTTTTTAGTTGGTATTAGACTTCAATTTTATGGGTAATAGACTTTTCCCCCAAGCATGATTGAAGTTGGTTTTTGGAGGGGGTGTTAGCCTTGGATTTTCGGACAAATTGATCCGTACTCGACGAGCCCCATTTGAATGAGTTTTAGCCTTAGATTTCAAACCTTGTTCATATCCAAGACCTTTTTAGTTGGTATTAGACTTCAATTTTATGGGTAATAGACTTTTCCCCCAAGCATGATTGAACTTGGTTTTTGGAGGGGGTGTTAGCCTTGGATTTTCGGACAAATTGATCCGTACTCGACGAGCCCCATTTGAATGAGTTTTAGCCTTAGATTTCAAACCTTGTTCATATCCAAGACCTTTTTAGTTGGTATTAGACTTCAATTTTATGGGTAATAGACTTTTCCCCCAAGCATGATTGAACTTGGTTTTTGGAGGGGGTGTTAGCCTTGGATTTTCGGACAAATTGATCCGTACTCGACGAGCCCCATTTGAATGAGTTTTAGCCTTAGATTTCAAACCTTGTTCATATCCAAGACCTTTTTAGTTGGTATTAGACTTCAATTTTATGGGTAATAGACTTTTCCCCCAAGCATGATTGAAGTTGGTTTTTGGAGGGGGTGTTAGCCTTGGATTTTCGGACAAATTGATCCGTACTCGACGAGCCCCATTTGAATGAGTTTTAGCCTTAGATTTCAAACCTTGTTCATATCCAAGACCTTTTTAGTTGGTATTAGACTTCAATTTTATGGGTAATAGACTTTTCCCCCAAGCATGATTGAACTTGGTTTTTGGAGGGGGTGTTAGCCTTGGATTTTCGGACAAATTGATCCGTACTCGACGAGCCCCATTTGAATGAGTTTTAGCCTTAGATTTCAAACCTTGTTCATATCCAAGACCTTTTTAGTTGGTATTAGACTTCAATTTTATGGGTAATAGACTTTTCCCCCAAGCATGATTGAACTTGGTTTTTGGAGGGGGTGTTAGCCTTGGATTTTCGGACAAATTGATCCGTACTCGACGAGCCCCATTTGAATGAGTTTTAGCCTTAGATTTCAAACCTTGTTCATATCCAAGACCTTTTTAGTTGGTATTAGACTTCAATTTTATGGGTAATAGACTTTTCCCCCAAGCATGATTGAACTTGGTTTTTGGAGGGGGTGTTAGCCTTGGATTTTCGGACAAATTGATCCGTACTCGACGAGCCCCATTTGAATGAGTTTTAGCCTTAGATTTCAAACCTTGTTCATATCCAAGACCTTTTTAGTTGGTATTAGACTTCAATTTATGGGTAATAGACTTTTCCCCCAAGCATGATTGAACTTGGTTTTTGGAGGGGGTGTTAGCCTTGGATTTTCGGACAAATTGATCCGTACTCGACGAGCCCCATTTGAATGAGTTTTAGCCTTAGATTTCAAACCTTGTTCATATCCAAGACCTTTTTAGTTGGTATTAGACTTCAATTTTATGGGTAATAGACTTTTCCCCCAAGCATGATTGAACTTGGTTTTTGGAGGGGGTGTTAGCCTTGGATTTTCGGACAAATTGATCCGTACTCGACGAGCCCCATTTGAATGAGTTTTAGCCTTAGATTTCAAACCTTGTTCATATCCAAGACCTTTTTAGTTGGTATTAGACTTCAATTTTATGGGTAATAGACTTTTCCCCCAAGCATGATTGAACTTGGTTTTTGGAGGGGGTGTTAGCCTTGGATTTTCGGACAAATTGATCCGTACTCGACGAGCCCCATTTGAATGAGTTTTAGCCTTAGATTTCAAACCTTGTTCATATCCAAGACCTTTTTAGTTGGTATTAGACTTCAATTTTATGGGTAATAGACTTTTCCCCCAAGCATGATTGAACTTGGTTTTTGGAGGGGGTGTTAGCCTTGGATTTTCGGACAAATTGATCCGTACTCGACGAGCCCCATTTGAATGAGTTTTAGCCTTAGATTTCAAACCTTGTTCATATCCAAGACCTTTTTAGTTGGTATTAGACTTCAATTTTATGGGTAATAGACTTTTCCCCCAAGCATGATTGAACTTGGTTTTTGGAGGGGGTGTTAGCCTTGGATTTTCGGACAAATTGATCCGTACTCGACGAGCCCCATTTGAATGAGTTTTAGCCTTAGATTTCAAACCTTGTTCATATCCAAGACCTTTTTAGTTGGTATTAGACTTCAATTTTATGGGTAATAGACTTTTCCCCCAAGCATGATTGAACTTGGTTTTTGGAGGGGGTGTTAGCCTTGGATTTTCGGACAAATTGATCCGTACTCGACGAGCCCCATTTGAATGAGTTTTAGCCTTAGATTTCAAACCTTGTTCATATCCAAGACCTTTTTAGTTGGTATTAGACTTCAATTTTATGGGTAATAGACTTTTCCCCCAAGCATGATTGAACTTGGTTTTTGGAGGGGGTGTTAGCCTTGGATTTTCGGACAAATTGATCCGTACTCGACGAGCCCCATTTGAATGAGTTTTAGCCTTAGATTTCAAACCTTGTTCATATCCAAGACCTTTTTAGTTGGTATTAGACTTCAATTTTATGGGTAATAGACTTTTCCCCCAAGCATGATTGAACTTGGTTTTTGGAGGGGGTGTTAGCCTTGGATTTTCGGACAAATTGATCCGTACTCGACGAGCCCCATTTGAATGAGTTTTAGCCTTAGATTTCAAACCTTGTTCATATCCAAGACCTTTTTAGTTGGTATTAGACTTCAATTTTATGGTAATAGACTTTTCCCCCAAGCATGATTGAACTTGGTTTTTGGAGGGGGTGTTAGCCTTGGATTTTCGGACAAATTGATCCGTACTCGACGAGCCCCATTTGAATGAGTTTTAGCCTTAGATTTCAAACCTTGTTCATATCCAAGACCTTTTTAGTTGGTATTAGACTTCAATTTATGGGTAATAGACTTTTCCCCCAAGCATGATTGAACTTGGTTTTTGGAGGGGGTGTTAGCCTTGGATTTTCGGACAAATTGATCCGTACTCGACGAGCCCCATTTGAATGAGTTTTAGCCTTAGATTTCAAACCTTGTTCATATCCAAGACCTTTTTAGTTGGTATTAGACTTCAATTTTATGGGTAATAGACTTTTCCCCCAAGCATGATTGAACTTGGTTTTTGGAGGGGGTGTTAGCCTTGGATTTTCGGACAAATTGATCCTACTCGACGAGCCCCATTTGAATGAGTTTTAGCCTTAGATTTCAAACCTTGTTCATATCCAAGACCTTTTTAGTTGGTATTAGACTTCAATTTTATGGGTAATAGACTTTTCCCCCAAGCATGATTGAACTTGGTTTTTGGAGGGGGTGTTAGCCTTGGATTTTCGGACAAATTGATCCGTACTCGACGAGCCCCATTTGAATGAGTTTTAGCCTTAGATTTCAAACCTTGTTCATATCCAAGACCTTTTTAGTTGGTATTAGACTTCAATTTTATGGGTAATAGACTTTTCCCCCAAGCATGATTGAACTTGGTTTTTGGAGGGGGTGTTAGCCTTGGATTTTCGGACAAATTGATCCGTACTCGACGAGCCCCATTTGAATGAGTTTTAGCCTTAGATTTCAAACCTTGTTCATATCCAAGACCTTTTTAGTTGGTATTAGACTTCAATTTTATGGGTAATAGACTTTTCCCCCAAGCATGATTGAACTTGGTTTTTGGAGGGGGTGTTAGCCTTGGATTTTCGGACAAATTGATCCGTACTCGACGAGCCCCATTTGAATGAGTTTTAGCCTTAGATTTCAAACCTTGTTCATATCCAAGACCTTTTTAGTTGGTATTAGACTTCAATTTTATGGGTAATAGACTTTTCCCCCAAGCATGATTGAACTTGGTTTTTGGAGGGGGTGTTAGCCTTGGATTTTCGGACAAATTGATCCGTACTCGACGAGCCCCATTTGAATGAGTTTTAGCCTTAGATTTCAAACCTTGTTCATATCCAAGACCTTTTTAGTTGGTATTAGACTTCAATTTTATGGGTAATAGACTTTTCCCCCAAGCATGATTGAACTTGGTTTTTGGAGGGGGTGTTAGCCTTGGATTTTCGGACAAATTGATCCGTACTCGACGAGCCCCATTTGAATGAGTTTTAGCCTTAGATTTCAAACCTTGTTCATATCCAAGACCTTTTTAGTTGGTATTAGACTTCAATTTTATGGGTAATAGACTTTTCCCCCAAGCATGATTGAACTTGGTTTTTGGAGGGGGTGTTAGCCTTGGATTTTCGGACAAATTGATCCGTACTCGACGAGCCCCATTTGAATGAGTTTTAGCCTTATATTTCAAACCTTGTTCATATCCAAGACCTTTTTAGTTGGTATTAGACTTCAATTTTATGTAATAGACTTTTCCCCCAAGCATGATTGAACTTCGTTTTTGGAGGGGTGTTAGCCTTTAATTTTCGGACAAATTGATCCGTACTCGACGAGCCCCATTTAAATGAGTTTTAGCCTTAGTTTTCAAAACCTTGTTCATATCCAAGACCTTTTTAGTTGGTATTAGACTTCAATTTTACGGGCAATAGACTTTTCCCCCAAGCATGATTGAACTTGGTTTTTGGAGGGGGTGTTAGCCTTGGATTTTCGGACAAATTGATCCGTACTCGACGAGCCCCATTTGAATGAGTTTTAGCCTTAGATTTCAAACCTTGTTCATATCCAAGACCTTTTTAGTTGGTATTAGACTTCAATTTTATGGGTAATAGACTTTTCCCCCAAGCATGATTGAACTTGGTTTTTGGAGGGGGTGTTAGCCTTGGATTTTCGGACAAATTGATCCGTACTCGACGAGCCCCATTTGAATGAGTTTTAGCCTTAGATTTCAAACCTTGTTCATATCCAAGACCTTTTTAGTTGGTATTAGACTTCAATTTTATGGGTAATAGACTTTTCCCCCAAGCATGATTGAACTTGGTTTTTGGAGGGGGTGTTAGCCTTGGATTTTCGGACAAATTGATCCGTACTCGACGAGCCCCATTTGAATGAGTTTTAGCCTTAGATTTCAAACCTTGTTCATATCCAAGACCTTTTTAGTTGGTATTAGACTTCAATTTTATGGGTAATAGACTTTTCCCCCAAGCATGATTGAAGTTGGTTTTTGGAGGGGGTGTTAGCCTTGGATTTTCGGACAAATTGATCCGTACTCGACGAGCCCCATTTGAATGAGTTTTAGCCTTAGATTTCAAACCTTGTTCATATCCAAGACCTTTTTAGTAGGTATTAGACTTCAATTTTATGGGTAATAGACTTTTCCCCCAAGCATGATTGAAGTTGGTTTTTGGAGGGGGTGTTAGCCTTGGATTTTCGGACAAATTGATCCGTACTCGACGAGCCCCATTTGAATGAGTTTTAGCCTTAGATTTCAAACCTTGTTCATATCCAAGACCTTTTTAGTTGGTATTAGACTTCAATTTTATGGGTAATAGACTTTTCCCCCAAGCATGATTGAAGTTGGTTTTTGGAGGGGGTGTTAGCCTTGGATTTTCGGACAAATTGATCCGTACTCGACGAGCCCCATTTGAATGAGTTTTAGCCTTAGATTTCAAACCTTGTTCATATCCAAGACCTTTTTAGTTGGTATTAGACTTCAATTTTATGGGTAATAGACTTTTCCCCCAAGCATGATTGAACTTGGTTTTTGGAGGGGGTGTTAGCCTTGGATTTTCGGACAAATTGATCCGTACTCGACGAGCCCCATTTGAATGAGTTTTAGCCTTTATTTCAAACCTTGTTCATATCCAAGACCTTTTTAGTGGTATTAGACTTCAATTTTATGGGTAATAGACTTTTCCCCCAAGCACGCTTGAACTTCGTTTTTGGAGTGGGTGTTAGCCTTGGATTTTCGGACAAATTGATCCGTACTCGACGAGCCCCATTTGAATGAGTTTTAGCCTTAGATTTCAAAACTTGTTCATATCCAAGACCTTTTTAGTTGGTATTAGACTTCAATTTTATGGGTAATAGACTTTTGCCCCAAGCATGATTGAACTTGGTTTTTGGAGGGGGTGTTAGCCTTGGATTTTCGGACAAATTGATCCGTACTCGACGAGCCCCATTTGAATGAGTTTTAGCCTTAGATTTCAAACCTTGTTCATATCCAAGACCTTTTTAGTTGGTATTAGACTTCAATTTTATGGGTAATAGACTTTTCCCCAAGCATGATTGAACTTGGTTTTTGGAGGGGGTGTTAGCCTTGGATTTTCGGACAAATTGATCCTCACTCGACGAGCCCCATTTGAATGAGTATTAGCATTAGATTTCAAACCTTGTTCATATGCAAGACCTTTTTAGTTGGTATTAGACTTCTATTTTATTGGTAATAGACTTTTCCCCCAAGCATGATTGAACTTGGTTTTTGGACGGGGTGTTAGCCTTGGATTTTCGGACAAATTGATCCGTACTCGACGAGCCCCATGTGAATGAGTTTTACCCTTAGATTTCAAACCTTGTTCATATCCAAGACCTTTTTAGTTGGTATTAGACTTCAATTGTATGGGTAATAGACTTTTCCCCCAAGCATGATTGAAGTTGGTTTTTGGAGGGGGTGTTAGCCTTGGATTTTCGGACAAATTGATCCGTACTCGACGAGCCCCATTTGAATGAGTTTTAGCCTTCGATTTCAAACCTTGTTCATATCCAAGACCTTTTTAGTAGGTATTAGACTTCAATTTTATGGGTAATAGACTTTTCCCCCAAGCATGATTGAAGTTGGTTTTTGGAGGGGGTGTTAGCCTTGGATTTTCGGACAAATTGATCCGTACTCGACGAGCCCCATTTGAATGAGTTTTAGCCTTAGATTTCAAACCTTGTTCATATCCAAGACCTTTTTAGTAGGTATTAGACTTCAATTTTATGGGTAATAGACTTTTCCCCCAAGCATGATTGAAGTTGGTTTTTGGAGGGGGTGTTAGCCTTGGATTTTCGGACAAATTGATCCGTACTCCACCAGCCCCATTTGAATGAGTTTTAGCCTTCTATTTCAAACCTTTTTCATATCCAAGACCTTTTTAGGTGGTATTAGACTTCAATTTTATCAGTAATAGACTTTTCCCCCAAGCACGCTTGAACTTCGTTTTTGGAGTGGGTGTTAGCCTTGGATTTTCGGACAAATTGATCCGTACTCGACGAGCCCCATTTGAATTCGTTTTAGCCTTATATTTAAAACCTTGTTCATATCCAAGACCTTTTTAGGTGGTATTAGACTTCAATTTTATCAGTAATAGACTTTTCCCCCAAGCACGCTTGAACTTCGTTTTTGGAGTGGGTGTTAGCCTTGGATTTTCGGACAAATTGATCAATACTCAACGAGCCCCATTTGAATGAGTTTTAGGCTTAGATTTCAAACCTTGTTCATATCCAAGCCCTTTTTAGTTGGTATTAGACTTCAATTTTATGGGTAATAGACTTTTCCCCCAAGCATGATTGAACTTGGTTTTTGAAGGGGGTGTTAGCCTTGGATTTTCGGACAAATTGATCCATACTCGACTACCCCATTTAAATGAGTATTAGCCTTAGATTTGTAACCTTGTTCATATCCAAGCCCTTTTTAGTTGGTATTAGACTTCAATTTTATGGGTATAGACTTTTCCCCCAAGCATGATTGAACTTGGTTTTTGGAGGGGGTGTTAGCCTTGGATTTTCGGACAAATTGATCCGTACTCGACGAGCCCCATTTGAATGAGTTTTAGGCTTAGATTTCAAACCTTGTTCATATCCAAGCCCTTTTTAGTTGGTATTAGACTTCAATTATATCGGTAATAGACTTTTCCGCCAAGCATGATTGAACTTGGGTTTTGGTGGGGGTGGTAGCCTTGTATTTTCGGACAAATTGATCCGTACTCAACGAGCCCCATTTGAATGAGTTTTAGCCTTAGATTTCAAACCTTGTTCATATCCAAGCCCTTATTAGTTGGTATTAGACTGAAATTTTATGGGTAATAGACTTTTCCCCCAAGCATGATTGAACTTGGTTTTTGGAGGGGGTGCTAGGCTTGGATTTTCGGACAAATTGATCCGTACTCGACGAGCCCCATTTGAATGAGTTTTAGACTCACATTTCAAACCTTGTTCATATCCAAGCCCTTTTTAGTTGGTATTAGACTTCAATTTTATGGGTAATAGACTTTTCCCCCAAGCACGCTTGAACTTCGTTTTTGGAGTGGGTGTTAGCCTTGGATTTTCGGACAAATTGATCCGTACTCGACGAGCCTCATTTGAATGCGTTTTAGCCTTAGATTTAAAACCTTGTTCATATCCAAGACCTTTTTAGTTGGTATTAGACTTCAATGTTATGGGTAATAAACTTTTCCCCCAAGCATGATTGAGCTTGGTTTTTGGAGGGGGTGTTATCCTTGGATTTTCGGACAACTTGATCCTAACTCGACGAGCCCCATTTAAATGAGTATTAGCCTTAGATTTATAGCCTTGTTCATATCCAAGCCGTTTTTAGTTGGTATTAGACTTCAATTTTATGGGTAATAAACTTTTCCCCCAAGCATGATTGAACTTGGTTTTTGGAGGGGGTGTTAGCCTTGGATTTTCGGACAAATTGATCCGTACTCGACGAGCCCCATTTGAATGAGTTTTAGTCTTAGATTTCAAACCTTGTTCATATCCAAGACCTTTTTAGTTGGTATTAGACTTCAATTGTATGGGTAATAGACTTTTCCCCCAAGCATGATTGAACTCGGTTTTTGGAGGGGGTGTTAGTGTAACTAACGTAAAATTCGTAATCGTATAAGTGTACTGATCGGGATAATTATATTCGTACGTAAGTATATAGTATATAGGGTACGTACGTGACAATCTGTAACCAGGTAAAAATATGTACTAGAATATATGGTATGTACGTAATTGGCGTTTATGTACGTGATTGTTGGGATTTATTTAATGTACGTAAATATTTAGGAAAAATAATTTTAGATGAATTAATTAGTAAATCCTTTGTATATGTAATAAGTATAAATTATAGTATGTAAAATGATGATAGCCAAAAATAACAATAATAATAATAAAACAATATATATACCTAAATGAATTGCCTTGAAATCCATCACAATTTAAGCCTAATTTAACTTTGCATTTCACCATAACACATTGACACATGGCATAAGCATGAAATGTTAAAGATATTTAAGGAAAGCAAATATGTGGGAGAAGGAGGCATTTTGTTAGGCATCCCGTAAGTTTACAAAAAGAAAAAAAAAAAAGAGTGAAAGAGAAAGGAAAAAGGGAAGAAGAAGAAGGGAAAAGAAAGGAAAAAGCTAAAAAGATTTTAGGGAAATTTAATCTAAGGTAAGTAGGTTTCATTTTATTTTTGTTTGTTTATGCTTTCCATTTTTATGAGTTGTTTAATTAATTTCAAATGTGATTATGATGGTTTTGTAATGATTTTGACTCTTGATGTTGATGATGGATGGTTAAGCATGCATGATGAAAAGTGTGTTTGGTGTGAAAATTCTGAATTTCTTTTAGGGATGGAAAAACCCGAAATTGTGTGTGAATTATTTAGGGATCTTAGAGTGAGTTTTAGGAAAAATGAAAAGAATGAAAGTTGTGGATATATATGTCTACTACATCCCTGTGAAATTTATTGATTTTTAGAAAAATATACATGGAGTTATGACTGATATGGCGTGGGTTGCTCAAATGGATACCTGCTGGAAAAATATTTTCCATCCGAAATTGTGTGTGAGTTATTTCGAGATTTTAGAGTGATTGTTAGGAAAAATACAAAGAAGGAAAGTTGTTGATCTATATGTCTACTATTTCTCCTTAAAATTTCGTAATTTTTAGATATATATGTAAGGAATTATGGCCAAATTGGTATGGGTTATGTAGGCATACTATTGCTGAAAAGAAAAAAAAAACTATTTGTAAAATTAAGTGGGCTTAGATTTAGATGAATGTGGGCATGAAATAAACCCATGGACTTAACCTAAAACATATGGGCTTGAAAGAAAAAAAAATATATATATATAAATAATAATACATAAATAAATAAATTTATTCTCTTAATAATGGAAATAATTAGATCTTAATATTACTGGAATTAATGAACAATATTAATGAGCGGAGATTGTGTTCCCGCTATGAGTACCATGATTGGTATGTGAACGATGGGTGAATCCCGAGTTTGAGTTGGACCGTGAGTATGGTTGAGAAATAAGAATTGGTACCCGAGTTTGTTTGAATGTGATTAAACATGTCATCACGTGCATCACGTGCATTGGGGAAATTAATTTGAGAGAAATCATTGAGTCTTGAATTGACACGGTTTGATAACCGAATTGAGTGGAATGGGTAATAGCAAGAAATCCATAGTGCGAGCTCTATTTACTAACACCGTTAAGCGAGGGATAATTCCGCTAACTGTGTGCTACAACGAGGGATAATGCCGTTGCGAGCAGTAGGTGATATTGAGATCACTGAGAGAAAGTAATAGAGCAGTAGGTGATAACATGATCACCGAGTGATAGTACGCACGGACTTGCATATACCTAGGGTACCCGGATTAAAAAAAAAAATAGATGAAAATGTGGGAAAACACAATAGCATTGCATATCATGTGCATCACCCTACTTACTGAGCTTTGGCTCATTCTGTTATTGTATTTGTGTGTTGTTCAGGCAAGGGTAAGGTTAAGCTGATCGAGGATGCTACCGGTTCTCGCTAAAAGAGGCTCATGTGTCACTGATAAAAATAGGAGTATCTTTTGTGGAAAAAAAAAAGGGTACGAGCCAAATTTGTAAATTAAATATCTAGGCATTTTGAGTATTTTGTAAATTATAGAATTGTTCTAAGGATGTTGTAAATTATCCCGTACGTTTTCAACAATGTAGTTATCTATGTATTTTGTGGTTTATGATGGAGGAAATAGGGGACTTAGTCCCAACAGTGTGGCGAACCTGGTCACGCCAGTTAGGTAACTGGCAAGGGAGCTGGGGGCGTCACAGTTAGCCTTGGATTTTCGGACAACTTGATCCGTACTCGACGATCCCCATTTCAATGAGTATTAGCCTTATATTTCACACCTTGTTCATACCCAAGACCTTTTTAGTTGGTATGAGACTTCAATTTTATGGGTAAAAGACTTTTCCCCCAAGCATGATTGAACTTGGTTTTTGGAGGGGATGTTAGCCTTGGATTTTCGGACAAATTGATCCGTACTCGAAGACCCCATTTGATTGAGTTTTAGCCTTAGATTTCAAACCTTGTTCATATCCAAGACCTTTTTAGTTGGTATTAGACTTCAATTTTATGGGTAATAGACTTTTCCCCCAAGCATGATTGAACTTGGTTTTTCGAGGGGGTGTGAGCCTTGGATTTTCAGACAAATTGATCCGTACTCGACGAGCCCCATTTCAATGAGTATTATCCGTAGATTTCAAACCTTGTTCATATCCAAGACCTTTTTAGTTGGTATTAAACTTCAATTTTATGGGTAAAAGACTTTTCCCCAAGCATGATTGAACTTGGTTTTTGGAGGGGGTGTTAGCCTTGGATTTTCGGACAAATTGATCCGTACTCGAGGAGCCCCATTTCAATGAGTATTAGCCTTATATTTCAAACCTTGTTCATATCCAAGACCTTTTTAGTTGGTATTAGACTTCAATTTTATGGGTAAAAGACTTTTCCCCCAAGCATGATTGAATTTGGTTTTTGGAGGGGGTGTTAGCCTTGGATTTTCGGACAAATTGATCCGTACTTGATGACCCCATTTGAATGAGTTTTAGCCTTAGATTTCAAACCTTGTTCATATCCAAGACCTTTTTAGTTGGTATTAGACTTCAATTTTATGGGTAAAAGACGTTTCCCCCAAGCATTATTGAACTCGGTTTTGGAGGGGGTGTTAGCCTTGGATTTTCGGACAAATTGATCCGTACTCGACGATCCCCATTTCGATGAGTATTAGCCTTATATTTCAAACCTTGTTCATATCCAAGACCTTTTTAGTTGGTATTAGACTTCAATTTTATGGGTAATAGACTTTTCCCCCAAGCATGATTGAACTTGGTTTTTGGAGGAGGGGGTGTTAGCCTTGGATTTTCGGACAAATTGATCCGTACTCGACGACCCCATTAGAATGAGTTTTAGCCTTAGATTTCAAACCTTGTTCATATGCAAGACCTTTTTATTTACTATTAGACTTCAATTTTATGGGTAATAGACTTTTCCCCCAAGCATGATTGAACTTGGTTTTTAGAGGGGGTGTTAGCCTTGGATTTTCAGACAAATTGATCCGTACTCGACGAGACCCAATTCAATGAGTATTACCCTTAGATTTTAAACCTTGTTCATATCCAAGACCTTTTTAGTTGGTATTAGACTACAATTTTATGGGTAAAAGACGTTTCCCCCGAGCATGATTGAACTTGGTTTTTGGAGGGGGTGTTAGCCTTGGATTTTCGGACAAATTGATCTTGACTCGACGAGCCCCATTTCAATGAGTATTAGCCTTAGATTTCAAACCTTTTTCATATCCAAGACCTTTTTAGTTGGTATTAGACTTCAATTTTATGGGTAAAAGACTTTACCCCCAAGCATGATTGAACTTGGTTTTTGGAGGCGGTGTTAGCCTTGGATTTTCGGACAAATTGATCCGTACTCGACGACCCCATTTGAATGAGCTTTAGCCTTAGATTTCAAACCTTGTTCATATCCAAGACCTTTTTAGTTGGTATTAGACTTCAATTTTATGGGTAAAAGACGTTTCCCCCAAGCATGATTGAACTCGGTTTTTGGAGGGGGTGTTAGCCTTGGATTTTCGGACAAATTGATCCTGGCTCGACGAGCCCAATTTCAATGAGTATTAGCCTTAAATTTCAAATCTTGTTCATATCCAAGACCTTTTTAGTTGGTATTAGACTTCAATTTTATGGGAAAAAACTTTTCCCCAAGCAGGATTGAACTTGGTTTTTGGAGGGGGTGTTAGCCTTGGATTTTCGGACAAATTGATCCGTACTCGACGAGCCCCAATTCAATGAGTATTACCCTTAGATTTCAAACCTTGTTCCTATGCAAGACCTTTTTAGTTGGTATTAGACTACAATTCTATGGGTAAAAGACGTTTCCCCCAAGCATGATTGAACTTGGTTTTTGGAGGGGGTGTTAGCCTTGGTTTTTCGGACAAATTGATCCGTACTCGACGAGCCCCAATTCAATGAGTATTACCCTTAGATTTCAAACCTTGTTCATATCCAAGACCTTTTTATTTGGTATTAGACTTCAATTTTATGGGTAAAAGACTTTTCCCCCAAGCATGATTGAACTTGGTTTTTGGAGGGGGTGTTAGCCTTGGATTTTTGGACAAATTGATCCGTACTCGACGAGCCCCAATTTAATGAGTATTACCCTTAGATTTCAAACCTTGTTCATATGCAAGACCTTTTTAGTTGGTATTAGACTACAATTTTATGGGTAAAACACGTTTCCCCCGAGCATTATTGAACTTGGTTTTTGGAGGGGGTGTCAGACTTCGATTTTCGGACAAATTGATCATGACTCGACGAGCCCCATTTCAATGAGTATTAGCCTTAGATTTCAAACCTTGTTCATATGCAAGACCTTTTTATTTGGTATTAGACTTCAATTTTATGGGTAAAAGACTTTACCCGCAAGCATGATTGAACTCGGTTTTTGGAGGGGGTGTTAGCCTTGGATTTTCGGACAAATTGATCCGTACTCGACGACCCCATTTGAATGAGTTTTAGCCTTAGATTTCAAACCTTGTTCATATACAAGACCTTTTTAGTTGGTATTAGACTTCAATTTTATGGGTAAAAGACGTTTCCCCCAAGCATGATTGAACTCGGTTTTTGGAGGGGGTGTTAGCCTTGGATTTTCGGACAAATTGATCCGTACTCGACGAGCCCCATTTCAATGAGTATTAGCCTTATATTTCAAACCTTGTTCATATCCAAGACCTTTTTAGTTGGTATTAGACTTCAATTTTATGGGTAAAAGACTTTTCCCCCAAGCATGATTGAACTTGGTTTTTGGAGGGGGTGTTAGCCTTGGATTTTCGGACAAATTGATCCGTACTCGACGAGCCCCAATTCAATGAGTATTACCCTTAGATTTCAATCCTTGTTCATATGCAAGACCTTTTTAGTTGGTATTAGACTACAATTTTATGGGTAAAACACATTTCCCCCGAGCATTATTGAACTTGGTTTTTGGAGGGGGTGTTAGACTTGGATTTTCGGACAAATTGATCATGACTCGACGAGCCCCATTTCAATGAGTATTAGCCTTAGATTTCAAACCTTGTTCATATGCAAGACCTTTTTATTTGGTATTAGACTTCAATTTTATGGGTAAAAGACTTTACCCGCAAGCATGATTGAACTCGGTTTTTGGAGGGGGTGTTAGCCTTGGATTTTCGGACAAATTGATCCGTACTCGACGACCCCATTTGAATGAGTTTTAGCCTTAGATTTCAAACCTTTTTCATATGCAAGACCTTTTTAGTTGGTATTAGACTACAATTTTATGGGTAAAAGACGTTTCCCCCAAGCATGATTGAACTTGGTTTTTGGAGGGGGTGTTAGCCTTGGATTTTCGGACAAATTGATCCTGACTCGACGAGCCCCATTTCAATGAGTATTAGCCTTAGATTTCAAACCTTGTTCATATCCAAGACCTTTTTAGTTGGTATTAGACTTCAATTTTATGGGAAAAGACTTTTCCCCAAGCAGGATTGAACTTGGTTTTTGGAGGGGGTGTTAGCCTTGGATTTTCGGACAAATTGATCCGTACTCGACGAGCCCCAATTCAATGAGTATTACACTTAGATTTCAAACCTTGTTCATATGCAAGACCTTTTTATTTGGTATTAGACTTCAATTTTATGGGTAAAAGACTTTTCCCCCAAGCATGATTGAACTTGGTTTTTGGAGGGGGTGTTAGCCTTGGATTTTTGGACAAATTGATCCGTACTGGACGAGCCCCAATTCAATGAGTATTACCCTTAGATTTCAAACCTTGTTCATATGCAAGACCTTTTTAGTTGGTATTAGACTACAATTTTATGGGTAAAAGACTTTTCCCCCAAGCATGATTGAACTTGGTTTTTGGAGGGGGTGTTAGCCTTGGATTTTCGGACAAATTGATCCTGACTCGACGAGCCCCATTTCAATGAGTATTAGCCTTAGATTTCAAACATTGTTCATATGCAAGACCTTTTTATTTGGTATGAGACTTCAATTTTATGGGTAAAAGACTTTACGCGCAAGCATGATTGAACTCGGTTTTTGGAGGGGGTGTTAGCCTTGGATTTTTGGACAAATTGATCCGTACTCGACGACCCCATTTGAATGAGTTTTAGCCTTAGATTTCAAACCTTGTTCATATCCAAGACCTTTTTAGTTGGTATTAGACTACAATTTTATGGGTAAAAGACTTTTCCCCCAAGCATGATTGAACTTGGTTTTTGGAGGGGGTGTTAGCCTTGGATTTTCGGACAAATTGATCCGTACTCCACGACCCCATTTGAATGAGTTTTAGCCTTAGATTTCAAACCTTGTTCATATCCAAGACCTTTTTAGTTGGTATTAGACTTCAATTTTATGGGTAATAGACTTTTCCCCCAAGCATGATTGAACTTGGTTTTTGGAGGGGTGTTAGCCTTGGATTTTCGGACAAATTGAACCGTACTCGACGAGCCGCAATTCAATGAGTATTACCCTTAGATTTCAAACCTTGTTCATATGCAAGACCTTTTTAGTTGGTATTAGATTACAATTTTATGGGTAAAAGACTTTTCCCCCAAGCATGATTGAACTTGGTTTTTGGAGGGGGTGTTAGCCTTGGATTTTCGGACAAATTGATCCGTACTGGACGAGCCCCAATTCAATGAGTATTACCCTTAGATTTCAAACCTTGTTCATATGCAAGACCTTTTTAGTTGGTATTAGACTTCAATTTTATGGGTAAAAGACTTTTCCCCCAAGCATGATTGAACTTGGTTTTTGGAGGGGGTGTTAGCCTTGGATTTTCGGACAAATTGATCCTGACTCGACGAGCCCCATTTCAATGAGTATTAGCCTTAGATTTCAAACCTTGTTCATATGCATGACCTTTTTATTTGGTATGAGACTTCAATTTTATGGGTAAAAGACTTTACGCCCAAGCATGATTGAACTCGGTTTTTGGAGGGGGTGTTAGCCTTGGATTTTTGGACAAATTGATCCGTACTCGACGACCCCATTTGAATGAGTTTTAGCCTTAGATTTCAAACCTTGTTCATATCCAAGACCTTTTTAGTTGGTATTAGACTACAATTTTATGGGTAAAAGACGTTTCCCCCAAGCATGATTGAACTTGGTTTTTGGAGGGGGTTTTAGCCTTGGACTTTCGGACAAATTGATCTATACTCGACGAGCCCCATTTCAATGAGTATTACCCTTAGATTTCAAACCTTGTTCATATGCAAGACCTTTTTATTTGCTATTAGACTTCAATTTTATGGGTAAAAGACTTTTCCCCCAAGCATGATTGAACTTGGTTTTTGGAGGGGGTGTTAGCCTTGGATTTTCGGACAAATTGATCCGTACTCGACGAGCCCCATTTCAATGAGTATTAGCCTTAGATTTCAAACCTTGTTCATATCCAAGACCTTTTTAGTTGGTATTAGACTTCAATTTTATGGGTAAAAGACTTTTCCCCCAAGCATGATTGAACTTGGTTTTTGGAGGGGGTGTTAGCCTTGGATTTTCGGACAAATTGATCCGTACTCGACGAGCCCCATTTCAATGAGTATTAGCCTTAAATTTCAAACCTTGTTCATATCCAAGACCTTTTTAGTTGGTATTAGACTTCAATTTTATGGGTAAAAGACTTTTCCCCCAAGCATGATTGAACTTGGTTTTTGGAGGGGGTGTTAGCCTTGGATTTTCGGACAAATTGATCCGTACTCGACGAGCCCCATTCAATGAGTATTACCCTTAGATTTCAAACCTTGTTCATATGCAAGACCTTTTTAGTTGGTATTAGACTACAATTTTATGGGTAAAAGACTTTCCCCCAAGCATTATTGAACTTGGTTTTTGGAGGGGGTGTTAGCCTTGGATTTTCGGACAAATTGATCCGTACTCGACGAGCCCCATTTCAATGAGTATTAGCCTTAGATTTCAAACCTTGTTCATATGCAAGACCTTTTTATTTGGTATTAGACTTCAATTTTATGGGTAAAAGACTTTTCCCCCAAGCATGATTGAACTTGGTTTTTGGAGGGGGTGTTAGCCTTGGATTTTCGGACAAATTGATCCGTACTCGACGAGCCCCATTTGAATGAGTTTTAGCCTTAGATTTCAAACCTTGTTCATATGCAAGACCTTTTTAGTTGGTATTAGACTACAATTTTATGGGTAAAAGACTTTTCCCCCAAGCATGATTGAACTTGGTTTTTGGAGGGGGTGTTAGCCTTGGATTTTCGGACAAATTGATCCTGACTCGACGAGCCCCATTTCAATGAGTATTAGCCTTAGATTTCAAACCTTGTTCATATCCAAGACCTTTTTAGTTGGTATTAGACTTCAATTTTATGGGAAAAGACTTTTCCCCAAGCAGGATTGAACTTGGTTTTTGGAGGGGGTGTTAGCCTTGGTTTTTCGGACAAATTGATCCGTACTCGACGAGCCCCAATTCAATGAGTATTACCCTTAGATTTCAAACCTTGTTCATATGCAAGACCTTTTTATTTGGTATTAGACTTCAATTTTATGTGTAAAAGACTTTTCCCCCAAGCATGATTGAACTTGGTTTTTGGAGGGGGTGTTAGCCTTGGATTTTCGGACAAATTGATCCGTACTCGACGAGCCCCAATTCAATGAGTATTACCTTAGATTTCAAACCTTGTTCATATGCAAGACCTTTTTAGTTGGTATTAGACTACAATTTTATGGGTAAAAGACGTTTCCCCCAAGCATGATTGAACTTGGTTTTTGGAGGGGGTGTTAGCCTTGGATTTTCGGACAAATTGATCCTGACTCGACGAGCCCCATTTCAATGAGTATTAGCCTTAGATTTCAAACCTTGTTCATATGCAAGACCTTTTTATTTGGTATTAGACTTCAATTTTATGGGTAAAAGACTTTTCCCAAGCATGATTGAACTTGGTTTTTGGAGGGGGTGTTAGCCTTGGATTTTCGGACAAATTGATCCGTACTCGACGAGCCCCATTTGAATGAGTATTAGCCTTAGATTTCAAACCTTGTTCATATCCAAGACCTTTTTAGTTGGTATTAGACTTCAATTTTATGGGTAAAAGACTTTTCCCCCAAGCATGATTGAACTTGGTTTTTGGAGGGGGTGTTAGCCTTGGATTTTCGGACAAATTGATCCGTACTCCACGAGCCCCATTTGAATGAGTATTAGCCTTAGATTTCAAACCTTGTTCATATGCAAGACCTTTTTAGTTGGTATTAGACTTCAATTTTATGGGTAAAAGACTTTTCCCCCAAGCATGATTGAACTTGGTTTTTGGAGGGGGTGTTAGCCTTGGATTTTCGGACAAATTGATCCGTACTCGACGAGCCCCATTTCAATGAGTATTACCCTTAGATTTCAAACCTTGTTCATATGCAAGACCTTTTTAGTTGGTATTAGACTACAATTTTATGGGTAAAAGACTTTTCCCCCAAGCATGATTGAACTTGGTTTTTGGAGGGGGTGTTAGCCTTGGATTTTCGGACAAATTGATCCGTACTCGACGAGCCCCAATTCAATGAGTATTACCCTTAGATTTCAAACCTTGTTCATATGCAAGACCTTTTTAGTTGGTATTAGACTACAATTTTATGGGTAAAAGACTTTTCCCCCAAGCATGATTGAACTTGGTTTTTGGAGGGGGTGTTAGCCTTGGATTTTCGGACAAATTAATCCTGACACGACGAGCCCCATTTCAATGAGTATTAGCCTTAGATTTCAAACCTTGTTCATATGCATGACCTTTTTATTTGGTATGAGACTTCAATTTTATGGGTAAAAGACTTTACCCCCAAGCATGATTGAACTCGGTATTTGGAGGGGGTGTTAGCCTTGGATTTTTGGACAAATTGATCCGTACTCGACGACCCCATTTGAATGAGTTTTAGCCTTAGATTTCAAACCTTGTTCATATCCAAGACCTTTTTAGTTGGTATTAGACTACAATTTTATGGGTAAAAGACGTTTCCCCCAAGCATGATTGAACTTGGTTTTTGGAGGGGGTGTTAGCCTTGGATTTTCGGACAAATTGATCTATACTCGACGAGCCCCATTTCAATGAGTATTACCCTTAGATTTCAAACCTTGTTCATATGCAAGACCTTTTTATTTGCTATTAGACTTCAATTTTATGGGTAAAAGACTTTTCCCCCAAGCATGATTGAACTTGGTTTTTGGAGGGGGTGTTAGCCTTGGATTTTCGGACAAATTGATCCGTACTCGACGAGCCCCATTCAATGAGTATTACCTTAGATTTCAAACCTTGTTCATATGCAAGACCTTTTTATTTGGTATTAGACTTCAATTTTATGGGTAAAAGACTTTTCCCCCAAGCATGATTGAACTTGGTTTTTGGAGGGGGTGTTAGCCTTGGATTTTTGGACAAATTGATCCGTACTCGACGAGCCCCAATTCAATGAGTATTACCCTTAGATTTCAAACCTTGTTCATATGCAAGACCTTTTTAGTTGGTATTAGACTACAATTTTATGGGTAAAAGACGTTTCCCCCAAGCATGATTGAACTTGGTTTTTGGAGGGGGTGTTAGCCTTGGATTTTCGGACAAATTGATCCTGACTCGACGAGCCCCATTTCAATGAGTATTAGCCTTAGATTTCAAACCTTGTTCATATCCAAGACCTTTTTAGTTGGTATTAGACTTCAATTTTATGGGAAAAGACTTTTCCCCAAGCAGGATTGAACTTGGTTTTTGGAGGGGGTGTTAGCCTTGGATTTTCGGACAAATTGATCCGTACTCGACGAGCCCCAATTCAATGAGTATTACCCTTAGATTTCAAACCTTGTTCATATGCAAGACCTTTTTATTTGGTATTAGACTTCAATTTTATGGGTAAAAGACTTTTCCCCCAAGCATGATTGAACTTGGTTTTTGGAGGGGGTGTTAGCCTTGGATTTTTGGACAAATTGATCCGTACTCGACGAGCCCCAATTCAATGAGTATTACCCTTAGATTTCAAACCTTGTTCATATGCAAGACCTTTTTAGTTGGTATTAGACTACAATTTTATGGGTAAAAGACTTTCCCCCAAGCATGATTGAACTTGGTTTTTGGAGGGGGTGTTAGCCTTGGATTTTCGGACAAATTGATCCTGACTCGACGAGCCCCATTTCAATGAGTATTAGCCTTAGATTTCAAACCTTGTTCATATCCAAGACCTTTTTAGTTGGTATTAGACTTCAATTTTATGGGAAAAGACTTTTCCCCAAGCATGATTGAACTTGGTTTTTGGAGGGGGTGTTAGCCTTGGATTTTCGGACAAATTGATCCGTACTCGACGAGCCCCAATTCAATGAGTATTAATTTAGATTTCAAACCTTGTTCATATGCAAGACCTTTTTATTTGGTATTAGACTTCAATTTTATGGGTAAAAGACTTTTCCCCCAAGCATGATTGAACTCGGTTTTTGGAGGGGGTGTTAGCCTTGGATTTTCGGACAAATTGATCCGTACTCGACGAGCCCCATTCAATGAGTATTAGCCTTAGATTTCAAACCTTGTTCATATCAAGACCTTTTTAGTTGGTATTAGACTTCAATTTTATGGGTAAAAGACTTTTCCCCCAAGCATGATTGAACTTGGTTTTTGGAGGGGGTGTTAGCCTTGGATTTTCGGACAAATTGATCCGTACTCGACGAGCCCCAATTCAATGAGTATTACCCTTAGATTTCAAACCTTGTTCATATGCAAGACCTTTTTATTTGGTATTAGACTTCAATTTTATGGGTAAAAGACTTTTCCCCCAAGCATGATTGAACTTGGTTTTTGGAGGGGGTGTTAGCCTTGGATTTTCGGACAAATTGATCCGTACTCGACGAGCCCCATTTCAATGAGTATTACCCTTAGATTTCAAACCTTGTTCATATGCAAGACCTTTTTATTTGGTATTAGACTTCAATTTTATGGGTAAAAGACTTTTCCCCCAAGCATGATTGAACTTGGTTTTTGGAAGGGGTGTTCGCCTTGGATTTTCGGACAAATTGATACTCAGTCGACGAGCCCCATTTCATTGAGTTTTAGCCTTAGATTTCAAACCTTGTTCATATGCAAGACCTTTTTAGTTGGTATTCGACTTCAATTTTATGGGTAAAAGACTTTTCCCCCAAGCATGATTGAACTTGGTTTTTGGAGGGGGTGTTAGCCTTGGATTTTCGGACAAATTGATCCGTACTCGACGAGCCCCATTTCAATGAGTATTACCCTTAGATTTCAAACCTTGTTCATATCCAAGACCTTTTTAGTTGGTATTAGACTTCAATTTTATGGGTAAAAGACTTTTCCCCCAAGCATGATTGAACTTGGTTTTTGGAGGGGGTGTTAGCCTTGGATTTTCGGACAAATTGATCCGTACTCGACGAGCCCCAATTCAATGAGTATTACCCTTAGATTTCAAACCTTGTTCATATGCAAGACCTTTTTATTTGGTATTAGACTTCAATTTTATGGGTAAAAGACTTTTCCCCCAAGCATGATTGAACTTGGTTTTTGGAGGGGGTGTTAGCCTTGGATTTTTGGACAAATTGATCCGTACTCGACGAGCCCCAATTCAATGAGTATTACCCTTAGATTTCAAACCTTGTTCATATGCAAGACCTTTTTAGTTGGTATTAGACTACAATTTTATGGGTAAAAGACTTTTCCCCCAAGCATGATTGAACTTGGTTTTTGGAGGGGGTGTTAGCCTTGGATTTTCGGACAAATTGATCCTGACTCGACGAGCCCCATTTCAATGAGTATTACCCTTAGATTTCAAACCTTGTTCAAATCCAAGACCTTTTTAGTTGGTATTAGACTTCAATTTTATGGGTAAAAGATGTTTCCCCCAAGCATGATTGAACTCGGTTTTTGGAGGGGGTGTTAGCTTTGGATTTTCGGAAAAATTGATCCGTACTCGACGAGCCCCAATTCAATGAGTATTACCCTTAGATTTCAAACCTTGTTCATATGCAAGACCTTTTTATTTGGTATTAGACTTCAATTTTATGGGTAAAAGACTTTTCCCCCAAGCATGATTGAACTTGGTTTTTGGAGGGGGTGTTAGCCTTGGATTTTTGGACAAATTGATCCGTACTCGACGAGCCCCAATTCAATGAGTATTACCCTTAGATTTCAAACCTTGTTCATATGCAAGACCTTTTTAGTTGGTATTAGACTACAATTTTATGGGTAAAAGACTTTTCCCCCAAGCATGATTGAACTTGGTTTTTGGAGGGGGTGTTAGCCTTGGATTTTCGGACAAATTGATCCGTGCTCGACGAGCCCCATTTCAATGAGTATTAGCCTTAGATTTCAAACCTTGTTCATATCCAAGACCTTTTTAGTTGGTATTAGACTTCAATTTTATGGGTAAAAGACTTTTCCCCCAAGCATGATTGAACTTGGTTTTTGGAGGGGGTGTTAGCCTTGGATTTTCGGACAAATTGATCCGTACTCGACGAGCCCCAATTCAATGAGTATTACCCTTAGATTTCAAACCTTGTTCATATGCAAGACCTTTTTATTTGGTATTAGACTTCAATTTTATGGGTAAAAGACTTTTCCCCCAAGCATGATTGAACTTGGTTTTTGGAGGGGGTGTTAGCCTTGGATTTTCGGACAAATTGATCCGTACTCGACGAGCCCCAATTCAATGAGTATTACCCTTAGATTTCAAACCTTGTTCATATGCAAGACCTTTTTAGTTGGTATTAGACTACAATTTTATGGGTAAAAGACTTTTCCCCCAAGCATGATTGAACTTGGTTTTTGGAGGGGGTGTTAGCCTTGGATTTTCGGACAAATTGATCCGTACTCGACGAGCCCCATTTCAATGAGTATTAGCCTTAGATTTCAAACCTTGTTCATATGCAAGACCTTTTTAGTTGGTATTAGACTTCAATTTTATGGGTAAAAGACTTTTCCCCCAAGCATGATTGAACTTGGTTTTTGGAGGGGGTGTTAGCCTTGGATTTTCGGACAAATTGATCCGTACTCGACGACCCCATTTGAATGAGTTTTAGCCTTAGATTTCAAACCTTGTTCATATGCAAGACCTTTTTAGTTGGTATTAGACTACAATTTTATGGGTAAAAGACTTTCCCCCAAGCATGATTGAACTTGGTTTTTGGAGGGGGTGTTAGCCTTGGATTTTCGGACAAATTGATCCTGACTCGACGAGCCCCATTTCAATGAGTATTAGCCTTAGATTTCAAACCTTGTTCATATCCAAGACCTTTTTAGTTGGTATTAGACTTCAATTTTATGGGTAAAAGACTTTTCCCCCAAGCATGATTGAACTTGGTTTTTGGAGGGGGTGTTAGCCTTGGATTTTCGGACAAATTGATCCGTACTCGACGAGCCCCAATTCAATGAGTATTACCCTTAGATTTCAAACCTTGTTCATATGCAAGACCTTTTTAGTTGGTATTAGACTACAATTTTATGGGTAAAAGACTTTTCCCCCAAGCATGATTGAACTTGGTTTTTGGAGGGGGTGTTAGCCTTGGATTTTCGGACAAATTGATCCGTACTCGACGAGCCCCATTTCAATGAGTATTAGCCTTAGATTTCAAACCTTGTTCATATCCAAGACCTTTTTAGTTGGTATTAGACTTCAATTTTATGGGTAAAAGACTTTTCCCCCAAGCATGATTGAACTTGGTTTTTGGAGGGGGTGTTAGCCTTGGATTTTCGGACAAATTGATCCGTACTCGACGAGCCCCAATTCAATGAGTATTACCCTTAGATTTCAAACCTTGTTCATATGCAAGACCTTTTTAGTTGGTATTAGACTTCAATTTTATGGGTAAAAGACTTTTCCCCCAAGCATGATTGAACTTGGTTTTTGGAGGGGGTGTTAGCCTTGGATTTTTGGACAAATTGATCCGTACTCGACGAGCCCCATTTCAATGAGTATTAGCCTTAGATTTCAAACCTTGTTCATATGCAAGACCTTTTTAGTTGGTATTAGACTACAATTTTATGGGTAAAAGACGTTTCCCCCAAGCATGATTGAACTTGGTTTTTGGAGGGGGTGTTAGCCTTGGATTTTCGGACAAATTGATCCGTACTCGACGAGCCCCATTTCAATGAGTATTACCCTTAGATTTCAAACCTTGTTCATATCAAGACCTTTTTAGTTGGTATTAGACTTCAATTTTATGGGTAAAAGACTTTTCCCCCAAGCATGATTGAACTTGGTTTTTGGAGGGGGTGTTAGCCTTGGATTTTCGGACAAATTGATCCGTACTCGACGAGCCCCAATTCAATGAGTATTACCCTTAGATTTCAAACCTTGTTCATATGCAAGACCTTTTTAGTTGGTATTAGACTACAATTTTATGGGTAAAAGACTTTTCCCCCAAGCATGATTGAACTTGGTTTTTGGAGGGGGTGTTAGCCTTGGATTTTCGGACAAATTGATCCGTACTCGACGAGCCCCATTTCAATGAGTATTAGCCTTAGATTTCAAACCTTGTTCATATCCAAGACCTTTTTAGTTGGTATTAGACTTCAATTTTATGGGTAAAAGACTTTTCCCCCAAGCATGATTGAACTTGGTTTTTGGAGGGGGTGTTAGCCTTGGATTTTCGGACAAATTGAGCCGTACTGGACGAGCCCCAATTCAATGAGTATTACCCTTAGATTTCAAACCTTGTTCATATGCAAGACCTTTTTAGTTGGTATTAGACTTCAATTTTATGGGTAAAAGACTTTTCCCCCAAGCATGATTGAACTTGGTTTTTGGAGGGGGTGTTAGCCTTGGATTTTCGGACAAATTAATCCTGACACGACGAGCCCCATTTCAATGAGTATTAGCCTTAGATTTCAAACCTTGTTCATATGCAAGACCTTTTTAGTTGGTATTAGACTACAATTTTATGGGTAAAAGACTTTTCCCCCAAGCATGATTGAACTTGGTTTTTGGAGGGGGTGTTAGCCTTGGATTTTCGGACAAATTGATCCTGACTCGACGAGCCCCATTTCAATGAGTATTAGCCTTAGATTTCAAACCTTGTTCATATGCAAGACCTTTTTAGTTGGTATTAGACTTCAATTTTATGGGTAAAAGACTTTTCCCCCAAGCATGATTGAACTTGGTTTTTGGAGGGGGTGTTAGCCTTGGATTTTCGGACAAATTGATCCGTACTCGACGAGCCCCATTTGAATGAGTATTAGCCTTAGATTTCAAACCTTGTTCATATCCAAGACCTTTTTAGTTGGTATTAGACTACAATTTTATGGGTAAAAGACTTTCCCCCAAGCATGATTGAACTTGGTTTTTGGAGGGGGTGTTAGCCTTGGATTTTCGGACAAATTGATCCGGACTCGACGAGCCCCATTTCAATGAGTATTAGCTTAGATTTCAAACCTTGTTCATATGCAAGACCTTTTTAGTTGGTATTAGACTTCAATTTTATGGGTAAAAGACTTTTCCCCCAAGCATGATTGAACTTGGTTTTTGGAGGGGGTGTTAGCCTTGGATTTTCGGACAAATTGATCCGTACTCGACGAGCCCCATTCAATGAGTATTACCTTAGATTTCAAACCTTGTTCATATGCAAGACCTTTTTAGTTGGTATTAGACTACAATTTTATGGGTAAAAGACGTTTCCCCCAAGCATGATTGAACTTGGTTTTTGGAGGGGGTGTTAGCCTTGGATTTTCGGACAAATTGATCCGTACTCGACGAGCCCCATTTCAATGAGTATTAGCCTTAGATTTCAAACCTTGTTCATATCCAAGACCTTTTTAGTTGGTATTAGACTTCAATTTTATGGGTAAAAGACTTTTCCCCCAAGCATGATTGAACTTGGTTTTTGGAGGGGGTGTTAGCCTTGGATTTTCGGACAAATTGATCCGTACTCGACGAGCCCCATTCAATGAGTATTACCCTTAGATTTCAAACCTTGTTCATATGCAAGACCTTTTTAGTTGGTATTAGACTTCAATTTTATGGGTAAAAGACTTTTCCCCCAAGCATGATTGAACTTGGTTTTTGGAGGGGGTGTTAGCCTTGGATTTTCGGACAAATTGATCCTGACTCGACGAGCCCCATTTCAATGAGTATTAGCCTTAGATTTCAAACCTTGTTCATATGCAAGACCTTTTTAGTTGGTATTAGACTACAATTTTATGGGTAAAACACGTTTCCCCCAAGCATGATTGAACTTGGTTTTTGGAGGGGGTGTTAGCCTTGGATTTTCGGACAAATTGATCCGTACTCGACGAGCCCCAATTCAATGAGTATTACCCTTAGATTTCAAACCTTGTTCATATGCAAGACCTTTTTAGTTGGTATTAGACTACAATTTTATGGGTAAAACACGTTTCCCCCAAGCATGATTGAACTCAAGGTTTGTTTGAGGGGGTGTTAGCCTTGGAATTTTCGACAAATGATCCGTACTCGACGACCCCATATAATGAGTTTAGCCTTAGATTTCAAACCTTGTTCATATCCCACGTCTTTTAGTTGTAATTAGACTACAATTTAATGGGTAAAGAGACGTTTCCCCCAAGCATGATTGAACTGGATTTTTGGAGGGGGTGTTAGCCATGTGAATTTTTTGGACAATTGATCTATACGCGACGAGCCCCATTTCAATGAGTATTGACCCTTAGATTGTCAAACCTTGTCCTATGCAAGACCTTTTTATTTGCTATAGACTTCAATTTATGGGTAAAAGACTTTTCACCCCAAGCATATTGAACTTCGGGGGGCGTTTTGGAGGTCACATAGTGAAGGGTACATGAAAGATACAATAGTTTTACCAGTGACTTTGCCATTTATAAAACAGAATTGAAAATCACATTAGAATCCAGCTATTTCATGTGCACACCCGTCCATATGGACAGGCAGGATGCAAAAAAATATAAATCATATTTCATTAATAATAAATCCCATAGCAAACAATGTACAGAAAACAAGACATGAATCTTCATTTATTTCTGCTAGCAGTTGGCAAAACTGCCATGTGCATTACATACAAGTTAAATACAGTCAATAATTCATACAAATTCTACAGATCTTCTCTTCTGGAGCTTATTTTGAGTAAAAAACCTTAATGGGAAAATAGTTGAGCTTTCTCAGATGGCTGGATAAAAATTGCTCCCTCCATGTTTTATACTCATTGAAAGGAAACACTGTTGAAAGCATTTAAACTAAATAATTTGTTTTCACTTTCTAATATTAGCCGCTAATTAATTCAATTTGGAATATCAGATGAAGGGGCTGTCATTAATGATAGGGCTAGCAATGAAAAAAAAATCAAGAGATTAGCATTATCTTTACAGCATGCACAGACATTACAGAAAGGAAAAAAAACAGAAATACGAAGGTGGACAAACAATGTGAGAGAGTGAGTTGCCCTTCAAGATTTGAAACATTTGTAAGTCTTGAAAAGCTTGTTTAGGACACAAGAAAATATATATTCTTCATGAATGTGGGGCATGGCTGCCTGTATGTTTTGGTTGGGTGGTTGGGAGGGGCAGGGCAATATAACATAGTATAGAGACAACCAGGCAATCTCAATTTTTGACCCAGAAGTGTCAAGTCAAGAGATTTCCCCGGTAAAATAGCAGTCCCACACAGAACCAGCAGTTCAACAACAATATGGAGCATACAATTCCTCCTTTCCTCACATGTTCAACCAGCAGGTTGTTGAAATTTTCATTTTGCAATTTTACTAGGACCATGTATAGGAACTAAAAATGAAGAAAATTTTTCTGAAGCACATTCCAAACTATATGAAGAAACAAAGTAAATTTCCTGTTCACGTATAGAACTGAAATTGTCACAACCTCTCAGCATTTTATTTAATGCATTTGACTGATGGGTAGATTAAGGTCGCTGGATCAATATATCATGGACCAAAAGGTGTTGGAGGTAGGGAGGGTCAAGAGACAAATAATAAAGAATAATAGACCAAATGCAAATGATGGGAAAAAAATAAAAGTTATTGACTGCAAAAAACAGCCTAAATCAATTTCTTGTTTTACAGATTCATCAAGAACAGTGGATTACGAGAGATAATTTAAAATTTTCCCACATCAATATACAAAGCATTTAATGATTGTTCATCAACAAGAAGAATGCTTCAAAATATGCAAGTACAAAAAAGATACCATGTTCCAAGAATGTTTATAAATGGGCTTGTAAGATTACCCATTGTACAATAGAAAGAACTGCAAAACCAACCTAGCAGAAAGCAGTAAAATAGATTACAAAAAAAACTCCTAACACAATAGGCCAAAAGTAATATCATGATACAGGGATGCTGGAACCCTAGAATAGAGAATACAAGTTTTGAAAAATGACCCCCAGCACCAAACATATGATGAATGCACTAATTTAAGCTACAACGCATTCACAAGCTCATACAAGCAAACACACACACACACACATATAGATTAGCGTATCTAACACACAGGCATACTCATACTCTTACATAAACACATACAACATATATTCTGTCCAAATAAATGAAAAGGTAAACACTGATTGTTCCATAAACTAAGAAAAATAGGCGACTATTTTATTTTTTCCACAATATACCTTTGGGCCATCACATTTACTGTGTCTTCAAGATGCATGGTTTGGCTCTGGCAAGCTGAAACACATGAAGCAAGAAAAGAAGTTCTAAGAGCAGCTCTAGTAAAGTCATAAGCACCATTGGCAATAATCTTCTTAATCAATCCAGTTATCCCATCAAGCTCTTGCTGTGTGCTCAAAAACCAGATAGAGTCCAGTGTGATGCACAAGGCATCATTAAGGGTCTGTGGATCAGCCAACAATATCAAACTCTCAGCAGGCTTCCAGTCATGGCAACTCACTGCGCTCTGAAACATCCGGCCCAACTCAATCCTATCTTGCTTACTGAGTTTCTTCTCCTGTCCAAAATTCTCCTTATCGCCAATCTCAGACTCCATTGCAACCACATGTGACTTGATTTTTGTCTCACTACAGCTACAAACACCAGATAATCTTGACTCTTTACTTATAAGGGGTGCTTCTCTTGAAAATACAACATTACTTCCCTCGCCCATTTCCGATGAGAAACATTGAATTTCACTCTTTGGACTTCCAATTTCATTATCTTCGGTTTCCATTTCCACAGTAAATGTCTCTTCAGGGTTAAACACATCCTCCGGATGCATATCAGTCCCCTCGACCAACGCTGTCTCCTTTTCCATACTTTCCACTATACAACCACCACGCCAACAAACTAAAAAAAAAAAACCCAATCAGGCAAACACTCAAATATACTTAACAATGTGATCATAAATACTTTTAAGTAAGAAAAGTACAGAACATATTGAAAAACCTAGTAAAAAAAGAAGTGACTTATCCTTCAAAATCCCAATTCCATCAAAACAAATGACATATTACATCCAATCATCTTTTCCAAAAGGATCCATTCAATCAAACTAAGGAACAAAAAGATTAAGCCCCTTAATTATAAATTAACTTTTGAGGGATAAAAAAGAGTATCTGGACCTCCTTAAACAACCTGAATCTAATAACTTAAGTACCCAAACGATCAAAAGAAGCAAGTCCACTAATTATATAACTTCAAAAAGGATAGACACAGTTTCCATAACTAGAAAAAATATAGATAAAAAAAAACCTAAAAAGCAGAAACCCCTCCGTCTTCAATCAGCATCATCGAAGATCGACAACCAGACCCTAAAAAAAAATGCATCAATAAGAAAATATAAGCAATCAACAAACAAGTTAGTAACTTTTTCTATAAACAACAATTGAAAGGTTAAAAAAACAAGAGGAAATATAGAGGAAATGGGAAGCAGAAACGGCGTAAAAAGATTAGAATACAAGAGAGCAATAGAGAGAGAGAGAGAGAGAGAGAGAGAGAGAGATACCCAGCCTGAGTTCTAATTGGAGAGAATTTTTAGTGAGTGAGAGAGAGAGAGAGAAAAGGGGGGAGAGAAAAAAACTTTCTGCCTCTGGTAATTTAATTACTGGCAGGGGGGGGGGGGGGGAGATTGTTTTTGGTTTATTTTATTTCTTTGGACACCGAACCAGACCAAAAACTAAAGAAAGAAAAGCTTTGTCTTTTTGTCTTGTTTAATATTTTTAATCATTTTTATTTCATTTTCAAGATGTAAAAAGGTAATGATAAAATGAAAGAGTGATTGTTGTAGGACTCCATTTGATTCATTAAAGAGTCAATTATTTATAACAATAATAATGTTTTGATTTGATTTGATATAAAAATCAGATCTTATTCAGGTTTTTGATGTAATTAATTGGGCCACAAACTAACCCCCAAATTGATCAGAACCCTATTAATATAGAATCCAATTTTAACCGAGTCATCAAGTTAATTTAATTGGAGTAAAAAAACAGAGGAGTGTTTTTAAATTACTATTCAGGCTGAAGGACTGCCTGGCCGGTGAAATGAGAGTCGCCATCGCAAACAAAGAAAAGGGCGGCGGTGTGGGGTCCATGCTTAAACCACCACCAGCCCAATCATTACACTCCTCCATTCTCCTCTCTCTCTCTCTCTCTCCCCCCCTCACGAGTCATGGAGACCACAGCCCATTATCTTCTTCTCTTTTGTCCTCTTCTTCTCTCCTGGCCTCGCTGCTCTACTTGCTACCACCCTATGCGCACCTTTTTCGACAATTGAAGCCCATTCCTTTATTTACACCCAGAAAAACCGCTTAGAGAGAGAGCATTTCATGATTCAGATCTTACCATTAACTTTTTCTCTCTTTGCAGCCACAATATACACACTGCAAATCGAGAGATTTACGAACAAATCTCCTAAATAAGAATTAGGAGTACTTTAAAAAAGCAAGTGGTATTGCTAGGAAGCTCCTCAAACTATACTAATAAAAAACTATTAGTGATGTAATTATAATAATAATAAAAAGGAAGTGAATCTTATCACGACTAGTGATATAATAATAATAATCATAAACTATTGGTTAATAAAAAGCTACCAATCACTAATTATTTTTATTTTATTTTTTAATTAATATTTTATTCGAATTTGAGATTTATTATCTTAAACTGCAAACTACAAATTAGAAGCATTTTATCATCAAATTATGTCCGAGACTTATTAAATCTATTTTTGTAATGGATTTAATAAACCGAACGTGTCATTAAGTTACTCACGAAGCCATAAGCAGCCTTCAGAAAATCAGAAGGGCTCGCATTGCAAGGAAGGTTTCCTGAGTTGAGAAACGAAGCATCTCTGTTTTGCTTTGCTTTTAAGATTTTGTTCATTAATTAATTACAACGTAAACATCAAACAGAATCATTACCTTTCTCGTTTACCTGGGCTGCTTCTTCTCCTATAGACCTTCAACTCCCACCGCAAAAGAAAACATCGTGTCGATCCTCTGAATCATGGATGAAGAGTATGATGTGATAGTGTTGGGTACTGGTCTCAAGGAATGCATCCTCAGTGGTCTCCTCTCCGTTGATGGCCTCAAGGTCTGTTTTCTTTCTTCCTTTTCTCTTCTCTTCTTCCCGCTTTGGTATCGGATGCATCTGTATCGTTTCGTTTTTCAACACTCCTATCCTTTTTGGAGTAGGTTTTTGTTTTGCACACACAGATCAAGCTAACTGCTTGCGTTTGATGATCCTTTACCGATTCGCAAAGACTTTCGCTTTACTGGAGCTATTTATTGATTGATTTAAAAGATGCGAACTTTATGGATCTTTTCGAAAATAAATGGATTGATTCCTGGTTCATTAGTTTCTTACGGGGAATTTAGAGACGGGCTCTCGTTGAATTGCTTGTCACTTGCTTATTGGGTTTTGCGTTTCACTTCAATTATGATCATCCTTGCCTTGACTTTTGAGGTGCACGTTTAGATAATGGATCTTTTGGCATGGAATTACTGCAAGTAACTGTATATTATCTTTGTGCTGTCCTCTTTACATCACTCTGCTTTATTTCGATCGCATTGGGTTTTACGCACTTGTAAGAGCTTAATGTCTTATTGAGCCAGGTCCTGCATATGGATAGGAATGACTACTATGGAGGAGAGTCTGCTTCCCTTAACCTCATTCAGGTCCTATTTGCCATTCAAAATCTTTATTTGTTTATCATTCATTGTTTTTCTACTACTGTTGTGAGCTGTTGATTTTGATTGCAATTTAATTTATTGACAGCTCTGGAAGAGGTTCAGGGGAAATGATAAGCCTCCAGCACATCTGGGCTCAAGTAGGGATTATAATGTTGACATGATTCCTAAGGTGTATTTCCCACTTTGCTTCTCTTCTTCCTGTTATTTGAACATTTATTCATTTTTCTGAGGTGGTCATTTTTTAATCTACTGATTCGTTGATGTTTCTCTTCACGGCTAGTTTATGATGGCAAATGGCAATCTTGTACGTGTCCTCATTCACACAGATGTTACCAAATATCTGTATTTCAAAGCAGTGGATGGCAGCTATGTCCTCAACAAGGGAAAGGTATGCTCAGTAGAGGTTGATTATTCACTTCACTTTCTGTTTTGATATGTTTTTTACTCAAAGCCATCAGTATAAACTATTGCAATAGGTTCACAAAGTGCCTGCAACTGACATGGAGGCACTCAAATCTCCTCTGATGGGTATTTTTGAAAAGCGCCGTGCACGGAAGCTTTTCATATATGTCCATAACTATGAAGAAAGTGATCCTAAAACACATGAGGGAATGGACTTGACAAGAGTGACTACCAGAGAACTGATTGCGTATGCCCTTTCTCCAGGCTTATATGTCACGTGTCTCTTTATGCACTCCTCTAGTACCACACTGTAGCTTTCATGGATCCTCATACTTCGTTCAACACCATTTTTTTATTTTTGTTTGAGAAATACCACAAGAGGTTATTTGAATTAGTACAAAGTCTATTTGTATTCAACAATAAACTTGGTGAGCACTTTTGTTTCTTATTATCAGTTGACTTTTTGTCAGAAAATTTGGTCTTGATGACAATACCATAGACTTCATTGGTCATGCATTGGCACTACATAGAGATGATCACTACCTCAATGAACCTGCAATGGATACTGTTATGAGGATGAAGGTGATAATTTTTCAGAATCTATAGCTTAGTTTCATTACAAATATTTTGAACCTGTTACATTTGAAATTTTTTATTTTACACATATTTTTGAAAATTTCCATCCTGATTATGTGATAGCTATATGCGGAGTCTTTTGCCCGTTTTCAAGGAGGATCACCATATATTTACCCTCTGTATGGTTTGGGAGAGCTCCCACAGGTCACTCTCTCCCCCTTCCTAACCCTCCTCAATTCTTTCACCATCCATCTTGACATACTAGATTTGTTATAAACTGAAATGACGATGTTATTTGGATATGCTATTCCACTCAGGCATTTGCACGCCTTAGTGCTGTTTATGGAGGCACATACATGTTAAATAAACCTGGGTGCAAGGTACTTATTTATGTTTCTGAGTTTTGATATGCTATTTTTCTCATGTCCTTGCATCACCTTGTATACTCGTGAGAAAATTCTGTGTGCTTATAATTGTTGTGGTAGAGTGGAAATATAATATGAAAGTGGCATATCACTCGAATTCCAGGTAGAATTTGATGAGGAAGGCAAAGTTGCTGGTGTCACATCAGAAGGGGAAACTGCCAAGTGCAAGAAAGTTGTTTGTGATCCTTCCTACTTACCCAGCAAGGTACAATGGACAAATAAGTTGTCAATGAAGCCTGACTCTCTCTCTCTCTCTCTCTCTCTCTGTGCACGCGTGCATGCATGTGCATTGAAGATAAAAACTGAATGCTTTATTATTTACAGAAAGTTGAATGCATTTGAACAGGTTAGGAAGGTTGGTAGGGTTGCAAGGGCAATTGCCATTATGAGCCACCCAATACCAAGCACCGATGAATCTCATTCAGTGCAGGTTATCCTACCACAAAAACAGTTGGGTCGCAGATCAGACATGTGAGTTGCATATATGTTCTTATTTCCAATCCCATATTATTTCTTATAAAGTCAAGGGATTATAATTGTTAATATATCAACATTACCTGTTTTTACTGTTACCAAATATTAGCCAACATCTGAGCTGTGTTTGTTTTGTAATGTAAACACAGCATGGTAGTTGACCATAAATTAAAGATGGTTCATTTAAGGAGATAGAATTGTTTTTATAGGACATTATAGTTAAGACTCTTGTCTGCTGCCTTGTTAGTGTTCTTATTTTTTGTAATGCATTGTTTCTGGTTCAGGTATTTTTTTTCTTTGATAAATTGATTATGATTTTTTCCATGGTAAAATTCTAAATTGGATATGTTCTTTTATGATTTTTTGGCTATCTTGGAAAGTTTAGCTTCTCTTTTATAGACAGGGACATCAATGGGGTGTGGTTGATTTTTTTTGTCAAAGAACCAATTCAATCCAAAATTTTAAATTGTTAGGTGAAACCTCAAGAATGTTTTATATTACTCTTTTAACACACCCTCTTAAAAGAAAACTCTTAGGCTTGAAACTTGCACAAACCACTATTATCTTGTGCTTAATTTTATTAGTTACAATGGGTGGTGAGAATCAAAATCATGACTATTTGATCATCAAGACTCTAATACAATATCAAAGAATCAATTCAGTCCAAGGTTAAGCGGTTATATAAAGTCTTGAGAATGATTTTATATTATCCTCCAACACCCTTATCCCAAATTGAGTAGTCTATTCAAGGGAGGGGTTTCATTAATGTGACTTTGCTGGAAGAAGCAATAAGTGCTAAATTTTTGTGACGCAACTGTGTTGTGCAGGTACCTTTTTTGTTGTTCTTATACTCACAATGTTGCCCCAAAGGGTAAATTCATTGCATTTGTATCAACAGAGGCAGAGACTGATCATCCTGAGGTTGAATTGAAGCCTGGAATTGAACTCCTAGGTCCTGTTGATGAGATATTCTTTGATATTTATGACATATACGAACCAGTTAATGAACCTTCATTGGACAACTGCTTTATTTCAACAGTGAGTCTAGTTTTTGTTTTCTTAATGTTGATGCTGCGAGTTATGATTTCTGTTGCTTCACCTTACCTTCATGGATGCACCCTAATCTACTTCCTTGACAGAGTTATGATGCCACAACACACTTTGAGTCAACTGTCACTGATGTTTTGAACATGTATACCATGATAACTGGAAAGGTAAGATTGCACTTTCTTGTGTTGGAGAATTTGTTGTAAAACAACTCTTCTGAAGAAGCTCTACTGCCAATTCAATCTTGTCTGCTCTAGAATCCACTGTTGTCTTTCATGTCACAGGTTCTTGACCTAAGCGTGGATTTAAGTGCTGCCAGTGCTGCGGAGGAATGAAGAAGCAACATTTTCATGCACTGATAACGTGCATTGTTCCAGGTTGCTTTGAACACCTTGGATTTGGCACATGAAATCAGACCCGTCTTGGGTTTATCATTCCTTTTTATAAACTATATATACCATGTGGCCTGTGATATGATATTTATGCTTTAAATGTTGTTAAAATTCGAAATATAAGATTTGCAACTTTCATCTGGGTTGTGTTGGAGCTAGAACCTGCAACATTCTGGATGTAGGGTTATATAGGGTTTATATAAATTATATAGGCATCTTTTTGCTATTACATTCAAATGATGATAATATATATTGAGATAAATGGTGGTAGAATTTTTTATATAGGAAAAGAAAAAAATGTGACTTGTTCTAAATATTTTTGTTGCATGCTATTAAATGTTTTCTATAAATTTTTGATAAGATATGTTTACAAGCATTTTCTGTGCCAAAATCAATGTTAGGATCTCAACTAAAGTGGATTTTTTAGAAATGATTTTGGATTATTGCTCGTCGAACTCATAATATTATCATCTTTAAGATTGACCAACAATTGACACACCACATCCATATGCTAGAAACCCCTTGGAAAAATAAGGAATTATAACAAATACATTTATCCATCATGTACATTTGGAAGGGAGATCTATAGATAAAAAAAAATGTTGTTGTGAGAACAATGCATCCATCTTTTAGAATGAAAATGAATAGTAAAATGCTGGAAAAATAAAAGGGTTTATTTGACAACTATTTAAAAATAGATGATTGTGAGAAAACATAGCACCTTGGAGTTACATAAGCAATATGAGTGAGATATATATTTTTTAATATTAAAATATGGAATGGATGAAATAATCATAGTTTTTAAGAGTATTTGAGAGTGTGATAAAACTTGTTTTCAATTTGATTTTTGTTTGAAAATATATTAAAATTATTTTTTTTATTAAAAATTATTTTTGATATCATCAAATGAAAATAATATAAAAATATTTTTAAAGTAACTTAAAAGCAAGTATATAATATTTTTGTAAAAAAAGCAATTTTAAAAAACAAAAACAAAAAGATGTTATACTAACTCACTAATACGGCCCGGATTTGCCGATTCACGGGCCACATTGGCAAATTTACAATTATTAGGCTGAGGCCCATGTAGTGGCTCTAAAACAACGACTAACCCACGAGACCTTCGGCTTCTCAGCATCATCAGTCAAGCTCGTCATTGTAACATATATAGAGAGAGAATGAATGAGGCCGTTGAATTCAGTGATTGAAAGCTCACGATATGCTTTATACAACGTTTTCTTAACCCATTGCCAGGCCTTCAAATCAGGTATTATTTCCCATATTTACGTTGCCAACAACATCCTCTTTCGCTATTCAAAATGCAACTTTGGAGACTTAAATCTTGCTCGCAAACTGTTCGACGAAATGCCCGACAAAGACACCGTTACCTGGAACACCATGATCACTGGCTGTGTAGAGTCTGGGAACTTGGGTGCTGCTTGGGAGTTTCTAAAATCCATGAAAAGACGTGGCTTTCAAGCTGATGGTTATACCTTTGGAAGTATACTTAAAGGGGTAGCTCACGCTTGTCGACATGATCTTGGGCAACAAGTGCATTCCTTGATTATTACGATTGGTTATGAGCAGAATGTTTATGCGAGTAGCGCGTTATTGGACATGTATGCCAAATGTGAGAGAGTTGAAGAAGCGTATGATGTGTTTCAATGCATGCCAGTGCGTAATTTTGTCTCGTGGAATGCACTCATTGATGGCTTTGTGCAAGTCGGAGACCGCGAAACTGCATTTTGGCTACTAGATTGTATGCAGAGGGAAGGTGTTAGGGTTGAAGATGGCACATTTGCTCCGCTTTTGACGTTGCTTGATGGTGACAAGTTCTATAAGTTGACGATGCAGCTTCACTGTAAGATTATAAAACATGGCCTTGAATTCTACAATGCTTTATGTAATGCTACACTCACTGCATATTCAGAATGTGGTTTGTTAGAAGATGCTAAAAGGGTGTTTGATGGTGCTGTTGGTACCCGAGATTTGGTTACCTGGAATTCCATGCTAGTAGCTTACCTAGTTCATGATAAAGATGAGGATGCATTTAATCTTTTCTTGGAGATGCAAGGGTTTGGCTTTGAGCCCGACATCTATACTTATACTTGTGTCATAAGCGCTAGTTTTGAAGCAGCGCATATAAACTATGGGAAATCCTTGCATGCATTAGTGATAAAGAGGGGACTGGTAGAATCAGTAACTATCTGCAATGCATTGATAACTATGTATCTCAAACTGAATAATAAATCCATGAAAGCTGCGTTAAACTTGTTCTATTCCATGAAGTCTAAGGACCGAGTCTCTTGGAATTCCATTCTAACCGGGTTTTCACAAGTGGGGTTTAGTGAAGATGCTTTGAAACTCTTTGGGCATATGAGGTCTTCACTGGAGGAAATTGATGACTATGCCTATGCAGCTGGCCTTAGATCTTGCTCAGATTTAGCAATCCTCCAATTAGGCCAACAGATTCATCTCTTGACAGTTAAGACAGGTTTTGTTTCAAATGATTTTGTAGCCAGTTCACTGATTTTTATGTACTCCAAGTGTGGAATCATTGAAGATGCTTGGAAATGTTTTGAAGATACCACAAAAGAAAGCTCAATTACTTGGAATTCAATTATGTTTGCATATGCACAACATGGACAGGGTGATGTTGCACTGGACCTCTTCTCCATAATGAGAGAGAGAAAGGTGAAGCTGGATCATATAACCTTTGTTGCAGTTCTGACCGCATGTAGCCACACTGGACTTGTTGAACAAGGTCGATGTTTTCTAAAATCCATGGCATCTGACTTTGGGATTCCTCCTCGGATGGAGCATTATGCTTGTGCGGTTGATTTATTTGGTCGTGCTGGATATCTGGATGCGGCAAAAGCCTTGATTGATTCAATGCCATTTCAACCCAATGCAATGGTGCTGAAAACTCTATTGGGTGCTTGTAGGGCTTGTGGCAACATTGAGTTAGCTGCCCAGATAGCAAGCCAGCTGCTAGAGCTAGAGCCTGAAGAGCACTGCACTTACATTATCCTCTCAAACATGTATGGGCATCTTAAGAGGTGGGATGACAAAGCCCGTGTGACAAGGTTGATGAGGGAGAGGAAGGTGAAGAAGGTCCCTGGTTGGAGTTGGATAGAGGTGAAGAATGAGGTGCATGCATTCAAGGCTGAAGATCGATCCCACCCCTTTTCCGAAGATGTGTATCAGATATTGGGAGAATTAATGGAAGAAATGAAGAAGCTACATTCTCTTGCTAGCTCTGATTCTTTGATGCATGATATCAATTATATGTACCTGCACAGTGATTTAAGTTACTGAACCTTAAGTTATTGTCCATTGATTCCGGAAAATTTTGCAATTACATAAGCTGAAACAAATATAAAATTTCACATCGCTCCAGTGTATATTTGGAAGCGCAGTGCAAGTGTTTTCATAAAAATTAAATACTATTGGATTGAGAAATACTTTAACTGGATGCGCGCGCGCACACACATATATCGTGTGATTATTTGGACATCTTATGGAAACCATTCAAAAGAGCGAAAAATTGATGTGTTGGATGTCAAGTTGTCTTTCCATTTTTGAAGAGCCCCTGCTTCCATCCATCCTTTCGGTCATTACATTTCTATCAGAGGTGTTGAATGTCTCTAATGGAAACTCAAGGAGAGAAAGATAGTTCGGAAAAGTTTCGGAAAGTGCTTGATATTTTTCTTATTGCTTCCTCAATGTGAAATATACCTTGTCTCCATTTTTTTATTTCTGCTTTCCAATTGTACTATGTAATTTTGGAAATCCTTGGTTCTCATCCGTCTCTTTAAGTTTCTTAGGAAGACATAAGTCAGTGCTTGTCAATCAAGTTGCTTGCAGCAATTCCATACTGAAGAGATCATTTCCCCTAACTTGGTAGCGTGAAACAACTCAAAAAAAAGAACTGAAGCAAAGCCCTAAGCAGAATCTTAATGGAGCAACATACATGAGAAAAACTGAGAATGGAGTTGAATATTACAGGTTTTTCTTAATTTATCTTGCGGTGAAATTGGTGGTGGGAGAAGGAAGAGGAAGCAATGTGGCCAGTTGCAGATTATGTTCTACAGAGCAATGATATTTTTCTTGTCAGTACTGGTGCTATATATGTTCTATGCTCTTAAGTTTCAACTGAACCGAATCTTTTAGAAATGGTTTTGGATTATTAATGCTCCTGTCTAGCTCATGTAATATTAATATGACTGAGATGAAATTTCCGTTTGGAATTGCTTTCACGTTTCGACACTTCAGATGTTATATGCTTCTTCCTCATTTTGTCTATTCATTCTGATCGACTTGAAACTAGGTAGCAGAAGCCAAGGTACGAGGTTATATGCTTTAGCATCTCTCCGTCTTAAAACTTTCTTGTGTAGAAACTACAGAAAAAAAGTATGTTAAGAATGACAATCAGTCTATTGTCAGGTGACATGCTAGCTGTTGAATTATTATTTATGTTTTGGTGATCGACAGGAAGGTTCATTCCTTTGATACTTGAAGTTGGCAGTGAAAGTTGACAGCAATGACAGTTGTCAATTTCCATCTACAAATGCAAATCCGCCGCCCCTTTTCCTATCTTTCAACTGATACAGGTTACAGTTTTTTTATATATAAAAAAATGGCGTTCTTGAATATACTAACACAATTACAAAATTGTTTGTGAATCTGGAACTTGGAATATAGATTTAATTGGTAAAACCAAGTTCCAGGTGAGAAATCTATTGCAACCCTTCTTTTCTAGCTGTCTAATGTCGAAAACATCAACTCAGCTTATATATTACAGAGTTGGCTGGCAGGTAATTCGGTTTCTGAGTGCCTCCCAAGGTAGTTCATTTAGTTCCATGTACAACCTCTCCTGATTTGATCTCTTCCATTGCAGTCTCATTTGATCCAGCCTTTGCCATCTGAATCAGAGGAGACTCCTCTCTGTGACTCACTTGGTTATGGGTAGACTCATTTGCAGCCTTTCTCAACACTGTCTTCTTTTTTGCTTGCTTAGCCCAACCCACAAGCCCTTCTTGAACATGTTCATCAAATATTGCCTTCTTAAATGAACTTCCCATCTGCATTATAAAAAGAAAAATAAAATCGCCCCTTCTCAGCCATACATCCTGGACTCTTTTTTAACAGGACACCTGGGAACTACAACATCTTTCGGTGAGAAAATTCTAACTTACCTGTGTCACAATGGCATAGAGTGGCAGGGTACTGTAACTGCAGAGCAGCTGAATGAATACCCTAAAGATGGGATTGGCATTAAGACAAAGCATATAATTAGAACTCATGGCTTTATACAAGGTAGAAAACACAAAAGACATGAATGCGAATTACCCTATAAGGAGTCTTGGAATGATATAACCAACTTCTCCCATTATGCAGGAGTCGAAACCATATTGTAGCTGCAATAGATTGTGAAAAATGTCAGTAGTCAATTGCTAAACGTTGTTAGGAAAGGTAGTGTTGTGACTCTACCCATATCCAGAAGAAAAATGCCAATTCGAAAGAGTTTTGGAATAAAATGATGTGGATCAAAATGAGAACGATTTTAGGCTTGTTGAACCAAAAGTGATCATCTGAAGGGTGAACAACCAAATCCCCTTGGACTGCTACATGTTTCTCGGCAACCTCATGGGCCAACTGAGCGATTACATGCTCCAACTTAGTTCCCACGGCTAGTAGTAGCTGCAAAAAGAGCACCACCATAAAAAATTAAAATAAATTTTTATATAACCTCTTTCATGGATAGTAAGAGCAAAAGTATATAAGAAGGCAAAAGCACGACTACAATAACAGTGTAGGATAGGATTGGACAGCTTACAATGAAGGGTATGAATGCAATCCAGAAATATGCATGCCAACCTGCATAACAAAATCAGGTATGACCTTCCTTGCTCAGTAATGACTTTCGGAAAAGAAAAGGTTTTGGTTTATCAGTCACACATTTTCACTTTCGGAAATCATAAAAATGGTGTGCTGAGTTACTCTAAGAATGCGTTTTAATATAAAAGATGCAAAATGATGCTCTCGTAATTTAAAAGAAAAAATTAAATAGCTTACCAGCAACATTCAGCAACAAGAAAAGAACCACAAATAACCAAAGATACCAACTGCAGCCGATGAAACCAGAAATTAGTACACTCACTTCGCACAGAAGAAACACTCATGGAATAACGATATGCCTTTTGAAAACGTTTAATCACCAGTTTTAAATTCCATGGAATGAAAGCTCCTTGAACTAATAGTTTACATTGCATGTGATTAGTAGCAAATAAAAACCACTAACCTTATTCCAACAACTTTCTTAAAGTCAGCTTCAAGGGCTCGCATCATGTATTTGTGAAAATTAAACTTTAGGTTTCCCCTGCAATGAGTCTGTGGAACAAACCCTTTAAAAAGGTGAAGAAGAGCTGGTTTTCTTTCTTTCTAAACATCTGATTATTTTTCCTAAAAAAAGAAAAAGGATATATAGAGTTTAAGTGTGAATAGAGTCATGAACCCACCATAATGAAGCCAAGTCGCAACGTGATATAATCAGATCTTGTTACTGATGCATGGAACTGCTTGAAAAACGAGTGCTGAAAATAGAGGTCAAAGAGCAGAGCCATTAGAAATATAGTTCTTGGATTTACTCTCATCATTTAGTATCTTGTGCAATATTCACGAACCAGACATATTTACAGAAGGCATCATCTCATTTGAGACTTGGTTCAATAAAAAATTATGACATTTGAGCATGTTAAGACTGAATATCATGACCTTTTCATAAAACTTGAGATGAATTTAGGTTTGGGTTTCTTACAAAAATCATTGGTGTGTGCAACATACCATGATTTTTAAAGATATTATCCCATGTGTGTGTTTTTTCTTCTTCCATATTCTCTCATACCTAAAATTGCTTAGTTTTACAAAAATATAGGATCAAAAAGCTAAAGAAGTTGATATGTTTCTCTCTGATATCCAATAGGATGTGGTATAAGTTAATGACAGGCCTCTACAATTAGGATTGAATAGTAATTGTGCAAATCCATTATATGATTGTTAGATGACAATTATGAGAACCTTGATTAGTTCCAAATCTAAAGAGAGATGAATGTATGGATTAGGTGGTTATGGTACTAGTGAAGGTGCTAATATTTCCTGCTTGTGTTTTATGTCTTGAATTGCTTTTAATGGTTTGTAATGTTTAAGATAAGCATAGGAACTTCTATTATATAGTTGGATGCAATACGTTTAATCTGAAATTCATGCATATGCACTATGACTTGAATAATTGTTTGAAATTCATGCATATGCAACATGTGTATCAACTAGCTACGGAGTTTACACAGATTTTCACAGCATATATTCTCAGATTTTCACAGTAGTGTGTAGGAAGTTCTGGAGAAGAATTGGTTCTTGGAAAGTTAGAAAGCCTATAGATTCCTATGTGAATTGTTAGCAATTGAATGTTCCAATTAAGATAAAAACAATTTGAAAATTGTTAAGTGTATTGGTAAGCTACTACGGTGAAATACACGTCGTGATTCATTGTCTCAACAAGAAAGGTGATTTAGATACAAAATAATTGTGATTAGAGATCCTCTTATAATATTTCAAACTAATGAAAAATTAACTGTCTTGGGTTTGGTTGCTATATCGCTAGTAAACAGGAAAAACTGTCATTAATTATTCATAGAGAGGATGGTTTTCATCTAAGAGTTATTTTCAATGGAAAAGCATAATTAATAGGTGAAAGTTTTCTATAGAATACATCTTTACACAGGAAATATTTGATGTAAAGCATTTTTTTCATATCAAAATCATAAACACTAATTGGACTAGAAGATTTATGTTACTGGGAAATACGACAAGTGTAGAACAAGTCCAAGTGGTTGTCATTTCTACAAGTTTTGGTATTCAATTTATCAAAGTTAGCCATGAAAGGACTTACCACCCAACCCAGAAAGTAAGAATGCCTTCCAAAACCCAGATAGCGTGTCCTGATGAAATCATGGTCTTGAACATGCGTAAGTTTTGGATCTTGAGCTGAAAAACATATGTATGTGTAAAAGAAAATCATCAGGAGGAGTTCTCTTGGAGAAAATATAGTAGTGCATCATTTGAGTCTGAAGTCAAACCATTATAATTAAGATAAATTCTCAGGGGAACAAGCATGTAAAATCTTCCCGGTTGAACACACCGGACACAATGGCTAACCTAATTCAAGGGGAAAAAAATGAATAAGAAAAAAGTAGGCTACTAGCAAGCATTACCTTGCTCCGGATCTTGTGCCTTGTTCGTGATAGAATCCTCCCAACGTTTCCACAGCCTTATCTGCACCGAAAAAGACATTTAACAAACAGTATTCAATATGAGGAATCAGAGAATAATGCAATAGTTAGAAGGAAAAGAAAAGAAAAGAAGCCAATGAATTCGAGGAAATTACCTTAGCACTTCCGAAAAGAATGGTTAGAGCACAGAAAACCACATGCACACAAGCGAGCACAAAGATAAATATGTGAAGATGATGCAGTGCAGTTGTGGTTAACATAGGAACCTTTCCCTGGAATGTGATCAAAGAGGATAAATGTTAGACATTTACTTGTAAATATCCTTTACCATCAAATTAAGCACATGGCTAAGAAAAAGGTTGCCAATTCTTTCTTACAGCACACGTGAACTCACACAATCCTGTCGAATCTGTTTGCTGACTCATTTCATACGTTGTTTATTGAAGCTATTGTACTACAACAAAATGCTGCTTGCTTTAATCCGTACTTTAACGGACTGAGCTCAAGTTAATATTTTTAGTTTAATTAACACAGCTAGAATTGCATAGGACTTCAGCTTTCAAACGCTATTAAGGGACAGTGAGTGATATCCTGAATATTGGAGAGCATGACTTTGAAGAATAGCTAATAGGCTGTCTTACCACAGAAAATGTGTGTCATGAGTAATGAAATTCCGCTGCTCTGATACGAGCAATTGAAACTTCAAGAAGACGCAAATGGAGGACTGATTCCCCCAAAATTATAAAAAAGGTGTTCTTGAATGTAGAGGTGTGGATACAGAGACAAGTTAGAAACTTATCAAAAAAGTGGTTGCCTTGACCACCACTCCATCCAAATTAAAATTAGATCACCAGATTAATGAATGCGTGCTAGAAGTAATAACAAAAAGAAAATGAGAATACATAATTCGTAGGAGTAATTGATTATTGATTACCTCGGGACAAGAATTAGCGGAGGAGGCCTCGGCTAAAAGGCGACGGGAAGTCCCACCAGGAAAGAGGGAAAAGAAAGTCTGGAAGTGGGCAGTAGTTTCTTTATTTTCTTTCTTGCAGGGCAGCATTTTCTTAGACAAATCCTCAGAAATGCAGATAGTGTTAATTCTTCCTTGGAACACTGTCAGTAACAGTGATATAAACCCCAAAAGCATCAACTCTGCGCCAGCGAAAATCAAATTAATCAACTTCTCTAGATTATAAAACATCAATCTGAAGGATGCTAAACGGATTTCTATGAATATAATGATCATGAATTGATATATAAGATACCTTCTTTGATTTTCTGTAAGGCCTCAAAGAGCGGTTTCTGGTGTTTTCTCTTCAGTAACTGCAGATTAAGGGATCAAATATGAAGATGATAACTTCTACTGTATACATGCATACACACTCATATATATATATATATATAGCAAAAAGATGATAGAAATTAAGACTGGAACAAAGCATGGAGATTATAAAAAAAACAAGATGAAGAAGAAAGAAAAGGAAGGAAATAAGAGTGATGGGTGACCTTGCCAAGGATGTGAAGGAATCTTTCAACAATAAGAGAAATGAGAACAATAACAGAGCAAACCGCTGCCACAACCCATGTGGGAGTGTACTCTAAGGTTGTCCCTCCTTCTGCCATAATGCTGTTCTATTACTACGTGCTCTCCTCCTCCTCCTCCTCCTCCTCCCGCTGCAGCTGATATTCTTCAAATCTTCTTCTTTCTTGTATTGGCTTTGCTTGGATATATACAGCAATGAGATGGGAGATCTGCAGGCGGGATGGATTTAAGGAAACAAATCTTTTTCTTTTTTCTCTTTTTTTTCCAAATCGAACTTGACTGAAATAACCACTTTATACACTTGCCTTCGTGGCCCCATTGGATTTCTGTTTTCTGAACACGGAGTGGCACCAAGGTCAGTGCCGTGATTGGTGTCTTGGACCTAAATTACCTGCCTAAAGCCTTCCTATTTTCATTAATATTAATTACTCCATTTCTTTTTAATCTTTTCAAAGTAGGGTTGTTTCAGATTACTATCAATAAGCCATGTAAGCTACACAGAACTCTAATAATTATTTTTAAGATGAAAAAAAGTCGTATTATATAAGAAAATTAAGGATTTGTTTGTTCTATATAATGTAAAATTGGAAACAGCTGGTTTTTTTTTGTTTCAATGGGGAAAAAAAGAAGAAAACGCGTTCTATTATCCCGATTGGATTGGATTCTCCTGTTAACATCAAATGATGACAGACTTTACATTGATTTTTTTTAAAATCATCATATACAATGTATTATTATTCGAATTTGAGTCCCACGATCTGGAAACAACAGTTACATCGTATATTGATATGTGAGATGGCATCTTATTTGATGTTATAGTTGGAATAATGCAGTTCGTGCATTCCATTACGATAGAGCTGCAGATTAAAATAAGGTTGAATAAAGAATTTAGCTCAAATTAATATTTCCCCCTGCACGACATTTAGAGGTTTTGAAACAGGACTGTCTGAAGGCGTGGTCTCAGTTTTTAATAGTCTGATTGTATTGTTAATTTGAGTGCACGACATCAGAAGCTATCCAATTAATTTTAGAGTTTAGGGAGAAGGAAACGTCCGCCGCTAGGTTAGGACCGACCAATGTTATGGTCGTCCATTAACTAGTTTTGCTTCTCACACACACGAAGAATCCACTTGGCGATCATCATTTTCATCTTCAGTCTTTGCTAAACGTGTTGTATGTTCTTACGGATTCAACGTGCGCATCTGGATTAACTCTACAGTACTCTTCCTTATTCTTTATTTATATAAGTTGTTTCCATTTCTTGTTCATTTTTATTCTTAAATATTTTAATTTTACTACTTCTTGATGGATGAATAAATAAAAATGCCCATAATTCACCTTCATCCTCATCTATATAATTCACCTTCATCTACATCATGAACGCCTTTCATTTTGGATTACACACTTATGCATGGGCTTAAGCATTTGAGGTTCAAAATCCACACCCCAATGGTCCTCTCAAGTTTCAATTCCTTGAGATATCTTTGAATTCTCTTCTTTGTAGCAAAGCATGTGTGATCATACTTACACCTTATGACTTCATAATCTCTAAATATTGGAAATTTTATCACTCTTGAACTTTTATTGCTTGGAGGAAAGCCTATCATCTTATTTACGGGTGGATTATTGGAACATTTTTCGAGGAAGCTCCAAGTCTTGTTGTAGGAATTGACATAACCCATCCTTATTGGAAAACATTTAAAAATGCATATGCATAAGATTCAAAAGAGCACAAATTCACACTTTGCCACCAAATAATGTATTTTTGGAAGGAGGATGACAAGACCCCATGTGAGCAAATTCAAAAACTCAAAGGATTATGTGATAACTTTGTTCCCATTAGGAAACATATCCCAAATAAAGAAAAAGTTTTCTATATTCTCAGTACAAAAACTTTACAAATACCATGCTAAGACCTCCAAGAATGTCATATACAATATTATAGCATGTGCTATGTTATTATAATCAATGGATCTTCATGACCAATGTTCGTATACTCTGAATAAACATGTATGGTTGAAAGACATTATCGCATTATACTTGTTAAACCCTCATCATCTAATAACTTCGAAACCCTCTACCCCGATTATTCTTCACTGCTAATCTTTGGCTCTCAATGCTTTCAGCCAAAAAGCAAAAATATCACGGCATGTGGTATTTGATGAGTCATTCTTTCCATGTAAGACATTGTTAATAGCACAATCAGACCTGCTAATAGCGCGCCAAAGCAGGCTGTGTAAATTGCTGACATCTCTATCAAATCCCTGTCAAAAGCTATACTCATTTATTTCTAGACCAAACTTTGCCTTCAGCCTCTTCCAAATTATATTAACGGACCTCGTTTTATATGCATACATCATCTCCAAAACAAAAGAGGCAAAGGCAAGTTGAGTCACAAGGGAGGGGAGGTAGAGCGGCGACCATGCTGAATGAATCAAGCGATTGGATGCTTTATTAATATTGTTAAGAAACCATCTCACCTAAAAGCTTAAACTTGCAGCTGAGGTCCCAGAATATGATTTATATTATTCTCTAACATACCCCCTCAAGTAAAAACCCTTTGGACTTGAAACTTGCACAGGTCCACATCATCTTGTGCTTGATTTTTATCAAATAGAATGGGGTGGTGAGATTCGAACTCGTGACCGCTGGGTCAACAAAGCTCTGATACCAAGTTAAGAAACCATCTCACCTAAAAGCTTAAGCTTGCATGTGAGGTCCCAGAATATGATTTATATTATTCTCTAACAAATATTATTATTATTATTATTATTATTATATGAAAATCGATCTGATAAAATTTGAAAGGGTAGCTAATAGTCATAGCTAGTATGTCATGATTGTCATTAAGAGCTAACCTTATATTTCTACGAGTATAATTTTGGCCTTTCCACTTCTCCAGAGGTTGCTGTTTACTGTTGCTTCTTCTTTTTAATTACAACAGCAACAGCAATAGATTAAATCTTCATTCTGATTTTCTAATTAAATTTCCATTTTTTCGAACAACTAATTATTAATTTATTTTATGATCCCATCTCTCTCTCTTTTTTTAAGATTCAATACAGAAACCATTTGGTCTAGCTAGCTAGACACTTAAGCTGTGCTAGTAATTAACGAGTTGATTTGCCCGCGCTGCGCTGGGCTTTTTTCTATTTAGAAAACTAATTGATTTTTTACGTGTTGTAATTTTTTTTTAATTTTTTTGATATTAGCACATCAAAATCATGTAGAAACATTTTTTTGTAATTTAAAATTTAAAAAAATTAAACTTTGTTCAAAAGCGATTTCCAAACGCATTACTAAACACTCCTGTCATCTCTCACCAGAATAACAGTTCAATCCACTTTTTTAAATAGTAATGAACAACGAAAACCACAATTCAAATCACTGTTTATTACTGTTTGAAATTATGATCTCCTTTGGCTATGTACAAAATAATAATCATGGTGCACGTAAGCTAACTTGGACATTCTAGTTATAAAAAAAACTTTATAAGTTGAAAAAAATAAAAAACAATGTCCAAGGATTATTCGTGGCACGTGTAACCAACCCCGGTAAAAAAAATATATATATATATATGTGAGGAAAAAATTGTGGTGCGTGTAAACTGACCTGGACACCTCGTGTATCAAAAAACCAAAAAAAAAAGAAGCCTGGAAAAAAGAAGAGGAAAACACATTTTCAAACATTAATAAACATTGAAAATTGTAAAAAAAAAATTAAGTTCAGAGATTTATTGTGATGCGCATAAGCTGATCCGGACACTCCAATTATAAAAAAATGATTGAAAAAAAAAGAAGCCTGAAAAAAAGAAGAGGAAAACACATTTTCAAACATTAATAAACAGTGAAAATTGTAAAAAAAAAATTAAGTTCAGAGATTTATTGTGATGCGCATAAGCTGACCCGGACACTCCAGTTAAAAAAAATGACTGAAAAAAAACATGTCAAACACTTATGAATAGTAGAAAACAATGTTCTTTACTCAAAAATCATTTTCGATGGCAGGGGGACTCGAACTCCAGGTTTCAGTTGTAGGATCCAAATAATTATAATATCTTATATTTTTAACTACTCCAAAAAGTCGTTGTCACAGAGATTCGAGCTCCCGCGCCCCGCTTTGCTTGGGCGCACTCCTACCACCCAGCCAAGCAACTTCTTCAGTCAATGGTAGGATACAAATAATAATAATAATATAATTTTGATATTTAATTATTCCAAAAATTCCAACTTCTTTAGCTATAGAGATTCGAACTCCGCGCCCCCCCCCCTAAGGGGGGCGCGGTCTAACCACCAGGCCAAGCGATTTATTTGTTTAGTTGTAGTGTACAAATAATAAAAATATTATTGAGTAATTTGAGTGCTCCCATCCACAGTGATTTGTGTCAAGGTGAATAGTGCAAAACACTATTATTTTAACTTATAGAAGAAATTTGTAAGTGGAAAAAAATAAAAATAAATGTTAAAAATGGGTCAAAGGATTATTCGTGATGCGTGTAAGCTACCTCGGTTATAAAAGAAATGTACACGTGGGAAAAAAATCGTGGCGCGCGTAAACTGGGCCAGACACCAAATAAAAAAATAAAAAAAATGAAAAAAAATAAAAATTATTGACTGGGAAAAAAAAATTTGACTTGAAAATCAAAAAAAATTATCACACTACGTTGCGGGCTGAGTAAGAAGTTTTTATAATTGTTGGGATGAAAGAAATTAATAGGATATGTTGGTCCAAAATTAAAATATAATATTTATATATGCAAAATTCAATATAATAAAACAAATTACCACACCCTATTATAAAAACAACAACATCGAAGTCTTTACATCTAAAATTATTATTGTTATTACTATCAAAACAATAAAGATTATCAAATTATCCCGAGAGAAAAAACACTGAAAAACATTAATAAAACAGTAAGGAAAATAACTGAAATTATTATTATTATTATTGTTATTATTATTATCGTGTGAATAATGAAAAAAAACCTAAAAAAAATCATAATAATTTTAACAGAAAATCAAGCAAAAAATAAAATAAAATTTATGAGGTAAAACAATAAGAGAAAGAACACATAAAATAAATGAAAGACTAAAAACCAATTATTGTCAAAAAAATCAATTATTAATAAATTAATAAATAAATAAATAAATATTACTATCAAATCAGTTCAAAACAATTGAAAAAAATTGCACTGCTGAGATTCGAACTCCCGCGCCGCCCCGCAAATCGTTGTCCGTTGTAACCGTTCGGCCAAGGACTTGTTTGTGCATATATTGGATACAAATAATAATAATATTAATAATTAAAATAAATGTTCAAAAATGTTAGTTTTTAGTGGGATTCGAACTCGCGCGCCCAGCGTCGTTTGGGCGCGCTGTAACCACTCGACCGAGCGCCTTCTTTGATCATCTCTAAGTAACAAAATAATAATATTATGATTAAGTATTTAAACTGTTCAAATCCACAGTGTTTATGAGTCTAGATGAACAGTGAGAAGTGCACAGTAAAACCGCGATCTGATTTAGCTGTATGTATAATTGTATATCTGCGTTGACCCAACCTAATAAGTAAAACTAGACGTTTAGCGATATTGGAAGTTCAAACATATAAATTAAAACAATGACAGAGAATATGTTGTGTGTCTCAAATTAATTTTCAGTTTTTTCTTACATCAAACCTCTTACCATCACGTACTCAATTAAATAATGAATTCTCAGGGCATAAACATAATCAATCAATTGATTGATTGATTGATGCTTCCTTTTTTGTCCATGTATAGATTAGTGTATAGATTAGTGGTGAGCTAATTATGCCCCACAGGCTATTAATTACATATTTTCCATGTTCATAAGAAAAGATAAAAAGAAGGGATTGGTAGCGCGTTTGAGGTCATGGATGTGAAATGCTGCCGGCATGATCAATGAGCTAGCCGGTGAGTGTTGATAGGAGAACATTGATCAATCAATTCCCCTTCTAGATGGATCAAAGGCACGTCCCTTTCTTTCCAATCCACCTTTTTCTTTTCTTTTTCTTTTTCCACGTGAATAGAGATAATGGCATCCAGCTCCTTTAACCTGGCCCTCGCTTTCAATTCCCCTTCTAGAACCCTTTCATTTACTTGGATCTACTAAAAAAAATACCATCCCTCTCACGATGGTCACTTGCTGATTGATGCTCGTTAGCTAGTGTGTTTTTAGCTTTCTCTCTTTCTTTATTTTCTTCTCGGAAAGCAGGGTCTTAATTATTTTGCAAATGAAACGATTCCCTTTCATTAATGCTCCATCTCATATGCATAAACATATAAAAATATTATGGATCAATGGACCAAAAGAAGTCTAAGAACATGCCAACAACCCCGAGTGATGAAATTGGAAAAACAATAATCAAGATTATGGATCAAATGATAAAATTAAAAATAAACTAAAAATGATAAAATTTCTAAAAATTAGAATTAAAAATCAAAACATTAAGGATCAAACCTCAAATATCATTAAATATTAAATTGAAAACTCCCAAGGACATAAATTCATAAGTATCCAAAACAAAAATAAAAATCAAGAGAGTTAGGACAAAATGTGAAATAAACTAAAATCAAAATCAAAATGCATTATTTTAAAGTTGTACTTGATATGAAAGATTGACTCGTACTCTAAGGGACTCAGAGATTAGGTTGGGTTGGGTTGGGTTTCAAAAGAAATGGAATAAAACCCAAAAAAATATTTCATTCTTATTTTTAACCAATCAATTTATTTCATTTTAAAAGCAAGAACCTTGAGAGTTTTTTTGAAAATTTTGGGGACCAAGCAGTTTCCAAGTGAATATTCTAAACCCAAGTTTATCTTTCAAAACTTAAAGTTTCACGCTTAAGAACAACTGGGAAGCTCAATACACAAAAAAATCTTTTTAAAAGAGCAAGATCTAACAAAGAACATCAAAAACTAAGGTAATACATACCAATTTAATATCAAATGGTAAAAAATAATAATTTAATTTAGTTTAAAAAACCTATTTAAATGAGGTAGATCTAGAAAAGAAAAAAATAAAAGAAAACGAGGCAACATATGTGACTCTAAAAAGTGAAAAACCAAATTGAAAATGAAACAAAAAAAATAAACAAAATGAAACAAAAAAATATATTAAAAAAATAAAAAATCAAGCAAACTCGGATGAACCTCTTAACCCCAGGTTTATATCTCAAACTTGCAACTCATTAAGATCTAGAAATAGGATTAATCAAGAAGGTCTACTCTCAGTAAACTTAATGTTAAGATATAAAATCAAGCTAAAATAATCTTAAAGTTAAAAAAAATGATAAGAAAAAAAACCGAGGATGAAATTGAAAAACAAACAAATTCTATTAATCATTGAAAATTAAATAAATAGAAATTAAAAGAATGAAGACCAAATTAAACATATGTAAAATTCCATGTGGATGAAATTGAAAAAAAAATGAATTTGATAAATTATTTCAAATAAAACAAATACTAATCAAAAGACTACGAATCAAATTTGAAAAAAAAATAACTGAAAGGTTGCATTGAAGTTTTTAATGACCAAATTTAAAAGATAAAAATATCAACAGGGGATGAAATTGAATTTATTTTAATAAATTATTTTAAATAACAAAATTTTTATTAAAAAGACTAGAAACCATACCAAATGACAAAACTAATGAAAAGGATGCCTTGAGTTTTTCAGGGATAACATTATACATACAGCTAAACCATATCGCGGAATCGCTGTTCATGCACACTACTTTTACTGTGGATATAAATAGTGATTTCACATCGTTCATTTCCTGCTGTTTGTGCATGCTAATTAATTTGCGAAAAGTGCACTGAACTGTTAATGCCAATGCCAGTTCACGTCACTTATCCAAGAAGGGTGGCTACGTCTACCGCCACATTTTTCATATTAATGGCAGCTTCAGGATATTCTGAAATGGAAACGCTAACGTCCCCAGTTCAAAAGTTGTCGAAACCTTAATGGCAGCTTAACCATCTCCCTGACTTCACAAACTTATTCATCAGAATATTGGGCTCATTGCAACGATCATCAGGTATGTCCATGCAAACTGTATCCCTCCTCTTCTTTCCTTTCACCAACAATCTATTCCCGCGTCAAATATCTTTCTCCTCCATTGTAGCTGGATTGAGCGTGTATAATTGTTAATGGCGTCATCAACAACAAAGCCTGTTGGGTGCGCGCCTTCTTATTCATCTACATGCTGATCTCTCATAATCCCAAACAAAGTGCCAGATCTTTTGACTGTCAAAAAATATGTCAATACCACCACTGCTGTAAGCAGTTCTACTCACAGACATGGGGACTTCGCCTGCAATTGTAGCTGGAAACCATGTTCTTCACGTGGGCCTTTCAAATGCAAGTGTGGGGAAAAATTTAGAGTTCCTGGTTTAAGAATTAAGGGATTGCAAAATGACGAGTATGATAATCGGTTGGTTGGCAACTGTGGGAAGGCTATGGAGTCTCCTAAGACTGGGAGAGAAAATAATCAAGTACATAAGTCAATTACTAATAAGTTGAAGGGTGATTTAGAGGGGGATGATGCGCCATTCTTGGAAAGCGATCAAAGGACTGTAAAATCGAGGGGCTTTGAAGATCGAGTGAAAGTTTCCAAATTCATGGAAAGTGATGAGTTTGCCAGCAATGCTAATGGACCCAGTGGTGAGGAAGATGTAGTTAACGCCTAACTTCATTACAGAGGAGGGAGAATTAGAGCGTTCAATCATAAGGTGGATGGTGGCCAACAAAATCGTGCGCATGCTAATGTAACAACGAAGACAAGAGGAGCTAGAAGTCATGAGCGATGGTTGACAAATAGCAGGGGAATAGCGATTCCTTCATTAATATCCGAAAGAGGTTGGCAATAAGTTCTTTCACAATTGAATATTTGTCCCTCTGTTAGAGGTGTTCCAGAGACGTCTGCGATAGAATACATAGCTCTACGAACGAATGGATCGGGTCGAATTGGAAAATGGAAAGATTTAACCTTTACTCCCCAGTGCAAAATGGGAATGAAGAGGTACAGAAGGGATTATAACCAGTGTTGTCCCAAGTTGCATTGTTCGGTCCATGCAAAATATTTCCAGTGGTGTGCCACGCGTAGCTCACTTCACTGTCATGCCGATTCTCAATTGCTAATTATTTATCGCCGGGCCTACTCTTAAATAAACCAAACCAACAAAGTTCAATTTAACAGAGATAAGAATTGGACAAAATAAAAAAAGCACGCCACCAAGGCTGACCTGACGTCTTCGCCGCCGCCTTCAAGAAAATTTAACAAAGTTCAATCTCTGCTCTTTGCCGCATTCAAGAAAACTTTTATCGTTGCGTGTCTTCATTTATCAGGTAATTAATGTAGTCTTACATTTTATTAATGCATTTTGTCCTCAAGTACGGGGTTTGACAAGAAGAATGAGTTAATCTACTGCTTATTTGTCTCTTCATCTGTATATAATTAATGTATCGTACGATTTCATTTATGGTTTTTGTCATCAAGTGGACACAAATTCTGCTGAGTTGGAAATATTGCTTCCGGAGCATGGAGCTGCCAGTTTCGATGCTTACTGTCATAAAAATGACAGTGGAATGCTTTTTCTAAAAATATCCATGTCGTTCATATTTCTTCTCATATTATAAATATTGACGCAGTTAACAGAATATTTTTCATTTCTCTACAATTCAGTTCATGCGCTCTCTTTCAGGTGTGTTTCTCCTGCTCTCTCTTTATTTCTCTGCTCTCTATCACAGAGTACCATGATATGTCTTAAGAAATCAGCATGCCATAGAGTTTACTATGATGATGGATTATATATCAATGCATGAGACAAAAGCTGGAGATCAAACACAAAAAACATGAAACAAGCTGAATATAAACTTTAATAACCCTGTACATGGTAGAAGTTAAGTATCATGTGTAGTAGAGAAGAACATGTTGTCACGCCACTTCAAAAAATCTGCTAAACCTGATTTTCCTGGCATATAGACATCATACAGTTAGAAGAATCAACTACAAAAACCAAAAACATGATTCAGCCAGATCATGTGCAGATTGCTTGATTGGAGTTTCTTCCTTTACCTGCGTTATTGTTGTTCACAGTTTTCTTGCTCATAAGATCATTGTTTTGTTAGTGCTGCCCTTGCTATGTCTCCAAATTCATTGTTCACTGTATATATATATATATGACACATTAGATTTGAACTTTCACTGTAATACTATTACAATAAGATGCTGTAATATTAACTCATCTAAAAAAAAGGTTGAAGTGATTTATTGACAGTGTAGTTTAGTTCTCAAAAATATAATAATATCTATTTCAAGTATTTATAGGTTTCTCCGTTGAATGTTTTGTTCTGCCTCTTATTGTTGTGAGCTCCTTTAAATTGATTGTTATATATATGCATGTTCGTTCAAATTCCAACCATTCTGCTTTCTTCTTTGTGCCATGTTATAATTTTGGGAATATTGCAAATCATCAATTAGCAGTGTTTCTTGAATTTCTTCTATATGTTCTCCTGTTTAACAACCTCATTAATGCTTTTGTAAGGTGTTTGACAACTATATATATAGTTCTAACATTTTACAATTGTAAATTTTTATATAGTTGTAAGTTGTTTAACAACTATATAACAAATGTTGAAGAGTTCGGCTTTGTTTTTATTTATAATTGTTGTTTCTTATTTGATTCCTGATTTCTTTCGTCTCAAAGTCATGGCGTTGACGATCCAAAGCATCAAAAAATATAACTTCTATACATCTTTGAATGGAAGAGTTTGTCGTGTTTGGATCCCTACGCTCAATGAACAAACAGCCAGCTTCAATTGCCTTTTGGTTGATGGCAAAGTAAGCTTTTATTGTACTACATATTTATTCCATCCATTTTTTCAAGTTTCCTTCTCTATTTTTTTACACTTTATGTTTGTAGTCTCATTAATAATTATTGTCTCTTTTATCTAACAGGGTAACGCAATCCAAGCGTCTGCTAAAGGCAAAAACATACAACCATTTTCAGCTTCTATTATTGAAGGGGATTATTATCAGATTTCTGGATTCTATACCTTTGAAAACAGATATACAAACTCTGTTGTCGCCCATGAAGCAATTATTGATCTTAAGTCTGACACCAAAGTTACAAGGCTTGATCCATTAACACCCCCTGTACCGCGCCATTACTTTAACTTCATCGACTTTGCACATATGTTGACTACCGGAAAAAGACAAGGAGTACTGGCAGGTTGGATCAAAAAAATATTTCTTCATGCTTTTTCATTGTTTTCTTATATTTGGTTTCAACAACTAATTTGTTTATTTTACATACATTAGATGTGCTTGGTCGATTAAAGGCTGTTCAACCACTTGAACAAATTATGGTTAGGGGTCAAAATATGACAGATAAAAGAGAGTTTATAATTGAAAATATCAGGTTCATTATCTTAATCTCATACATCTTTCATCGTTGTTGATGCCTTATCTTGCTAAAATCAATCTTATATGCAGAGGGGATGAACTAAGGGTGACTCTTTGGGGTGATGTTGCAAAAAGCTTTGATGATACTAATTTGCATGGCCAACCAAGTCCATTTATAATTGTTTTTGCTGGCTTTCGAATCACGGAGTTCAAAGGTTATTTATTTTAGACATCTCATTTTAATTTGTATTTATTGTTATTTACGCCTTCCATATATATCACCTTCACTTATCTATCTTTTCTTTCTGTTATTGTTAACTAAATTGTTGCACAAATTTATTTTGATCATTCATTTATATGATGCTCCTTTATAAGTATTGCTTCATTCAACTCAATTTACAATAATATTAACATATAGATGTATGTGTGTGTGTGTGTGTGTATGTCTCTCTGTGTGTTTTCAGGGAAACCTAACCTTGCAAGCACTGTTGCCTCATTATGGTATTTCAACCCAGAAATTCCAGAAGCTCTTCCATATAAACATTTGTGAGCTTCCTTATTTTTTGTTTGTCTTATATCAAATATTTGTTTTGTAAGTTATTTATATCACACAAATTTTATAATCAGCTATAAAGATGTTCCTGTTGAGGTCTATCAGCTCCCTCCTTCAACAAATGCTCAACCCCTTCATCAGCAGCTAAAAGAAAACAGAAAGACAATTAAAGAAATCCTTTGCATGGATCCATACCAATATAAAGTATGTCAACAATGATCTCCACCATTATTTTTCCACATTACCTTTGATTCAGTGTTCTGTCATACTCTCAATAATACATATTAATTTTTACTTATTATTTTAAAAAATACAGAGTGAAAGATTTACATGTAAGGCCTCAATAGCTGACTTTGATCTTCATCGAGGTTGGTGGTATCATAGTTGTCCAGTATGCACAAAGTCGGTTTCTGACAAAGGAACGAGTTTTAGATGCATTGAACACAATGAAGTGACACCCATTCCATGGTTAGCTAAGAAAAAAATTACTTTTCATGTCCAAACTTGGATTATGCATATTGTTCATTTTCTTTTACATTGCATCTTATATTTAATTGTCTCATTTCTAATGCTTTCGTAGGTTTAAAGTTGATTGCATTGTGACTGATGGCACTGATGTAACAACTTTTCTTATGGTGGGAAAAACTGCTGAACACTTTTTTGGCTCCTCTGCCCACAGTTATGTCTATGATAAAGGGTTTGCTGATTCCATTCCACCTCCCATGATTGACAAATTACAGAAACCAAAAATTTTTCAACTAAGATTCGGAACTTTTCGCTCAATTATGAACCGCTGCGATATCATTGTTGCCAATGTTTTTGATGACATTATAGATATTGAATCTCCACAGCAGCATGTTGCGCCAGAACTTCATGATATGGATGTTAGGTTCATAGAAGAAGCTGTTGCAGATTCCTCTAAAAAAACCCTTTTATCTCCACAGCAGCATGTTGAGCCAGAACTTCATGATATAGATGTTAGGTTCATACAAAAAGCTGTTGCACATTCCTCTAAAAAACCCCTTTTATTAGACCCAATAACTCCATCACAAATTCCACCATCAAGAGCTCACGCTAATACTCCTTCACGATCACAAGCTGCTGTGAAACATCTACGATTTGAAGATGAAACATCTCTTAAAAGGCAACATATTTCTTCCTTTCTTCATACCTATCACCTTTAAATTTCAATAATATCTTTTATCTATGTTTATTTTGTCAATTTTAAATGCATAATGTGTTGGTCTTTTTTAAATTAACAGCTCTGCAGCAGATGCCACAACCGAAACTCCAAATATATTCCCGTTGCTCGATGACAATGCATCGACCATGTCTAAAGAGAAAGATCCACCAAAAAAACGTCAATGCCGATCTAAATCAAAACATGATTAGGTGATTTTGACTTACTCTTCAATTATGTCATTTCGCCATCTATAACATTTATTTGCAAAACCTTTTCCTAAATTTCTAATAATGCATCGGGCATTCCTACATTTAATATAACTTAACAAAAAAAATTTCTTTCCAGATAAATAATATAGTTAATCCATATGCTGACATAATACAATTAACTTCTACGGGTACCATGGTTTTCTTTTAGGCATCAATATCAATATCATATTTTTTTTTCGCAGCACCTCTCGGTAAACACCATCTCTGGTAATTTTGCATGCGTACGTGCTCTTTTTCAAGATCACTGCACCCTCTTGGAAAGCAATGACACTTTATGACATTGTTTTGGTATCATTTTGTTATATTAAATTAATATGTTTCTTTTGTTGTGCTTTGAACTTTTAAATCCAATTACTATTTTGGATGTAAAATATGATGGATGTAATAATTTAGCGGCTCTAATCATGTAAGTGCTTTATTGTATAATAGTTATGGACTTTTAGTGTTTTAGTTCTGTAAGAAAAAACTCCAATAGATTATTTATTTTCATGCATCTTTATTTCAGTTACAGTTTACTTCAAACTATATGGGTCAAATATTAGTTTCTTATAAGAGAATTTTTTTTATATTAAATTCTCCAACTTCTGTTTTTCTAAAAATTAAAAAAAAACCGGGAAACATGCGAAGATCTTTAACTGTGCCAAATGAGACTTAAATTGTTGTTTTCTATCTCCTTTCCTTGGAGTGTGCACATTTATGCAAGCAATAAAACGTTTTTTAGAAAACAATAACAATCAATTTATTACACTTTCGCACCTTGCGAATTCAATAAACTGACAAGTACTTTCATCAAGCCCAACTATTAATATATTGGCTATAGCAATCAACCAGTTCAATAACAAACAAATAACTGGAGTACAAGAAACAAGTTTCATCGATATAATTAATTGCAATTTCTCTATCTTCCGATTAAATAATTGTCAAAATAATTAAAATACATCCAGAAATCAATCAATTACAGTTTTGCATTCTGCAAATTAAATAAATCAATAAGCAGCCTAATCAACTCCAACCATTGATCTATTGGACAAAAAATACAATTGACTTTCTGTAAAAAAAAATTAACCAGTTCCATAAAGAAAACAAATATCTCATGTCAAAATATTTTTAACAATGCTCATTTGACTCATTAAATATTTAATTAATCAATCAACACACATAAAACAATTGCGACAGCGTATTTTAAATAATCGTGTTCCATGTATTATCTTACGCAAATGAACTTTGGGAAAAGCTCTATATAAGTTGCAACCAAAAAGAGAACATTTAAGGCACAACTGAATTATATGCACAAGATGAAATAATGATCCATTTCATCTAACCTTGAAGAAAACCTCTGCTAATGTTATCTGGAAATTGTTTCATGCATACACAAGCAGGATTCTACCGCATAGAACACTGGAGCTGCTATGTTGCATCTTCTGCTGAGAATCATTTGCCAAACACCTGACTTCACAAGTCTATCATCAATTCTGGGGACGGGGTACCTATCTAATACAACATCAACAAGATATTATATTGACCATATTTTTCTTCAAGTGAACTTCCTTTTGTCCCCATTTATAGTGTCAGATGTTAATGCAACAATGTTAGTGGCGACTTAACAGAGATGCCTAACCAGATATTTAACTGCTCCTATTAACCATGGATTCAATCTTTATTGCTGACAGTGACCTAAATCATATATGAAACTGTTCTGTATTTTCAAGCATAAGTGAGCTGCGTCCAGAGGTCTTTTGAAGCGCTCTATCCCCCACTACCATACTCACTTTTCCAGACTTCTCCCAGCTACCAGGACCATCATTTATCTTCAACAGCAAAGCATAATGAGGATCATTTCCAGAATCAACGCTAGAACAAAGACGTACATACATCTTTTATCACCTGCTCCACCATATCAATATCCATATGAATTCGGCAATCTCACAGAAGTTTATTGATAGGGATCGTTAGAACCTGAACCGCACAGAAGTTTCCCAACATATACAGGGATTCAATTTAACTGGACCAGAAAAGAGGAAACACAGAAACCTCCAACAACTCAACACGAGTTGATCTTTAGAACCTCAACATATTTCCATTCACAGATGAGAATTGCAGGTCAGCAGAGGTTCATTATGGCCGGAGAGACTCAGAAGAGATAATAGTCCATAACCATACGGCTTGCACAGGCAGGCAGAAACTTGTCATGAAATTCAGCGAGAGCAGGAGATTGAAGATACTCCTTAAAGGCAGCTTCACTTTCAAATGAAAGTTCAAACCCATATTGGTAATCATGGTTCAGTTGCTGGACAGGATAGTTCTTACCCCTGTCACGGCGACACAATATAAATTAAAATGGTAAAGATCAGAGTTTACGAAATTAACCACAATCATGACACAGACACACGAGACAGAAAATTAAATTGCATCCGTTGAAAAAAAGGATGCATATGTGTGTTACCAGCCAAATCCCTTCACGGGCTCGATTACACCGGCTACATTAGCATGGTCTTTTATGAGTTTCTCAATTTGTTCATCTGTGATCCCATCATTGAACCGCACAAAAACTATGTGCTTCAACACCTTTGGACCAGGTAAAACGATGGCAGGTTTAGTCAAGACCATTGTCGTTCGTAACTCTCTCTCTATGTGCACAAATCGTATCATTTGGTTTCATTGGCATATTCTTCATTAAATGATAAGCATCCTGTTGTCTTCCTGCTCGCCACAAAAGATCCACCAGACAGCCATAGTGATTGATACCTGGTGCCAACCGACAGCAAAGAGAAAAAGGTTATTTTGTCAGGCTTCTCATTTAACTCTTCCATTCTCCCGAAGAACTCTAGAGCCTCTTTGTTTTGCCCGTGAACGGCAAAGCCTGTTATCATACAATTCCAACTGGCATTATTTTTATTGGTCATCCGTTCAAAGATCAATAGTACACCAGTTAGATCCCCACATTTTGCATACATATCCACTAACGCATTCACAACCAGCATGCAGCAGCCTCAACTGGGCACGAACAGATAAAACACCCACAACTGTAACTTCCTCAGGTTCATAACCCTCATTTTCCATCTTCCCAAAGGCATCCAAAGCTTCCTCACAAAACCCATTCTTCGTGTAAACACAAATTAAATAATTCCATTTCACCAAGTTCTTAACTGGGACACAATCAAAAATAGCCCTCGCCTCCTAAACATACCTATCTTACAATACCCTGAAATCATGCACGAAATTCCTCTGTTACATGTCTTCAAAAAGCAATCTTGCACCTTCCATCTCTCCTTTTCTAGCATACCCATCAATCATCACAGTCCAGGTCACAACATTTTTCAGCGATGGTTGAGGAATGGCACCGGGATCTCGAACTTCTCCAAGGAGAGTGGCCAGAGGAATAACGATTCCTTCATTCTTCAAGATTTGCACAGCTCTTTCATTCTTTCATTCTTCCACATCAATTCTGTGAGACAGGGAAGCTTTAACTTACGGTATTCTTGCATGGAAGCAAGGATCTAGAAGCCCAATCCCAAGTATACAGAGGCCAAGTTAAGACATAATTGAGCATGCCATGACGTTATTAGGATCTCGGCACTTATGACCCGGCCCTTATGACCCTGACCTGTAAATGGACCTTACTGTCATGCCAATTCTCTATTTCTAATTGTTTATCGCGGGCCTACTCTTTAATAACCTTACTGTCATGCCAATTCTCTATTTCTAATTACTTATCGCGGGGCCTACTTTTTAATAAACCAAACCAAGAGAGTTCAATTTAACAGAGATAGGAATTGGACGAAATAAATGAAGCACCCCACCAAGGCTGAACTGACGTCTTTACCGCCGCCTTCAAGAAAATTTAACAAAGTTCAATCTCTGCTCTTTGCCGCCTTCAAGAAAACTTTCATCGTTGCGTGTCTGTTTCATTCAACAGGTAATTAATGTAGTATTACAGTTTATTAATGCATTTTGTCCTCAGATACGGGGTTTGACAGGAAGAATGAATTAATTTATTGCTTATTTGTCTCTTCGTCTGTATATAATTAATGCATCGTACTATTTAATATATCGTTTTTGTCATCAAGTTGACGCAAATTCTGCAACATAGGGCTGCCACTTTCGATGGTTACTGTAATAAAAATGAAAGCGAAATGCTTTTTCTAAAAATATCTATGTCGTTCATATCTCTTCTCATATTATAAACATCGACGCAATTAACAAATTATTTTTCATTTCTCTGCAATTCAATTCATGCGCTCTCTTTCAGGTGTGTTTCTCCCGTTCTCTCTTTACTTCTTTGCTCTCTGCTCTCTTTCACAGAGTACCATGATATGTATTAAGAAATCAGCATGCCATAGAATTTACTATGATGATGAATTATATATCAATGCATGACAAGACAGCTGGAGATCAATCACAAAAACATGAAACAAGCTGAATATAAAGTTGGGTCGCCCTGCGCACGGTACAAGTGAAATATCATGTGTAGTAGAGAGGAACATGTTGTCACGCCACTTTAGATACTCTGCTAAACCTGATTTGCCTCGCATATAAACATCATACAATTAGAAGAATCAACTACAAAAAACAAAAACATCATTCAGCCAATTCATGTATAGATTGCTTCTGTGCAGTTTCTTCCTTTACCTGCGTTATTGTTGTTCCCAGTTTTATGGCTGATTAGATCATTGTTTTGTTGGTGCTGCCCTTGCTATGTCTCCAGATTTATTGTTGAGTGTATATATATATAACACATTAAATAGCAACTTTCACTGTAATATTTTTACAATGAAATGCTGCGATATTAACTCATCTAAAAAAAAGGTTGCAGTGGTTTATTGACAGTATAATTTTGTGCTGAAAAAAATTATAATACCTATTACATATATATATATATATATATATATATTTATATATACATTTATTTAAAAAAATTTCAACTCACGATAAAAATGTTTGTGATTTGGATTTGCCAGGATTTATATTCCAGCTACAAATAAAAAAAAATATATTCGATTAAAATCATTATCATGGCATATTAAATTATAATAGCATCAACACACGAAGCAAAAATTTTCATTTGGAAAAAAATAGATGTAAAAGAACATAAAAGTGTGAGGTGACGAGTTAACCCCACCAAAAGCTCACATATAACCCCTTACACGTAATCAATGAACGAAACAATGTAATGGGTCACTCTTAATTCTCATAACTGGTGTGAAAAAATTTACAAATAAAAGGAATTAACTATGCCATGAAAAATATGTTACTTAACTATCAAATCTATTATTCAAATTTATAAAAAAAAAAAATTTGAATGGTTCTATGCTTCATTTCAAACTAGGAGCTATTTAAGATATTCTTTCATCTTCCAGTTGTTCATATGGATTAGTATATTATGGTTGTCAAATTAATATGTTACTTTCGTCTCACTTAGTACTGCTACTGCTGCTGTTTGTTTTTTGTTGCTCAAATTTTTAAATTGATTATTTCTTTGGTTTTTCTTTGTCTTCATATAACAAAGCAACAACATTGATTAGTTCAATATAGTTTCTTGCTCTGTTTTCATTAGTTGTCTATATTGTTTTTTTCCATCGGTATAATATGTATTCCATTTATTGCTGCTGCTACAATTGCTAGATTTTTATTAATGCCTCTTCCTAAGTTTTGCATGGCTTTCTTATGACAGATCATTTAATCATCGTCGATTTCTGCTTGATGTTAGTTATTTGTCGTCTACTTCGGTTCAGTTGCTTCTTCGATAACATTAAGGTTTGCTTGATTTCATTTGCTACTATTTTGACAATTTCTTTAAAACTAACATTAGTGCCTTTCATTTGTTTTGCTTTGCTACTTAATTGTCACCTGCTGTTGGTTTTTTAATGGTTAGGTTGCTGCTTAGGATAAAAAGAAATTCCAATTGCTTTGGTGGTATGTGCAAACTTTAATTACATTGGATATTTTTATTTGTGTTTCACTTGCTTTATTATGTTCTATTATTGCCTTCACAAATTTCTCGATACTTCTTTTGTTTCCTACCATCAAACATGTTAATTCTTTTTACTTAGTTATGTTTTATTTAACTTTTCATTTGTTTTCTTCAGTTACTACCCATTTATTTTCATTTATTCGTGTTAAATTATGTTCAATTATTTTAAAACTTAACAAAAAAAATTAAAATATTTTTTACAAACTTAAACATTCCCAAATTGCCATGATCAATTAAATTTTCACTTGAGACCCCCTTCAAATTTTTCCTGACCATTGCATATTTCTTTTATGTTTCTTTTTCAAACAATAATATTTTTTTCCCTCCTACTAACAGTTATTTACGCTTTCACTTCAATTAATAATTATATCGTTAAGAGTGTTTTTGTTCTTAGAGTATTTTTTAAACCATAGACATTCTTCCGATAGTTATATACGTTGACAGAACATGCGAGCCATGTTGCGATTACAACCCAGCATAAACTTCGACATTAATTACGTTCACAAGTTTTTTAATTTCACAAATTAATAGCAATACTCAATAAAAATAAAATAAACTGAAGATACATATATCAAGCAATGCTTTAATTTGATGAAATCAAGTTAAAGATATAATGTTGTTGGATTTTTTCACTTACACGTCATATTTAACTTATGTATATTTAACTTATGTTGCAATCCACCAACATTTTTTTTAAAGCTGGTCTAGCCTTTCAATTAACAAATGTATTATAAAAAAAAGCGTTTAACCATTATGTAATGGTTACAAGAAAGTTACAAGTATTTTTAGTTATCCAAACTTCAAATTATCATTATAAAACATGCTTCATAAATTTATTTAACTCTCCTTGAATAATTTATTGTTTCATTACAACATCCACTAGCTTTCTTATTAGCATTTTCATCTTTTCAATTATGTTTTCTCCTGCCACTAAAAATACTTCTTGCGCTAATTTAAAATGCAATTTCCTGTTGTTGTTACTGGTTTATCAGTTGCTGGTTTATCAAGTGCTCCTGCCTCCTTGCTAATTAGGTTGACACTTCGGGTGCAAACTTGCTCCAATTGCTTTACTGGTATGTCTTTGTTTTTCTTGCTTTATTATAGGTTGTTATTTTCTTCATGTTTTCGTCAATTCCATTTTCCGTTGGAATCAAAACCGTTGATTGCCTACACTTTAAGAAACAGTTTTAATAGTTGATGCAATTTCCATACATGTTTTTTTGTGTCCTACTTACTCCATTCATTCACTTCATATAATGTTAAAATACAAGTAACTACCTATCCAAATTTTAAATCATCGCTATAAAAAGAGTCCAAAAAAAAAATGCCTCCTCAAAAAATTGCTTTTTTCATCACGAGATCCAAAAAAATTGCAAAAAAAAAATGCTAGGTACAAAAAAAATATTAGGTCTATCGTATGAAATAACTCATATTCTATGAATTTCGTCAATTGCAAAGAAACTATATGCTACAGTTGTGAACAAATATCTTTAGTTAACTCAAATTTATATCACCATGATAAACCAAATCTCAATAATATATTAGGCTCACACCTCGAATAATTTATTGCATTATTGTGACATAAACAAATATCTTTGTTACACCGTTGTATTATTTATTACTATTCGCATCTTCCTTAAGTGTATTCGTTTCTTAAAAAAACTTTTAATTATTTACTTCGTGTCATCTTAAATGTTCTTGCAATGTTTTGTTCCTCCAGTTTCAATATATACACCCATGACTAGCCGACAACAACGCTTGAAAGGATCACATATATTTACTAATGAACAAGATTGTTCATACAACACACCACACCTAGAGAATGAAGATCCTTCATGCTCAGTTGGTGTATTAACACAACCGTCAGGGTTAAACACGAGTTATAATTCTTACCCCGCCAATACTCAATACTTTCCATTATATGATGGCGAGACTTCATCTTCTCAGATATCAATGTTCTCTCAAAATCATCATGATCATTGCCCATCACATTCAACATCTCAATTATTTGTGCAAGATCTTGGTGCAACTGACTCAAGCTCCATCAATCATGATCTTATGTCTTTTGTCAATGATCAACAAACAATTGGACAAGCTTCATATCAAAGAAAAAGACAACGTTTGTTCTAGAATTTTTTTTTTGCTTTTTATTTATGTACATATATTTTTTCCATATACTTATTGCCACATTTCACACAATTTTCATACCCAGGAACTTTGCTTGAGTACATTGACTTTGGAGACAAAACATTCAAATGTTGTCATTGCAAGGCACTTTTTTGGCTTCACGAGCGTCTCACACATTCAACTCAATCCAACCCAAGATTTTCTCTATGCTGTCTTAGTGGGAAAATAAAGCTTCCGCGACCACTGCCAACACCTCAACTTCTTGATGATTTGCTTAACAATATATTTGGTCAGAAGTCTAAAAAGTTTCGCGCAAATATTCGTGCCTACAACTCTATGTTTGCTTTTACATCTATGGGAGCAACTGTTGACCAGTCAGTTAATCGTCAATCTGGCCCATATGTCTTCAAGATAAATGGTCATTGTCATCATCTTATGGGGTCTCTATTACCTTCTAATGAAAGTGCTCCAAAGTTTGCCCAACTTTATATCTATGATATTGCAAATGAGGTTTCGAATCGAATGTCTCAATTCCCACATTCAACCTCTACTTCGTCATTAGATGAGACTATAGTTGGTGATCTTATTCAGATGCTTGCCTCAACTAATTGTTTAGTTGGCTTATTTCGCCATGCTTCACAAAAACTCTCAGAACCTACCAATCCTGGCTATAAACTGCAATTGCTTTGTCAAAGAACTAATGACACAAGACAATACAATGATCCAACTTCAGATGATATTGGTGGTTTAATTGTTGGGGATATTGGTGATTATCGGTCAGAACGAGATATAATTATTGAAACTTTGTCAAACACTCTACAAAGAATCTCTAAGCTGCATCCAAAATTCATGGCATTACAATATCCTCTTCTATTTCCGTTTGGTGAAGATGGTTATCGAACTAACATTAGTTTCGCAAATTATGATGATCATATCTCTAGAAAACGTCAAAGAGTACCAATGAGAGCTTTTTATGCTTATCTTATTCAAGAGAGAGAATATGGAGAAGACACACTTATAAAAGGTGGTCGCCTTTACCAGCAATTTTTAGTTGATGCTTTTGCCAACATTGAAGAAGACAGACTTGACTACATTAGAATGAACCAAAATGATCTTCGGTCTGATCTTTATCATAACATCAGTGAAGCTGTGCTTAAAGGGGATGTCCAGGGATCCTCAACCGGAAAAATTATTCTTCCATCTTCTGTGACTGGTAGCCCGCGGTATATGATCAATAATTATCAAGATGCCATGGCAATTTGCAGAGCATATGGAAATCCTGATCTTTTCATTACATTCACATGCAACACAAACTGGCCTGAAATCCAGAGAGAACTCAATAAAAGGAGGACTTACAAACATGAAGACAAGCCTGATATTATTACACGAATTTTCAGATCAAAGCTTCTTGATATGTTAAAGTTCATCAAATCTGGTGTCCCTTTTGGCAAGACAATTGCAGGTAACACAATCATCATCATTTATTGCTTGCATAGTTTCTTTTCTAAGGTAATAATAATTGTATTTGCCAATTTTGTAGATGTTTATGCAATTGAATTCCAAAAAAGAGGCCTTCCACATACACATATCTTAATTTGGCTTGCCTCTGAATTTAAATTCAAAACTTCTGATGATATTGACTCAGTTGTCTCAGCTGAGATACCAGATAAAAACATTGATCCTTTATGTCATGAGATTGTTTCTAAATTCATGATACATGGTCCATGCGGTGTTGCAAGACCAAATGCACAATGCATGTCAGCAAATGTTTGTACAAAGTCTTTTCCAAAGAAATTCAGGAGTTCAACTACTTTGGGAGAGAATGGGTTTGTCTATTATAGACGGCGTGAATTCCGTGATAATTTTGTTCTTAAGAATGAAATTATGCTATTCAATGACTATGTTGTTCCATACAATAAAGAACTTTTGGTGCGTTATAATGCACATATAAATGTTGAGATATGCTGCCAGTCAATGCTCATCAAATATTTGTTCAAATATGTTAGCAAAGGCCCCGACAGGTGTCGTGCCATACTACAAAATGACACAGATGATGAAATACAAGCTTATCTTAATTGTCGTTTCATTTGCCCTTATGAAGCTGTTTGGAGGATTTTTCAATTCCCTATTCATTCAAGATATCCTCCAGTTGAAAGGCTTCAAATTCATTTGCCATTTCAGCAAAATATAGTTTTTTCAGGCAACGAGTCTCTTCAATCTGTTCTTAAAAAGCCAGGTATCAGAAAAACAATGCTTACTGAATGGTTTGAATGCAACAAAAGAAATTCTGATGCACGAGAGCTTTATTACTCAGAATTTCCAAGCAAATATGTTTGGGATTGTGGACAGAAGGAGTGGATTCTGAGATCAAAAGGGTTAAGCCTTGGACGTATAGCATATGTACATCCTGCTGCTGGAGAACTTTATTTCTTAAGACTGCTTTTAAACCATGTTAAAGGGTCAACTGGATTTGCAGATCTAAGAAATATCCGGGGAATTGTTTATCCAACTTTTCAGCTTGCTTGCAAAGCTTACGGGCTTTTGGGAGATGATAAAGAATGGTCTGAAGCTTTTTGTGAAGCGATTGCAACTGCATCATCGCCGCAACTGAGACAGCTTTTTGTCAGTATTATTTTATTCTGTCAAGTTGCCGATCCTTTGATTTTATTCAATCAGTTTTGGCACTCAATGCACGACGACATCCTTTATAAGTTGAGAACATCTTTTAGAATGCCACAACTAAATGTATCCGATGATCAACTTAAAAATTATGTGTTATATGAGCTTGAGCAGCTTTTCAATGCTTCTGCAGCAACACTTCAAGATCATAACTTGCCAATGCCTGATGGGCAATTAATGAAAGAAATTACAAACAAGCTTCTAAGAGAGGAGCTTAATTATGATTTGATTGAACTCAAGAATCAGCATTCCTTGGATTTCGCCTCGCTCAACCATGGGCAAAGAGTTATATATGATTCAGTTATTGCAGCCATCTTCGATAAAAAACAGGCTTTAATCTTTGTACATGGCCACGGGGGAACTGGCAAGACTTTTTTATGGCACACAATCATAAATCGTCTAAGATCTGAGGGATTAATTGTCCTTGCAGTAGCATCATCTGGTATTGCATCTCTTTTGCTCCCAAATGGTCGTACAGCGCATTCAAGATTCAAAATCCCACTTGCTATTGATGAGTCATCAACATGTGCCCTTAAGAAAAATACTCATCTTTCCAGCCTTCTTCAAAAAACCTCTCTTATAGTTTGGGATGAGGCACCAATGATTAACAGATTTTGCTTTGAAGCCCTTAATCGTTCAATGCAAGATGTTATTCCGGAGGGACACAACTGTGACAAGAATCTCCCATTTGGTGGAAAAACAATATTGCTTGGTGGTGATTTTCGTCAAATATTACCAGTTATTCCCGGTGGAACAAAAGAGCAAATAATCAATGCTTCTTTAACCAGCTCAACTTTGTGGTCTAGATTTACTATATTGACCCTCACTGAAAACATGCGTCTCTCTACAAATGGCCTAACTTCTCAAGAAAAGGCTGATATTAGTGACTTCTCCAAATGGATTTTAAACGTTGGAAATGGTGGCATGTCTGATTTGCCTTCGCTCAATGAATCCGATGATTATGTCGTTGTTGTTCCCTCAGATCTTCTGCTTCAACCTTCATGTGATCCAATTTCAGCAATTGTCTCGACAATTTATCCAAATATTTCTGACACTCAACTTGACCCCTGCTATTTCAGAGAGAGAGCTATTGTGACAACAAAAAACACAACTGTTGCTGAAATCAATGATTTTGTGCTTCGCATCACACCTGGAGAAAGGCATGTCTATCTTAGCATTGATTCTATTTGCACATCATCAACAGAGAGTGACAATGCGAGCTCATTATATCCAACAGAATACATAAACCAACTTGAATTCAATGGTGTCCCATCTCACACACTTGCTCTCAAAATTGGAACACCTGTTATGTTACTTAGAAATATTAGCCCATCCATTGGTCTATGCAATGGGACTAGGCTTATAGTTACACAGCTTTCATCAAAGGTCATACAGGCACAGATAATAACTGGATCTAATATTGGTAACAAAGTTTTCATACCAAGAATTATCTTCCCAGTAAATGAAATTAGATGTCCCTTTACAATTAAAAGACGTCAGTTTCCGTTAAAACCATGTTATGCCATGACAATAAATAAAAGTCAAGGCCAATCTTTAAGAACTGTTGGTGTTTTTCTTAAAGAACAAGTTTTCACCCACGGCCAACTTTATGTCGCTCTCTCAAGGGTCACTTCAAGAAAAGGATTAAAAATTATTTCATGTGACAATGAAGGACGGCCTTCTGCTTATGCAAAAAATATTGTCTACAAGGACATTATCAGCGCTGTTCCTAAAGGTGTTTGTTTTTTTCCTTTATACTCTATTTCTTCAACTGAATGCTTTAAATCTCATTAATAATTTTTTATTCTTTATCTTACAGGGTAACGCTAATCAAGCCTCTGCTAAAGAAAAAACATCAAGTCATTTGCTACTTCTGTTATTAAAGGTGATTATTATCAGATTAGTGGGTTCTATACCTTTCAACATCACCTTTACTCTTTTGGCATCCCTATATACAATGTTTCAAGGTCACTATGCTCTCTTGAAAAGCAATAATACTTTATGGCATTGTTGCGGCATTATTTTGTTTAAATTAATTAATATGTTTCGTTTGTTAGGCTTTCAACATTTGAATGAACACGCTAATCTATTTCCTAATTTGTATGTAAGATATGATCAATGAAAGTATAGTTTAGCAACTATACTCATATAACTATTTTCTTGCATAACAGTTATACGCTTTCAATGTGTTTGTTATTTTAAAAAAAAAAAATCCAATAGATTCTTTATTTTGACACACTTTTATTGGAGTGCTGACAATTCACTTCAAAAAAAAGACATTACATATTAGTTTATTACACAAGAGCTTTTGTTACTACTAAGTTCTCAAACTTTTTGAAAAAATGGCAATAACAAATATCTCATAGGTAAAACAATAAGTTATTAAATCATTATCATAATAGGTTAAACAATATCAGTTAACCGTTTTAATCAATAATCATTTCACTAATTAAATATTCAACTTATCAATTAAAAAAAAATACTAAACAGTTTGCTTTGTCAAAAACGCCCAGCGCAACGCGCAGGCAAGGTAACTCGTCCTTTTCTAAGATGAAAGAGAGAAGAAAAAAAAAAAGGAAACAATAATTGATAGTAATGTAGAGGCACAAAAGAAAACACGCGTCACCTAGTGAGGTAAGAATAATCTAGAGGATTTGATCTTGAAAGCTACCATGTGGCCTTGTATGAACCACCACAAATTTGCTAGACCTCACACGCCTTCAAAATATTATTACATCGTGAAAGATAAATGTAAAAGCCAATTTGCCGGAAGTAATCAAAAGACAAAAATATCCTTTTAAACAACAATTTTCAGCTTTATCAAGAGTTTGAGATCATAATACGATTCACATCCATAGTATTATTACAAGTCCAAGCGTCTTTTGGTTTTTTTAGTGAATGGTCTTCACATGTAAAGTGTTGGAAATGATAACATGTTTTTAATAATCTATACAATTATAACATCGTAAAGACAAGTGGAGGGTCAGGTTTCTAGAAGGTGATGCTGTCTGCATGCTTCACAGTTCGTCTTAACCCCTGTAAACGAATATACGAAATCCACGGGGTTTTGTCGTCAAGAAAGTATCAGCAAATCACTGCGAGTTGCCCCTGTTTCACTCTTCTCTGTTTCTCTTTCTGACGAAGCCTCGACGACAATATTGCGATGTATCTACGAGGAGGATGAGGCATGCAGGCCACTTGTTTTTCTTTTCTAATCCTCTAATTCGTGGAGCCTTGATTCACGGAGAACAAAACAAATGCTGTCCTGCTCCACCACAGTCAATACTCCATCTTCTCTGGCAATTTTATGTTCTAGATTGTTTCTCATATCCTAAAAATGAATGGCTGATATACATGACATCAATTAATGCATGGTTAATTAGATGTTAATCGTAAGTTAAGGCGAGAATTGCTGGACGTTGGCCATGATCATGACATTTTAACCAGTGGTGCTCTCTCTCTCTCTCTCTCTCTCTCTCTCCGGTTACCTAATTAACCTAGGAAAATCAGACAGGTTCTTTCATGCTCTTTTTAAAAGACAAAAAATGGTAAGGGAATTATTTGAAGTCCAATTGATCCTCTGCTGCGGTGCTGGGCATGCAGGGAAGGGACACACCGATCAATGATTGCTCCTTGATCGATCGTCATGTCTAATTTCCTAAGAGTAAGTCAGTGGTAGTAGTGGTTGCTAGCACATTATAGTTTAAAGTTAAACGACAGAAGCCAGCCACGCATGCATGACAACGGACGATGGAGATAGACTGGCTATGGGCATGGGCTTCTAGAAGATATAGATTTAATTAATTAAATGGGATAGCTAATGGAGATGTGTGTTTCCGAGTCCCATGTGGACCTGCACTCAAGTATGAGCAGGTACAAGTGGGTAGGGCAGCTGATTAAAATCCTTGCGAAGTTTGGCTTGTACTCACCACTCACCACTCACCACCACCACTCACCACCACCACCACCACCACCAATCTGAATATTATTCGGTCACAAATTACAATTCCACTCTCCTCTCCTCTCCTCTCTATAAAGCAACAACAGCCTTCATTCATTGCTAGTATTTGCTAACCCAACTCTCCAACTAAAGGCCATAGCTCTCTCTCTCTCTCTCTCTCTCTCTCTCTCTCTCTCTCTCTCTCTCTCTCTATATATATATATATATATATATATATATATATATATGCATGCCTGTATGTCCCTACATATTTTACTACTACCACAACTTGCTGGCTAGTTAAATTACCCTACATTTTCAAATCTTTTCTTTCTTTCAAGCAACCCCACTGAATTCAATTCAATTCAATTGAAACAAACACATTAAAAGCATTTTTTTTTAATGAATCGATAGTATTATTTGTAAGTAGAAAAGCATTAATCTGCAACCGGATCGACTTATCTCCGCTAATGTCCAGCTAGCTAGCAACTTCTTCTTCTTCTTCAAGTATTTTACTCCTTCATACAGAAAGATTTGTTGACTGTAGAAAATTGTTCACAAGGGACAAAAAGAATGGAAGAACAAAAGACTAGTAGTATCAGACTACAAAAAGCAGTGGAAGACGATCAAAAGCAGCTGCAGCCTCTGATTCCAGGCCTGCCAAATGAGATTGCTATGGAGTGCCTGGTGAAAGTCCCTTATCAATTCCATTCCAATATGAAATCAGTTTGCCACACTTGGCAACACTTGATTTCCCATCCTTCCTTCTATCAGCAAAGGCTCAAATCTGGCACTTCTGATCATCTTGTTTGCCTTGTCCAACCTCTTCCCCCAATAAAGGACACCACCACCACCACTGAAGATGATGAAAATCCCCTTGATAGCAACAGCAGCTACAACAATAAAACAACAAAAGACGAAGACAAGCAAGAGCAGCAGCCCATTCATAGCCCACCTCAGTATGCATTGAGCATTTACAATGCTACGCAGAACACCTGGCAGAGGACAAGGCCTACAGAGGGATCAGGAATTCCTATGTTCTGCCAATGTTTAGCCCTTCCATCCTCTGGAAAACTACTTCTCTTAGGGGGTTGGGACCCCACTACTCTGGAGCCAGTCCCTCATGTATTCATCCTGGATTTCATTGGAACTACTGGAGCTGCCTGCAACTGGAGACGCGGAGCTTCAATGTCAGTTCCACGCTCTTTCTTCGCCTGTGCTGTCATCGGATCCTCAACAGTGTGCGTGGCGGGAGGCCATGATAGTCAGAAGAATGCATTACGATCTGCAGAAGTCTACGACGTTGAGACAGATCAATGGAAAATGTTGCCTGATATGATTGAAGAGAGGGATGAGTGCCAGGGACTGAGTTGGGAGGGCGATTCCAAGTTTTGGGTTGTGAGTGGATACGGCACAGAAAGCCAAGGGCAGTTCAGGTCTGATGCTGAGTTTTATGATCTCTATGCTGGGTGTTGGTCTAAGGTTGATGGGGTTTGGCCTTTTTCGAGTGCTAGCCCTAGAGGAGCCGCGGCTGCAGTTTATGCCAGCGGGGAGAAACACCAATGGTTGTGTTTCTTGGGAGGTGACCACCAGCGGCAGCAAAATAGAGTAGTCGTCGAGGTCAGTGACACCATTATACTGGAAATAGTCAGTTCAATTCCACTTCCAAATTGCATTACTGGAACAACCCCGTGTGTGACTACTTTTGATTATGTTGGCCATGGAGGGACTCGTAAAAACAAGCATCGGTTGTTTGTAATGAGTGGCGGTGGTGGCAGGGGATCATCAGCACTAGCTTGTGGCGGCTGTGATGGGGAAGGGGCATTCATCTCCGATGAAAATAGCAATGATGGCGCCATCAAGTGGAAGCACATCTATACTCCTGTGGGATTTTCTGGTTTTCCATACTCAGCTTCTTCTATCATAATCTGAGAATAGACGGCAAACCACATCTTTTTTCCATATGCACCGTGTAGCCAGTTAATTAGACATCACCTTCGAATATTTCTTTTCCTATGTCAAGTAAAAAATCTTGGATACAAGTTCAGTTCGCGAGCAAACATGCGATGACAGGATGTTAGAGCAGGAATGTTGGTGGTTACTTTTTTGTTACTATCATTACTACTGTGGTTTACTCCCAAACGCTAATTCATTCTTCAGGATCGAATACCACCATCGTCGAAAAACACACCTCCCGTGAATGGAGGGTGGCCTTGGGTAAATACTCCATCCTCTGGGCCAAACCAACAAAAAAAACAAGGAAATGTTTCATCGGCCCGATGAGATCTAATTCAATCATTTATCTTACAACATTTGCAATTATGTTAAATGTTTTTGACACCGTAAAAAAGGATTGAAAAGAATCATAAATATTTAGTGTACTTTCCACATGTTGAATCTAACATCTAAAAAGCAGTCGTGAATTGAAGCACGAGTGGAATAAACTCCTAATTGCACTGAAATAAGAGGTGACGAAGAAAAGGGTATACAGCCCCCCCAGTATAATTCATAGGACGTTACTAGTTTCCAATCCCTCGAATCAATTTCCATTTAAAGGAGTTGCCAGTCATCCTCGTTTAAGCAGCCCTCTGCATCATTCATAGTCATTACACCAAGGGAATCATCATCTAGGACCTCACTATTATCACGCTTTGATGATACATAGGAATTAGCCACTGTAAACAACGGGGCACCATTTGATTCGTCTGCCAGCTTGGATGCCAGTGAACAGAAATCATCAAAATCATCTGTCCACCCAAAAAAAGTAAAAATGCCTAGTTAACAGGTTGCATTTGAAAAGCTAAAATGACAGAATCGTAAACCAGTATAATTTAACTAGCAACCTTTGTCTCGACAATAAAATCCAATTGCCAAGGATGAATCAATCAAGTCCAGAGGAATGTGCCGCACAACACTGCATGGATTATCAAAAACAATTAGCAAAGTCAAATAAATAAGCTGAAATAGGTCATTAAACAAGAAAACGAGTCCTTGGATAAGCTCACTCGCAATGGTAAGATGAAGTATTGGCCTCCACATCATCTCTGCTAAAATTGACCACCTGAAGACCCAAGCACCAACAAGAATAGATATTAATTTGAGCACAATCAACTCAATTGGTGGGAAGTGAACACCAATATCACTATTCAGCCTGATACAATTAGAATGAAATAAAAAAGAGAACAGGCACAAAGATGTCATGAGACACCAGTTTAGGATGGGAAAAAAATGCTTCTCAATCTTAGCAAACCACTTTCGAAGGTTAAAAAAACTCTAAATGACAGATATTGCATATGATTGGAAGAGGAACCTCTTGTGGCTTATGCAAAAGCCAACTGAAAAGAGAGACATAATATGACACTGTGTAGGACAGGAATACGAGAGAGGAAAGAGGGAGAGGAAGGAAAAAAGGGGCAGAGGAATAAAGGGGGAGATAGAGAGAACGATGAACAGACATAAGAAGAAAAATGGAAAACTCAATTATCAATAACCATTCCAGTTACCTCAAAATAGTAGACTGGTGCCTTTATACAGGCACCTTAACCTAATGAAACCCTAATATAAAATATAAGATATCATAAAGTCCTAATTCCACACACACAAAAAAATCCCTACTAACTATCTTAATAACCAAAAATAACTAGATTCACTAAATAGCATAGAATAACATCATCCGATTTTCTTCCATCAGTTAGCTCAACATTGTAAAGCAGTGAAGTTATCTACATTACAACCCTATATGCTGCAGAAATCAAATGAATTGCTAAAAAAAAATGCAATTAAATGCAACAAATTCAGATTAAAAATAAATCAAAACTGGTTTGACTTGAATGCTGCAATGAACTTCAATGGCCCACACATACTGAGATCTTTAAATGCATTGACCACTAATTAGCTCCAAATATATCAGAAGAGCTAAAGTTAGATTTGTTAGAGCCATGCTCCTTTCCCTAAGGCTTACCTCATCCTCCATCCTCTAACTAAGTTGATAGACTAATATGAAGGTGACATAAGAAACTGTTTTTCGTCTTGATTTTCTGTATATGGGTCTGTAAATCACAAAAAATATACAGATGATGGTTGAAGATTAAGAGGCATCAACTCCTAAGACTAAGTAACATGATAAACATGGAGAGGCTGGTGTTTTATCATGCAAGTATGAAACGCATTTGGCACACAGTCTAGGACACTGCTATATACTTATGGTAAGATGTTAACCACAAATTGGTGCATCAGACTTTTGGCACTTTTTAACTTCAACTACCTTCCAGATTCATATCAACCCTGTGCTTTCCATTTAGGATCGAATGCATGCTCCTCCGTTGTCTTGCTTCTCTCTCTTGGTTTAGGTGTACCCTATATTAGTTTGTTTAAATGCTTGTTCTGAATAGCAGTCATGATTCCTGGTTTAATTGTCATATTTGGAGGGATAACACCAGCAAGCATTCAAAATCCATCGCAATGAAAGAGAAGCAAATGTTGTTGGTAGTAATGTTTCATTTTGAAACTAAAAGAAGCATCTATAACCTCATTAAACAGATTGGAAATTCAAGTGAGGTATACAGATTCAGTTTCTGGTATATCATCACTATGCGATGAAGTAAGAAATAGAAAATTATTGCCATAAAATTATGGAATGACAGTATTGAGTAAATTAGTCATATACAATATGTGATGATAGATAGGTCAGAAAGAATTATGATTTACCAGCTGAACTTCATGTGGATCAAGATAAAAAGCATTCTCATCTTGCACACCGACAATGTAAGTTGAAGCACCAGGTTTCCCACCCAAAATTCCAAGGCTTTGGGGAAAGGTGAACGTTGCCTGCAGGGATGGAATATACCTGAAGCAGTTTAAATTCCAACTGGTTAACAAGCATGACAATACACTTAATACAAATCCAAAATAAGGTTACATTCGAGAATTAAGGAGGTGAATAATAAGTAATTTGGTTCTTTATTTTTAAAGTTGAATCATATGGTGCATTTTTCTGATTCCCTGCACAAATGTTGTGCAAACTCATGCAAAACTGACTTACACAAATAAAACAGGATCATCTTATTGAACCTTTCCGCTTTAGAAAATGCAGGACCGCACCTTTTCCAATAAAAGAAGCACCCACAAATATATATATATATATATATATATATATATATATATATATATATATATATAAAATAGAAATCATGGAATACATTTTCAGCCTATCACTAGATAAAAGGTTTGATCGTGAACTTCTTCTAGCATATAAATGCTCAATGACATCCCCAGGGTTTGAAGTATTGATATTTATTTGAGCAAGACAGTTAAGATAGTGAATATTTAACTCGATGACTCACATTAGTTGCACTATTACACTTATATCAAAGGCTCCCCAGAAACATCCTCATCCAGCCTACCAGGTCTAATAGAATCAGTATGTTTTCATGGAAACCTAACAAGACTCTGGTAAGGCACAAAATATTCAGCTGTTCTTAGCCCTTAAATGGTGAGACGCTGCATCACAGGTCATGATTCATGAATACAATGGATGTTCCTTAGTTTGATCACTAAGAAAGCAACAAATTAAACCAAACCAGATAAACAGGGCAACAGAGCAAGATGAAGTTCTGCATATCAAATATAATTTGCATCAAAACAAAGCAAATCAAATTCCCAGCTCAAGCAATGATGCCTTCAATAGGAAAGATACATGTAGAACATGATCACAGACCTTGGATTTATTTTGTCAAGCCCGAGAACCAAAGGAACCAATAGAAGAATCGGCGTCCAATCTTCTTGACCTTTAGAAAACTCTGAACAATGTTTAGCAGCATCTTCAATGCTGAGAACTGGAGCTCCCCCTCGCTCCCCATCTTCACAACCAGAAACAACATAAACAGCCATCGGAAGTGTCTGGTATTCAAGATTGGTTTCCTCTCTCTTAGAGCGGGCTAGAGATTCCCATGAGCGGCACATGGCATAAGGGCCTACCCATGATCCAGCTGCAAGTCCATAAGCCTTTCCAGCTTGAAGAAGATTGTGAATAGAGAAAGCCGAAGCCTCTGAATCACCAAAAAGATGCAAGATCTCAACATATTCTCGATCCAATGGCTGCATAATTAAATGTGAAGGATGAAACATGATCCATGGTAGTGTAAGAAGATCAGATTCATCTTTGATTCATCGTTGAATGATGGGAAAAAAATTCATAAGAGTTAAAATTCCATAGGTTCACCTTGTCCAATGGTTTTCTCCAAGATCTCCCTAATTGATGAAAAAGCAATGCCTGCAAATGACCAATGGCAAACATCATAACAAAATCTATAAAGACAACGGACAGAAAGTTAACTGAAATAATTGAATATCATAAAAGAAAGTATTGATCTGAGAAATGCAGCAGCAATATACCTGAGCGACAAGCATCTGACTACTTCGAAGCATACAACCCCAGTTTACATCACTTGTAAGTTTTGAATCTTCAATCATATCAAAACCTACAAATGAGCAATTCATGATAATCCCCCATAATTATAAATGCCATGCTGCTAAAGATTTACTTGAAGATAGGCTGAAATGAATAAATAGTCATAACACAAACCTTTTCTATAAGTGATTAGAATTCGTGATGAAAAATCACGATGAAATGCAGCTAAGGCATTGGTAGCATCTGCATTTCCAGAAGAGTCATCTTGTGAAATCTTGTAGCATGCTCCTAGAAGCCATATGTCACTAGTTGTGTTAGATATCCCTGTCTTGCTTGTCCCTAATACACGCTCTTGAATTCTCCGCATTGTGCCACCTGCCATAATTGTCTTCACAGGTGACGTCCAACCATTACTGTGTCTAATATGAGGTGCTTTATTTTGACTAGTTGAAGATGATTTGTGATATATATCAAAGACCGAGAAAGCAGATGCAAAGAAGCTTGACCACAAAGAAGGCTTGGAAAACTTAGTGTCGGTGGACCCTGGTTCTGAAGAATCAGATATGAAAGAACTCTTTGGGGTGTCAGTTGTAGAAGTTTTAGATGGAGAAATAATCCCCCTATCATGAAAACCCTTCATTACCTAGTCATGGAGCAGCATGGAGCACTAGAAACGTCTAATAGATGCAGCCAGAGTGTTGTCGATAATCCAAAGAGAAACAGAAACCGTGTAGCTGAAGCATAAAAATATGCACATAGCAAAGTTAAAATATGCACATCCACATGTGTAAGTAAAATAAATTGATAAATCAGAGAGGATTGTTGTCACGCCATACAATTGAAGAGAAGGTAGACGCAATCAATGGCCATTTGATGTGCAAACTTTTGAACAACTCAATCAATGACACAATTTTGGCTGTGTTTGAAAATGCATTTGAAAAGCCTTTTGAAAGTGCGTTTGGGCAGATAAAGTATCAAATTGATGCCTTTTCAGTGCTTTTGGATGATTTTGATATGAAAAGTCGAAACCAAAAAAAATGACCCAAAAATCATAAACTCCCGAGTCTAATCTAAACCTAACCTCGTAGATAGGAAGGGCTTAAACGAAAAGGGAAATTATATAAAAAGAAATAAGCATCCCTCAGTTTGAGATTTCATGCAATGCATTGGTTTCCGAATTATCTGACCGATTGATGTTTATAATTCACATTTTTTTTTATATAATAATAATAAAACTACGATTGATTGATTCAAAAACAAATCTAGCTAACTTCATCATCCAAATAATACCGACCCTGACTGTGCTGGCACACACAATCAATCTTATAATAGAGCATTCAAGAGAAAAAAATGCAACAAAAAACACTAAACAAGTAATTCTTCATATATAAGATAAAGATGGATCTAAATCCAGAGCAAATCATGAAAAAAGAAAAGCCAACCGTAATAATTCATTCTTTTCCAAATTAATTAATTAATCACTCATGATCTATCAACAAATATATATATATATATAGACAGAGAGAGAGAGAGAGATGAGTTGAGTACCTGAGAGAGTAGATTTGAGAGAAAAATTTATTTCGGGAGAGAGAGGTCTCCTTTGCTTGGCTTGGTTTATTCTACTGCTACGCTACTGCTGCTTGTTTTTGTATTTTTTTATTTTAGTTTTTAGTTTTGAAGAATTCCTTCTTTTTATCAGCTCATTCCCTTTCTGTAAATAATGTAAAATTCAAGGATGAAACAACACCCTACCTTCTTTCTTTCCATTCCACCTGGCTGGCTGGAAGGAATATACCTTTTTTCAATTTTCTTTTTTCTTTTAATAAAAGAAAAGAAAAGAAATGATGATGATGATAGGTGAAGGAGGTCATTTATCATTTGTTTTCGTGTTTCAATTTCTACGGCGTCGTTCCCGAGTTTGAGTTGAGTTTGGGCCGGTGTTTCTCCTCTTTGCGCTTCTCTTCGTTGGTTTCACAATCCGGTATTTGTATGGGCCTCAACAGCACTCAGCCCATGCCCATGTCCTTGTCCATGCCCATGGGATACGCTTTCTCACATCACATCTCTAAAGCACGGCAAAACAGGAAAACCTAACCTTCAATTGCTATATAAATTATAATACAGGAGGATGCCACACTATACTATATACAAAGCAACAAGTAAAGAAAAATAGTAAATTTTAATTAATTAATATCATATACTATTCGTTTGCAGTTAAAAGTGTTGTCATCGTGCGCACTGTGGAACCATAAGTCAGCCAGTCAGGTATTATTATTATTATTATTATTATTATTATGTCACAGAGAGAAACAAGTAACTTCCCTCCCTCCCTCCTCCTCCTCCCCCTCCTCCAATCTCCCTCCCTCCCTCCCCCTCCCCCTCCCCCTTAAGTAGAAGAAGAGCAGGAAGAAGGAGAGTACCAACAAGAACAAGATCTGCTCTCTTTACTTCTCCTGGTAAGCCACACCCTCCCTGCCTCTTATCAATAACCGGATCAATGAATTAACTGTTTTAACTGCTTTCCATTGTCTTATTATAAAGGTATTATTTTTTATGTGAATGATAAAGATTTCACTTAGTTTGATTTCTACCTTTTATTTTTCCAGCTACGACTCATTTGAGCTTGCTTTCATTACTCTGAAACTTTACACCCAATTATTATTATTATTATTTCTTCTTCTTTTTTCAATTAAAAAAAACATTTTTATTTCTAGATTCTGAATCATTCTTATACTTTTGGATGCTCTATGTATGTAGGTATAGCATTCTTTCTATTCTGTATTCTGAGCAGTTATGCTACTTGAAGCCATGCCTGCTGCCAAGAAGGTTAATTTTTTCTTCATTCAATCTCCTTTTTTCTTTTAGCTTGGATTCAAAACTTATTTAGTTTAGTTATATATTTATATTAGCAAAAAGAGGAAATTCTTTAATTAATCAGTGAAAATCACACACTTGACTTGGTATATTGTGCACACAAGGCTGGGAGAGCGAACATGGGATTCATATAGCTGACTCCCTCAAGCCTTCCAAACAAACTGTTCTTCCACGTCTTCTTCTGTGATTCCTATTCGCTCCCATCCTTTTCTTGTTTTTTATTCTTGAGATTCACTACCTTGCAATTTAGGATGTTTCGGACTGTTTTTTCCCCTTTAGCTATCTCTAATGATCAACAATACATAATATGTTATCAATTAAATAGTCTAGAGAGAGCTATAGAATTTCCCTTTAATAATAGCTGGCGGTGCTCTTTTAGCTAATCTTTTTTCTCTTGTATGATTTTCAGAGATGTGTTAATCTGGATTCATCTTATTCTGGGCTATTATTATGATTTAATCATTGATGTTTTTCTTATTGCCATATCTTTTGTTTATTAGAACCTTGATCATCGAATCACCCTTGCATTCAACAAGTTGCTGAAAGACATAGGAAGTCAGGTTGAGTTTGAGCTTCCGGATTCATTTAATAAATCGAAGTCTACACCCTACACCCTCATAAAGCGAAGTATCCACTCAAAATATGCAAATTTTTAAAGCAATTTTATGGTTATAGTTTCAGCATTCATTTTTCAGCTTAGAAAAGCTGTAATGATGTCCTGCTTCTCCTTCCATTGTTAAATGTTCCTTTTCATTTGCATGTCCACATGCTTTTAAAGTATTGGGTTTTCTCTTTCTATCTCTATCCTCATGTATGTGTATATATGCATGTATGAACCTTCCACGTTTGCTTTTCTTTATCAACACTTTCAAGATATATATCTCACCAAGAAGATTAAAAGGCGCCTTGAGGACGATGGCATATTCTGCTCCTGCAGTGCATCACAGGGTTCCTCTCGTGTGTGTGATAGAGATTGCCATTGCGGGTAAGAGCGGCCTCCAATATCTTGGTTACTCCGCTATATTTGATAAATCTTCATTCTATAAACAGTTTGTAATCATGTTTCATCTAGTAGTATGGTAGTCTGATTTAATTTTACTGGATTCAAATTCAGTCTGTACATGTTTATTTCCAAGCTTCATTGGATAGTGCATGATTGAAATTTGGAGATGCCACTTTTAGGCCAGATTGCATAAGTAACTTGTTCTTAATTCATTGTCTGTCTTCTAGCACATCATCCATATTTATGATAAATTTCTAGGGTCCACCACTTACACCTCTGGTAGCCCCTCATGAATTACTGCTTGGAACATTGACATGCAGGGAGATCTAGCGCACCAAGGGGGGCGTTGGGATCCCCATCCCAAAGGTGAAATAATATACTAATTCTAACAGTCAAAGATGATTAATTTATTTATTTCTGCATAATGATCCCCTCAAATTAAGAATTTAGCCTCTGGCTCCCCTCCAATGCTTAAAACTTGAGTCTTGCCCCATGCACATTGATGAGTCAGAGCCCTTGAACATTGATTAGTGCCTGACTTGAGCCCAAGCTGTAGCTAAAGCAGCAATACATTATATTCATGTTGATATCTTTGCTGAGTACATATTCATAGTTTAGTTTTGTTACTACAGATGAGGTCAAAATAGGTTCATAGCTAAGTTTGATGATCGGCAATTGTCAAAGCAGGATGATATAATTGGGTTGAAATAGTTTTATACTTGTGTTTTTTTCTAGGAAACATGTGTTTGATCCTGCCTAAATCTAGAGTTGATACCAGAGTGGTTGTCATGCACTTGAATATAATTGAATTATTACCATGACTAGGTCAATTAATTTGACAGAAGCTGTCAGGAGTTCATAGTGAGTAACTATATCAAGAAACATTTCCATGATCATGGTCGTTGTCAGCCAGCACCTTGTCTTTGGTGATTGGAGCTGACTTGTTCAGACTTAAGAGAATGTCATGCAGCCTTTATGTAATTGTTACCATTGGTTGTTTTTAATTCTCTAGGAGCTTCTTTAATAGTGATTATTATTTAATAATTTAATTGTGGCTCTTCTTTTTATCCATTCCTTGTCTTCATTGGAGGTGTGTGGTTATGAGGGTTTCTTGTGGATTTATGCATATTTGGTGTTAGTATTATTATTGTCAAGTTTCTCATTTATATGGGTTCTTTAATAGTTAAAAAACTCTATAACTACTTTCATCTCCAAGGATGCTGCTGTCTAGCTGCTCTTCAGGCTGCAAATGTGGGAGTTCATGCAGCAACAAACCATTCCAGCATCGGCAGGTGAAGAAGATGAAATTAGTGCAGGTAGATGTGTATGGCTTCTCCTGGTCTATATTAATTAATATGTAAAGTAGAAGGCTTTTAATAATGAAGGATGAAAGGCAGTAAGAATGATACTCTGCATGAGGGAAAGAATAACCATAAGGATCCCACTGATACAAGGATATGACTTGTCTCCTTCCCTGTTCCTCTTTATCTTGGATATTGTTAGCTTGAGGATTGTGGACTTGGAACATCTTTTTAAGTATTTTTATATATAGGAATTATTTGGATGTTGTTAAAATGTCATAGTGCTCTGATTCCTGTTCGCATATCATTTGCTTTGTGCATGTATCTGTTTTTGCCTATACATGCACTTAAATATGAAGTTAAATAAGGTATTGTTTGTAGACCGAGAAATGTGGATCTGGGATTGTGGCAGATGAAGATATTAGACAGGGAGAGTTTGTAATAGAGTATGTTGGAGAAGGTGATGTCCCTCTGTCACTGCTTGCTATTAAATTGAAATTGCATATTAACAAGTTGATGTATAATGACTTTGGCTATCTATTAATTAATACTTAATCCATTATCCAATGCAGTTATTGATGATAAGACCTGTGAGGAAAGGCTTTGGAAAATGAAACACTGCGGGGAAACAAACTTTTACTTGTGTGAAATCAATCGCGATATGGTAATTGATGCCACATACAAGGGAAACAAGTCAAGATATATAAACCACAGTTGTTCTCCCAACACTGAGATGCAGAAATGGTGTTTCATTGACTCTCATTCCTCACCTTAATCATATTAGTTAACTTTGCAGATTTACTGTTTTAGACTATCTTAAACAATTTACCTTTTTTCTTAAAGGATAATTGATGGCGAGACAAGAATTGGAATATTTGCAACCCGTGACATAAAAAAGGGCGAGCATCTGACATATGATTATCAGTATGACTTCTTGCATCCACTTTTACTGCATTCTTTAATTATGGATGAGCATTTTATTACTTACACTGTGAGCATTCTTAGACAATTTTTTTGTGCTCAATTCTTACCTCAAAATCTGTAATCATTCTAATAAATTTAGCAGGTTTGTTCAATTTGGCGCAGATCAAGATTGCCATTGTGGTTCCTCAGGTTGCAGGCAAAAGCTAGGGGTTAAACCGAGCAAGCCTAAGATGTCTTCAGATGCTGCATTAAAACTAGTAGCATGTCAGGTGGCAGTATCCTCTCCCAAACTGAAAGCAATGATGTCTGGAAAAGATGTATGTATGTGTGGTTGTTTTATGTATGGTTTTGCACATATGATGCCATTCAGCTTCTACCCTTTCCTTTCCTATTACTTTTTTCTCTCCCTCTGTATGATATGCATATATTTCTGTTAAAAGACTGATAGCATTGTTATTTGTGAAGACTTGTCAGAATGGAGGTTTGCACACAGGTAAGGAAAATTCATTCAGCGTGTTACCTTGTTTTGTTAATTTCTGAAATATGTCATCTAAACATTACTCCTTTTTGTTCATTTTAATTTCATCTCAGGGAGTTCACAACATGCTTTAAATAGTCTACCAGCATACTCCTGCAATTGCATTGGCGAAGTGATTAGACTATCTTGCCGCACTGATAAGATGTATGTTTAGAATACTACTTACCATTCAGGCTTTCAACAATTTCAAGTATTTGATTGGTGATGAGAGAAAAAAGATTTGGAAGGAAGTGACTACTTCCCACATGGGAGCTAGATTTTGGCTTGTGATTTCTATTTTCTCCATGGTGAATGTGTATTGTTAATAGTTAGAAGAATGCCATGAAATTATAAAACAACCGTGTCACTTATCCCTCAACTCCTGCATACTACAGGCAATGCAATTAAAAGTGTCATCAATGGTCCTATGACTTGGCATGCCAGGTTGTCTTCTTATTTTTAATCCTAGTCAATTAGTGTAGTACCATTGGTGTTTTAGAAGGTTGGTTCGGTGCGCGTCTTAATTATATCTAACTGTTGAATATAATTGCTTTGAATTTGTATCTCCTACTGGTTTTTTGTCTTCTTTCTTTTTTCCTTATGGTTCATGAATTCCCATTCAAAGGTTGGATAAAAAACTGAATTTTGATATTTTGCATATATGTTAGTTCTATTAATTAAGTTTTTCCATATATTGTTTGTTTCAGATATTTTGGGATTATTAAACGGTATGATAAGTATTCAAGAAAACACTCGGTAAGAAGAGTTGTTTCTCTGTTTACTGTTATGTAAATAAGTTTCATGATCATATTTGATTTCATTTTGTTTTTGACAGATCATGTTTGAAGATGGCACTGTTAAATTTCTTGACATGTCAAAAGAAGATTGGGACTTTGTAACTTCGTGATTTAATTTTAGGGTAAGTAATCATGATTTTTGTTGAATGAAGGATTGCAGATGATGAACTGCTATATCATGATTCGTTTTTATTTTTTTGTTGCATCTCAGGTAATAATCATGGACAAATGTAGTGCTTGACTTAACCTGACAAATTTGCATAAATGTTGTATCAAGGGTTTGGGGCGGTTCTTTGCTCCAATCAAACAAGATTTGATTGCACAGGTTTACACTTGGCAGAATGTTGTATCAAATGTATTTTTTGGTTTAGTTTTCTTTGATAAACAAGGAACTTTGTGAAGTGTAGAGTATTATTATCTGGTAAAAACATTTGTTCTTTATTTGTTCTTTTCTTTTGCCTGTGTTGTGAGCTGTGACTATTGGGGTGGAGTAAGAGATTGCCGGAGTGAAAGAGAAATGGTGGCTGAATGATCTCTCTTGCATTTGTGCTTGGCAAGTGGTAATAAAAAAGCTTGTGTGTTTTGTATTTTTGCCTTTAGAATCAAGACTAAATTCAATCGAGAGAAAAAAAAACAAAAACATTGCGGGTCACACTATTTTTTGCGTAAATCATTCAGGTGCTGGAAAAACCTTTAAAAGTGTGGAAAAAACAGACTCGATTATATTGTATTATATGTACTTGCTTTGCAGTCTTCTATTTCTCCTACTCATTATTTAAAAAGAAAGAAAAATAAAAATTGACCGACCATAACTTAGATTAATTGTAATTGTTAATGGAAGCGATAGGGAGCTAGTATCATTTATGAGGGCATTTTGTAGCCGATTTGCCCCTATTTGTGAATTTGTCTAGCATTTAATTTCAATGGATTTTGCCATGTTAGAATATGAAGAAAAAATAAAGTGTATCAAGGGGGTTCGCTTGTGGACTTGAAATGTTTGTGATTGTTTGATCCTTTCTTGTGTATTCTTTGGAGTTTATTAAACAACACATCTTATGGTATTATGTGGGTGCCTTAAGGCTTGCATGGCTTCAAATATAGATAACCGTTTTTTCTATGAAAATAAGTTTGAATATGAAAATAAATTTGAAATATTTTATGGGTAATAGCCTTTTCCCTCCAACATGATTGAACTGGCTTTTTAGAGGGGGTATTAGCCTTCTATTTTGGGACATATTGATCCCGAGTCCACTTGCCCCAATTCAGTGGGTATTAGACTTAGATTTCTGACCTGGTTGGTTTTGTTATATCCAAGCCCTTTTTAGTTGGTATTAGCCTTCAATTTTATGGGTAATAGCCTTTTCCCTCAAACATGATTGAACTGGCTTCTTAGAGGGGGTATTAGCCTTCGATTTTCGGACATATTGATCCCGAGTCGACTAGCCCCATATCAGTGGGTATTAGCCTTAGATTTCTGACCTGGTTGGTCTTGTCATATCCAAGCCCTTTGTAGTTGGTATTAGCCTTCAATTTTATGGGTAATAGCCTTTTCCCTCAAACATGATTGAACTGGCTTCTTAGAGGGGGTATTAGCCTTCGATTTGGGGAAATATTGATCCCGAGTCGACTAACCCCATTTCAGTGGGTATTAGCCTTAGATTTCTGACCTAGTTGGCCTTGTAATATCCAATCCATTTTTAGTTGGTATTAGCCTTCAATTTTATGAGTAATAGGTTTTTCCCTCCAATATGATTGAACTGGCTTCTTAGAGGGGGTATTAGCCTTCGATTTTGGGAAAT
>CM045908.1:14269422-14332746 GCA_025169955.1 Salix arbutifolia
TAGTGAAGGGTACATGAAAGATACAATAGTTTTACCAGTGACTTTGCCATTTATAAAACAGAATTGAAAATCACATTAGAATCCAGCTATTTCATGTGCACACCCGTCCATATGGACAGGCAGGATGCAAAAAAATATAAATCATATTTCATTAATAATAAATCCATAGCAAACAATGTACAGAAAACAAGACATGAATCTTCATTTATTTCTGCTAGCAGTTGGCAAAACTGCCATGTGCATTACATACAAGTTAAATACAGTCAATAATTCATACAAATTCTACAGATCTTCTCTTCTGGAGCTTATTTTGAGTAAAAAACCTTAATGGGAAAATAGTTGAGCTTTCTCAGATGGCTGGATAAAAATTGCTCCCTCCATGTTTTATACTCATTGAAAGGAAACACTGTTGAAAGCATTTAAACTAAATAATTTGTTTTCACTTTCTAATATTAGCCGCTAATTAATTCAATTTGGAATATCAGATGAAGGGGCTGTCATTAATGATAGGGCTAGCAATGAAAAAAAAATCAAGAGATTAGCATTATCTTTACAGCATGCACAGACATTACAGAAAGGAAAAAAAACAGAAATACGAAGGTGGACAAACAATGTGAGAGAGTGAGTTGCCCTTCAAGATTTGAAACATTTGTAAGTCTTGAAAAGCTTGTTTAGGACACAAGAAAATATATATTCTTCATGAATGTGGGGCATGGCTGCCTGTATGTTTTGGTTGGGTGGTTGGGAGGGGCAGGGCAATATAACATAGTATAGAGACAACCAGGCAATCTCAATTTTTGACCCAGAAGTGTCAAGTCAAGAGATTTCCCCGGTAAAATAGCCAGTCCCACACAGAACCAGCAGTTCAACAACAATATGGAGCATACAATTCCTCCTTTCCTCACATGTTCAACCAGCAGGTTGTTGAAATTTTCATTTTGCAATTTTACTAGGACCATGTATAGGAACTAAAAATGAAGAAAATTTTTCTGAAGCACATTCCAAACTATATGAAGAAACAAAGTAAATTTCCTGTTCACGTATAGAACTGAAATTGTCACAACCTCTCAGCATTTTATTTAATGCATTTGACTGATGGGTAGATTAAGGTCGCTGGATCAATATATCATGGACCAAAAGGTGTTGGAGGTAGGGAGGGTCAAGAGACAAATAATAAAGAATAATAGACCAAATGCAAATGATGGGAAAAAATAAAAGTTATTGACTGCAAAAAACAGCCTAAATCAATTTCTTGTTTTACAGATTCATCAAGAACAGTGGATTACGAGAGATAATTTAAAATTTTCCCACATCAATATACAAAGCATTTAATGATTGTTCATCAACAAGAAGAATGCTTCAAAATATGCAAGTACAAAAAAGATACCATGTTCCAAGAATGTTATAAATGGGCTTGTAAGATTACCCATTGTACAATAGAAAGAACTGCAAAACCAACCTAGCAGAAAGCAGTAAAATAGATTACAAAAAAAACTCCTAACACAATAGGCCAAAAGTATATCATGATACAGGGATGCTGGAACCCTAGAATAGAGAATACAAGTTTTGAAAAATGACCCCCAGCACCAAACATATGATGAATGCACTAATTTAAGCTACAACGCATTCACAAGCTCATACAAGCAAACACACACACACACACATATAGATTAGCGTATCTAACACACAGGCATACTCATACTCTTACATAAACACATACAACATATATTCTGTCCAAATAAATGAAAAGGTAAACACTGATTGTTCCATAAACTAAGAAAAATAGGCGACTATTTTATTTTTTCCACAATATACCTTTGGGCCATCACATTTACTGTGTCTTCAAGATGCATGGTTTGGCTCTGGCAAGCTGAAACACATGAAGCAAGAAAAGAAGTTCTAAGAGCAGCTCTAGTAAAGTCATAAGCACCATTGGCAATAATCTTCTTAATCAATCCAGTTATCCCATCAAGCTCTTGCTGTGTGCTCAAAAACCAGATAGAGTCCAGTGTGATGCACAAGGCATCATTAAGGGTCTGTGGATCAGCCAACAATATCAAACTCTCAGCAGGCTTCCAGTCATGGCAACTCACTGCGCTCTGAAACATCCGGCCCAACTCAATCCTATCTTGCTTACTGAGTTTCTTCTCCTGTCCAAAATTCTCCTTATCGCCAATCTCAGACTCCATTGCAACCACATGTGACTTGATTTTTGTCTCACTACAGCTACAAACACCAGATAATCTTGACTCTTTACTTATAAGGGGTGCTTCTCTTGAAAATACAACATTACTTCCCTCGCCCATTTCCGATGAGAAACATTGAATTTCACTCTTTGGACTTCCAATTTCATTATCTTCGGTTTCCATTTCCACAGTAAATGTCTCTTCAGGGTTAAACACATCCTCCGGATGCATATCAGTCCCCTCGACCAACGCTGTCTCCTTTTCCATACTTTCCACTATACAACCACCACGCCAACAAACTAAAAAAAAAAAACCCAATCAGGCAAACACTCAAATATACTTAACAATGTGATCATAAATACTTTTAAGTAAGAAAAGTACAGAACATATTGAAAAACCTAGTAAAAAAAGAAGTGACTTATCCTTCAAAATCCCAATTCCATCAAAACAAATGACATATTACATCCAATCATCTTTTCCAAAAGGATCCATTCAATCAAACTAAGGAACAAAAAGATTAAGCCCCTTAATTATAAATTAACTTTTGAGGGATAAAAAAGAGTATCTGGACCTCCTTAAACAACCTGAATCTAATAACTTAAGTACCCAAACGATCAAAAGAAGCAAGTCCACTAATTATATAACTTCAAAAAGGATAGACACAGTTTCCATAACTAGAAAAAATATAGATAAAAAAAAACCTAAAAAGCAGAAACCCCTCCGTCTTCAATCAGCATCATCGAAGATCGACAACCAGACCCTAAAAAAAAATGCATCAATAAGAAAATATAAGCAATCAACAAACAAGTTAGTAACTTTTTCTATAAACAACAATTGAAAGGTTAAAAAAACAAGAGGAAATATAGAGGAAATGGGAAGCAGAAACGGCGTAAAAAGATTAGAATACAAGAGAGCAATAGAGAGAGAGAGAGAGAGAGAGAGAGAGAGAGATACCCAGCCTGAGTTCTAATTGGAGAGAATTTTTAGTGAGTGAGAGAGAGAGAGAGAAAAGGGGGGAGAGAAAAAAACTTTCTGCCTCTGGTAATTTAATTACTGGCAGGGGGGGGGGGGGGGGGGGGAGATTGTTTTTGGTTTATTTTATTTCTTTGGACACCGAACCAGACCAAAAACTAAAGAAAGAAAAGCTTTGTCTTTTTGTCTTGTTTAATATTTTTAATCATTTTTATTTCATTTTCAAGATGTAAAAAGGTAATGATAAAATGAAAGAGTGATTGTTGTAGGACTCCATTTGATTCATTAAAGAGTCAATTATTTATAACAATAATAATGTTTTGATTTGATTTGATATAAAAATCAGATCTTATTCAGGTTTTTGATGTAATTAATTGGGCCACAAACTAACCCCCAAATTGATCAGAACCCTATTAATATAGAATCCAATTTTAACCGAGTCATCAAGTTAATTTAATTGGAGTAAAAAAACAGAGGAGTGTTTTTAAATTACTATTCAGGCTGAAGGACTGCCTGGCCGGTGAAATGAGGGTCGCCATCGCAAACAAAGAAAAGGGCGGCGGTGTGGGGTCCATGCTTAAACCACCACCAGCCCAATCATTACACTCCTCCATTCTCCCTCTCTCTCTCCCCCCCTCACGAGCCATTGAGACCACAGCCCATTATCTTCTTCTCTTTTGTCCTCTTCTTCTCTCCTGGCTTCGCTGCTCTCCTTGCCACCATAAGCGCACCTTTTTCGACAATTGAAGCCCATTCCTTTATTTACACCCAGAAAAACCGCTTAGAGAGAGAGCATTTCATGATTCAGATCTTACCATTAACTTTTTCTCTCTTTGCAGCCACAATATACACACTGCAAATCGAGAGAAAGATCGAGAGATTTACGAACAAATCTCCTAAATAAGAATTAGGAGTGCTTTAAAAAAGTAAGTGGTGTCGCATACCATTGCTAGGAAGCTCCTCAAACTATACCAATAAAAAACTATTAGTGATGTAATTATAATAATAATAAAAAGGATGTGAATCTTATCACGACTAGTGATATAATAATAATAATCATAAACTATTGGTTAATAAAAAGCTACCAATCACAAATTATTTTTATTTTCTTTTTTAATTAATATTTTATTCGAATTTGAGATTTATTATCTTAAACTGCAAACTACAAATTAGAAGCATTTTATCATCAAATTATGTCCGAGACTTATTAAATCTATTTTTGTAATGGATTTAATAAACCGAACGTGTCATTAAGTTACTCACGAAGCCATAAGCAGCCTTCAGAAAATCAGAAGGGCTCGCATTGCAAGGAAGGTTTCCTGAGTTGAGAAACGAAGCATCTCTGTTTTGCTTTGCTTTTAAGATTTTGTTCATTAATTAATTACAACGTAAACATCAAACAGAATCATTACCTTTCTCGTTTACCTGGGCTGCTTCTTCTCCTATAGACCTTCAACTCTGAACGCAACCCCCACCGCAAAAGAAAACATCGTGTCGATCCTCTGAATCATGGATGAAGAGTATGATGTGATAGTGTTGGGTACTGGTCTCAAGGAATGCATCCTCAGTGGTCTTCTCTCCGTTGATGGCCTCAAGGTCTGTTTTCTTTCTTCCTTTTTTCTTCTCTTCTTCCCACTTTGGTATCGGATGCATCTGTATCGTTTCTTTTGTCAACACTCCTATCCTTTTTGGAGTAGGTTTTTGTTTTGCACTCACAGATCAAGCTAACTGCTTGCGTTTGATGATCATTTACCGATTCGCAAAGACTTTCGCTTTACTGGAGCTATTTATTGATTGATTTAAAAGATGCGAACTTTATGGATCTTTTCGAAAATAAATGGATTGATTCCTGGTTCATTAGTTTCTTACGGGGAATTTAGAGACGGGCTCTCGTTGAATTGCTTGTCACTTGCTTATTGGGTTTTGCGTTTCACTTCAATTATGATCATCCTTGCCTTGACTTTTGAGGTGCACGTTTAGATAATGGATCTTTTGGCATGGAATTACTGCAAGTAACTGTATATTATCTTTGTGCTGTCCTCTTTACATCACTCTGCTTTATTTCGATCGCATTGGGTTTTACGCACTTGTAAGAGCTTAATGTCTTATTGAGCCAGGTCCTGCATATGGATAGGAATGACTACTATGGAGGAGAGTCTGCTTCCCTTAACCTCATTCAGGTCCTATTCACCATTCAAAATCTGTATTTGTTTATCATTCACTGTTTTTCTACTACTGTTGTGAGCTGTTGATTTTGATTGCAATTTAATTTATTGACAGCTCTGGAAGAGGTTCAGGGGAAATGATAAGCCTCCAGCACATCTGGGCTCAAGTAGGGATTATAATGTTGACATGATTCCTAAGGTGTATTTCCCACTTTGCTTCTCTTCTTCCTGTTATTTGAACATTTATTCATTTTTCTGAGGTGGTCATTTTTTAATCTACTGATTCGTTGATGTTTCTCTTCACGGCTAGTTTATGATGGCAAATGGCAATCTTGTACGTGTCCTCATTCACACAGATGTTACCAAATATCTGTATTTCAAAGCAGTGGATGGCAGCTATGTCCTCAACAAGGGAAAGGTATGCTCAGTAGAGGTTGATTATTCACTTCACTTTCTGTTCTTATATGTTTTTTACTCAAAGCCATCAGTATAAACTATTGCAATAGGTTCACAAAGTGCCTGCAACTGACATGGAGGCACTCAAATCTCCTCTGATGGGTATTTTTGAAAAGCGCCGTGCACGGAAGCTTTTCATATATGTCCATAACTATGAAGAAAGTGATCCTAAAACACATGAGGGAATGGACTTGACAAGAGTGACTACCAGAGAACTGATTGCGTATGCCCTTTCTCCAGGCTTATATGTCACATGTGTCTCTATATGCACTCCTCTAGTACCACGCTGTAGCTTTCATGGATCCTCATACTTCGTTCAACACCATTTTTTTATTTTTGTTTGAGAAATACCACAAGAGGTTATTTGAATTAGTACAAAGTCTATTTGTATTCAACAATAAACTTGGTGAGCACTTTTGTTTCTTATTATCAGTTGACTTTTTGTCAGAAAATTTGGTCTTGATGACAATACCATAGACTTCATTGGTCATGCATTGGCACTACATAGAGATGATCACTACCTCAATGAACCTGCAATGGATACTGTTATGAGGATGAAGGTGATAATTTTTCAGAATCTATAGCTTAGTTTCATTACAAATATTTTGAACCTGTTACATTTGAAATTTTTTATTTTACACATATTTTTGAAAATTTCCATCCTGATTATGTGATAGCTATATGCGGAGTCTTTTGCCCGTTTTCAAGGAGGATCACCATATATTTACCCTCTGTATGGTTTGGGAGAGCTCCCACAGGTCACTCTCCCCCCCTTCCTAACCCTCCTCAATTCTTTCACCATCCATCTTGACATACTAGATTTGTTATAAACTGAAATGACGATGTTATTTGGATATGCTATTCCACTCAGGCATTTGCACGCCTTAGTGCTGTTTATGGAGGCACATACATGTTAAATAAACCTGGGTGCAAGGTACTTATTTATGTTTCTGAGTTTTGATATGCTATTTTTCTCATGTCCTTGCATCACCTTGTATACTCGTGAGAAAATTCTGTGTGCTTATAATTGTTGTGGTAGAGTGGAAATATAATATGAAAGTGGCATATCACTCGAATTCCAGGTAGAATTTGATGAGGAAGGCAAAGTTGCTGGTGTCACATCAGAAGGGGAAACTGCCAAGTGCAAGAAAGTTGTTTGTGATCCTTCCTACTTACCCAGCAAGGTACAATGGACAAATAAGTTGTCAATGAAGCCTGACTCTCTCTCTCTCTCTCTCTCTCTCTCTCTGTGCACGCGTGCATGCATGTGCATTGAAGATAAAAACTGAATGCTTTATTATTTACAGAAAGTTTAATGCATTTGAACAGGTTAGGAAGGTTGGTAGGGTTGCAAGGGCAATTGCCATTATGAGCCACCCAATACCAAGCACCGATGAATCTCATTCAGTGCAGGTTATCCTACCACAAAAACAGTTGGGTCGCAGATCAGACATGTGAGTTGCATATATGTTCTTATTTTCAATCCCATATTATTTCTTATAAAGTCAAGGGATTAGAATTGTTAATATATCAACATTACCTGTTTTTACTGTTACCAAATATTAGCCAACATCTGAGCTGTGTTTGTTTTGTAATGTAAACACAGCATGGTAGTTGACCATAAATTAAAGATGGTTCATTTAAGGAGATAGAATTGTTTTTATAGGACATTATAGTTAAGACTCTTGTCTGCTGCCTTGTTAGTGTTCTTATTTTTTGTAATGCATTGTTTCTGGTTCAGGTATTTTTTTTCTTTGATAAATTGATTATGATTTTTTCCATGGTAAAATTCTAAATTGGATATGTTCTTTTATGATTTTTTGGCTATCTTGGAAAGTTTAGCTTCTCTTTTATAGACAGGGACATCAATGGGGTGTGGTTGATTTTTTTTGTCAAAGAACCAATTCAATCCAAAATTTTAAATTGTTAGGTGAAACCTCAAGAATGTTTTATATTACTCTTTTAACACACCCTCTTAAAAGAAAACTCTTAGGCTTGAAACTTGCACAAACCACTATTATCTTGTGCTTAATTTTATTAGTTACAATGGGTGGTGAGAATCAAAATCATGACTATTTGATCATCAAGACTCTAATACAATATCAAAGAATCAATTCAGTCCAAGGTTAAGCGGTTATATAAAGTCTTGAGAATGATTTTATATTATCCTCCAACACCCTTATCCCAAATTGAGTAGTCTATTCAAGGGAGGGGTTTCATTAATGTGACTTTGCTGGAAGAAGCAATAAGTGCTAAATTTTTGTGACGCAACTGTGTTGTGCAGGTACCTTTTTTGTTGTTCTTATACTCACAATGTTGCCCCAAAGGGTAAATTCATTGCATTTGTATCAACAGAGGCAGAGACTGATCATCCTGAGGTTGAATTGAAGCCTGGAATTGAACTCCTAGGTCCTGTTGATGAGATATTCTTTGATATTTATGACATATACGAACCAGTTAATGAACCTTCATTGGACAACTGCTTTATTTCAACAGTGAGTCTAGTTTTTGTTTTCTTAATGTTGATGCTGCGAGTTATGATTTCTGTTGCTTCACCTTACCTTCATGGATGCACCCTAATCTACTTCCTTGACAGAGTTATGATGCCACAACACACTTTGAGTCAACTGTCACTGATGTTTTGAACATGTATACCATGATAACTGGAAAGGTAAGATTGCACTTTCTTGTGTTGGAGAATTTGTTGTAAAACAACTCTTCTGAAGAAGCTCTACTGCCAATTCAATCTTGTCTGCTCTAGAATCCACTGTTGTCTTTCATGTCACAGGTTCTTGACCTAAGCGTGGATTTAAGTGCTGCCAGTGCTGCGGAGGAATGAAGAAGCAACATTTTCATGCACTGATAACGTGCATTGTTCCAGGTTGCTTTGAACACCTTGGATTTGGCACATGAAATCAGACCCGTCTTGGGTTTATCATTCCTTTTTATAAACTATATATACCATGTGGCCTGTGATATGATATTTATGCTTTAAATGTTGTTAAAATTCGAAATATAAGATTTGCAACTTTCATCTGGGTTGTGTTGGAGCTAGAACCTGCAACATTCTGGATGTAGGGTTATATAGGGTTTATATAAATTATATAGGCATCTTTTTGCTATTACATTCAAATGATGATAATATATATTGAGATAAATGGTGGTAGAATTTTTTATATAGGAAAAGAAAAAAATGTGACTTGTTCTAAATATTTTTGTTGCATGCTATTAAATGTTTTCTATAAATTTTTGATAAGATATGTTTACAAGCATTTTCTGTGCCAAAATCAATGTTAGGATCTCAACTAAAGTGGATTTTTTAGAAATGATTTTGGATTATTGCTCGTCGAACTCATAATATTATCATCTTTAAGATTGACCAACAATTGACACACCACATCCATATGCTAGAAACCCCTTGGAAAAATAAGGAATTATAACAAATACATTTATCCATCATGTACATTTGGAAGGGAGATCTATAGATAAAAAAAAATGTTGTTGTGAGAACAATGCATCCATCTTTTAGAATGAAAATGAATAGTAAAATGCTGGAAAAATAAAAGGGTTTATTTGACAACTATTTAAAAATAGATGATTGTGAGAAAACATAGCACCTTGGAGTTACATAAGCAATATGAGTGAGATATATATTTTTTAATATTAAAATATGGAATGGATGAAATAATCATAGTTTTTAAGAGTATTTGAGAGTGTGATAAAACTTGTTTTCAATTTGATTTTTGTTTGAAAATATATTAAAATTATTTTTTTTATTAAAAATTATTTTTGATATCATCAAATGAAAATAATATAAAAATATTTTTAAAGTAACTTAAAAGCAAGTATATAATATTTTTGTAAAAAAAGCAATTTTAAAAAACAAAAACAAAAAGATGTTATACTAACTCACTAATACGGCCCGGATTTGCCGATTCACGGGCCACATTGGCAAATTTACAATTATTAGGCTGAGGCCCATGTAGTGGCTCTAAAACAACGACTAACCCACGAGACCTTCGGCTTCTCAGCATCATCAGTCAAGCTCGTCATTGTAACATATATAGAGAGAGAATGAATGAGGCCGTTGAATTCAGTGATTGAAAGCTCACGATATGCTTTATACAACGTTTTCTTAACCCATTGCCAGGCCTTCAAATCAGGTATTATTTCCCATATTTACGTTGCCAACAACATCCTCTTTCGCTATTCAAAATGCAACTTTGGAGACTTAAATCTTGCTCGCAAACTGTTCGACGAAATGCCCGACAAAGACACCGTTACCTGGAACACCATGATCACTGGCTGTGTAGAGTCTGGGAACTTGGGTGCTGCTTGGGAGTTTCTAAAATCCATGAAAAGACGTGGCTTTCAAGCTGATGGTTATACCTTTGGAAGTATACTTAAAGGGGTAGCTCACGCTTGTCGACATGATCTTGGGCAACAAGTGCATTCCTTGATTATTACGATTGGTTATGAGCAGAATGTTTATGCGAGTAGCGCGTTATTGGACATGTATGCCAAATGTGAGAGAGTTGAAGAAGCGTATGATGTGTTTCAATGCATGCCAGTGCGTAATTTTGTCTCGTGGAATGCACTCATTGATGGCTTTGTGCAAGTCGGAGACCGCGAAACTGCATTTTGGCTACTAGATTGTATGCAGAGGGAAGGTGTTAGGGTTGAAGATGGCACATTTGCTCCGCTTTTGACGTTGCTTGATGGTGACAAGTTCTATAAGTTGACGATGCAGCTTCACTGTAAGATTATAAAACATGGCCTTGAATTCTACAATGCTTTATGTAATGCTACACTCACTGCATATTCAGAATGTGGTTTGTTAGAAGATGCTAAAAGGGTGTTTGATGGTGCTGTTGGTACCCGAGATTTGGTTACCTGGAATTCCATGCTAGTAGCTTACCTAGTTCATGATAAAGATGAGGATGCATTTAATCTTTTCTTGGAGATGCAAGGGTTTGGCTTTGAGCCCGACATCTATACTTATACTTGTGTCATAAGCGCTAGTTTTGAAGCAGCGCATATAAACTATGGGAAATCCTTGCATGCATTAGTGATAAAGAGGGGACTGGTAGAATCAGTAACTATCTGCAATGCATTGATAACTATGTATCTCAAACTGAATAATAAATCCATGAAAGCTGCGTTAAACTTGTTCTATTCCATGAAGTCTAAGGACCGAGTCTCTTGGAATTCCATTCTAACCGGGTTTTCACAAGTGGGGTTTAGTGAAGATGCTTTGAAACTCTTTGGGCATATGAGGTCTTCACTGGAGGAAATTGATGACTATGCCTATGCAGCTGGCCTTAGATCTTGCTCAGATTTAGCAATCCTCCAATTAGGCCAACAGATTCATCTCTTGACAGTTAAGACAGGTTTTGTTTCAAATGATTTTGTAGCCAGTTCACTGATTTTTATGTACTCCAAGTGTGGAATCATTGAAGATGCTTGGAAATGTTTTGAAGATACCACAAAAGAAAGCTCAATTACTTGGAATTCAATTATGTTTGCATATGCACAACATGGACAGGGTGATGTTGCACTGGACCTCTTCTCCATAATGAGAGAGAGAAAGGTGAAGCTGGATCATATAACCTTTGTTGCAGTTCTGACCGCATGTAGCCACACTGGACTTGTTGAACAAGGTCGATGTTTTCTAAAATCCATGGCATCTGACTTTGGGATTCCTCCTCGGATGGAGCATTATGCTTGTGCGGTTGATTTATTTGGTCGTGCTGGATATCTGGATGCGGCAAAAGCCTTGATTGATTCAATGCCATTTCAACCCAATGCAATGGTGCTGAAAACTCTATTGGGTGCTTGTAGGGCTTGTGGCAACATTGAGTTAGCTGCCCAGATAGCAAGCCAGCTGCTAGAGCTAGAGCCTGAAGAGCACTGCACTTACATTATCCTCTCAAACATGTATGGGCATCTTAAGAGGTGGGATGACAAAGCCCGTGTGACAAGGTTGATGAGGGAGAGGAAGGTGAAGAAGGTCCCTGGTTGGAGTTGGATAGAGGTGAAGAATGAGGTGCATGCATTCAAGGCTGAAGATCGATCCCACCCCTTTTCCGAAGATGTGTATCAGATATTGGGAGAATTAATGGAAGAAATGAAGAAGCTACATTCTCTTGCTAGCTCTGATTCTTTGATGCATGATATCAATTATATGTACCTGCACAGTGATTTAAGTTACTGAACCTTAAGTTATTGTCCATTGATTCCGGAAAATTTTGCAATTACATAAGCTGAAACAAATATAAAATTTCACATCGCTCCAGTGTATATTTGGAAGCGCAGTGCAAGTGTTTTCATAAAAATTAAATACTATTGGATTGAGAAATACTTTAACTGGATGCGCGCGCGCACACACATATATCGTGTGATTATTTGGACATCTTATGGAAACCATTCAAAAGAGCGAAAAATTGATGTGTTGGATGTCAAGTTGTCTTTCCATTTTTGAAGAGCCCCTGCTTCCATCCATCCTTTCGGTCATTACATTTCTATCAGAGGTGTTGAATGTCTCTAATGGAAACTCAAGGAGAGAAAGATAGTTCGGAAAAGTTTCGGAAAGTGCTTGATATTTTTCTTATTGCTTCCTCAATGTGAAATATACCTTGTCTCCATTTTTTTATTTCTGCTTTCCAATTGTACTATGTAATTTTGGAAATCCTTGGTTCTCATCCGTCTCTTTAAGTTTCTTAGGAAGACATAAGTCAGTGCTTGTCAATCAAGTTGCTTGCAGCAATTCCATACTGAAGAGATCATTTCCCCTAACTTGGTAGCGTGAAACAACTCAAAAAAAAGAACTGAAGCAAAGCCCTAAGCAGAATCTTAATGGAGCAACATACATGAGAAAAACTGAGAATGGAGTTGAATATTACAGGTTTTTCTTAATTTATCTTGCGGTGAAATTGGTGGTGGGAGAAGGAAGAGGAAGCAATGTGGCCAGTTGCAGATTATGTTCTACAGAGCAATGATATTTTTCTTGTCAGTACTGGTGCTATATATGTTCTATGCTCTTAAGTTTCAACTGAACCGAATCTTTTAGAAATGGTTTTGGATTATTAATGCTCCTGTCTAGCTCATGTAATATTAATATGACTGAGATGAAATTTCCGTTTGGAATTGCTTTCACGTTTCGACACTTCAGATGTTATATGCTTCTTCCTCATTTTGTCTATTCATTCTGATCGACTTGAAACTAGGTAGCAGAAGCCAAGGTACGAGGTTATATGCTTTAGCATCTCTCCGTCTTAAAACTTTCTTGTGTAGAAACTACAGAAAAAAAGTATGTTAAGAATGACAATCAGTCTATTGTCAGGTGACATGCTAGCTGTTGAATTATTATTTATGTTTTGGTGATCGACAGGAAGGTTCATTCCTTTGATACTTGAAGTTGGCAGTGAAAGTTGACAGCAATGACAGTTGTCAATTTCCATCTACAAATGCAAATCCGCCGCCCCTTTTCCTATCTTTCAACTGATACAGGTTACAGTTTTTTTATATATAAAAAAATGGCGTTCTTGAATATACTAACACAATTACAAAATTGTTTGTGAATCTGGAACTTGGAATATAGATTTAATTGGTAAAACCAAGTTCCAGGTGAGAAATCTATTGCAACCCTTCTTTTCTAGCTGTCTAATGTCGAAAACATCAACTCAGCTTATATATTACAGAGTTGGCTGGCAGGTAATTCGGTTTCTGAGTGCCTCCCAAGGTAGTTCATTTAGTTCCATGTACAACCTCTCCTGATTTGATCTCTTCCATTGCAGTCTCATTTGATCCAGCCTTTGCCATCTGAATCAGAGGAGACTCCTCTCTGTGACTCACTTGGTTATGGGTAGACTCATTTGCAGCCTTTCTCAACACTGTCTTCTTTTTTGCTTGCTTAGCCCAACCCACAAGCCCTTCTTGAACATGTTCATCAAATATTGCCTTCTTAAATGAACTTCCCATCTGCATTATAAAAAGAAAAATAAAATCGCCCCTTCTCAGCCATACATCCTGGACTCTTTTTTAACAGGACACCTGGGAACTACAACATCTTTCGGTGAGAAAATTCTAACTTACCTGTGTCACAATGGCATAGAGTGGCAGGGTACTGTAACTGCAGAGCAGCTGAATGAATACCCTAAAGATGGGATTGGCATTAAGACAAAGCATATAATTAGAACTCATGGCTTTATACAAGGTAGAAAACACAAAAGACATGAATGCGAATTACCCTATAAGGAGTCTTGGAATGATATAACCAACTTCTCCCATTATGCAGGAGTCGAAACCATATTGTAGCTGCAATAGATTGTGAAAAATGTCAGTAGTCAATTGCTAAACGTTGTTAGGAAAGGTAGTGTTGTGACTCTACCCATATCCAGAAGAAAAATGCCAATTCGAAAGAGTTTTGGAATAAAATGATGTGGATCAAAATGAGAACGATTTTAGGCTTGTTGAACCAAAAGTGATCATCTGAAGGGTGAACAACCAAATCCCCTTGGACTGCTACATGTTTCTCGGCAACCTCATGGGCCAACTGAGCGATTACATGCTCCAACTTAGTTCCCACGGCTAGTAGTAGCTGCAAAAAGAGCACCACCATAAAAAATTAAAATAAATTTTTATATAACCTCTTTCATGGATAGTAAGAGCACGAGTATATAAGAAGGCAAAAGCACGACTACAATAACAGTGTAGGATAGGATTGGACAGCTTACAATGAAGGGTATGAATGCAATCCAGAAATATGCATGCCAACCTGCATAACAAAATCAGGTATGACCTTCCTTGCTCAGTAATGACTTTCGGAAAAGAAAAGGTTTTGGTTTATCAGTCACACATTTTCACTTTCGGAAATCATAAAAATGGTGTGCTGAGTTACTCTAAGAATGCGTTTTAATATAAAAGATGCAAAATGATGCTCTCGTAATTTAAAAGAAAAAATTAAATAGCTTACCAGCAACATTCAGCAACAAGAAAAGAACCACAAATAACCAAAGATACCAACTGCAGCCGATGAAACCAGAAATTAGTACACTCACTTCGCACAGAAGAAACACTCATGGAATAACGATATGCCTTTTGAAAACGTTTAATCACCAGTTTTAAATTCCATGGAATGAAAGCTCCTTGAACTAATAGTTTACATTGCATGTGATTAGTAGCAAATAAAAACCACTAACCTTATTCCAACAACTTTCTTAAAGTCAGCTTCAAGGGCTCGCATCATGTATTTGTGAAAATTAAACTTTAGGTTTCCCCTGCAATGAGTCTGTGGAACAAACCCTTTAAAAAGGTGAAGAAGAGCTGGTTTTCTTTCTTTCTAAACATCTGATTATTTTTCCTAAAAAAAGAAAAAGGATATATAGAGTTTAAGTGTGAATAGAGTCATGAACCCACCATAATGAAGCCAAGTCGCAACGTGATATAATCAGATCTTGTTACTGATGCATGGAACTGCTTGAAAAACGAGTGCTGAAAATAGAGGTCAAAGAGCAGAGCCATTAGAAATATAGTTCTTGGATTTACTCTCATCATTTAGTATCTTGTGCAATATTCACGAACCAGACATATTTACAGAAGGCATCATCTCATTTGAGACTTGGTTCAATAAAAAATTATGACATTTGAGCATGTTAAGACTGAATATCATGACCTTTTCATAAAACTTGAGATGAATTTAGGTTTGGGTTTCTTACAAAAATCATTGGTGTGTGCAACATACCATGATTTTTAAAGATATTATCCCATGTGTGTGTTTTTTCTTCTTCCATATTCTCTCATACCTAAAATTGCTTAGTTTTACAAAAATATAGGATCAAAAAGCTAAAGAAGTTGATATGTTTCTCTCTGATATCCAATAGGATGTGGTATAAGTTAATGACAGGCCTCTACAATTAGGATTGAATAGTAATTGTGCAAATCCATTATATGATTGTTAGATGACAATTATGAGAACCTTGATTAGTTCCAAATCTAAAGAGAGATGAATGTATGGATTAGGTGGTTATGGTACTAGTGAAGGTGCTAATATTTCCTGCTTGTGTTTTATGTCTTGAATTGCTTTTAATGGTTTGTAATGTTTAAGATAAGCATAGGAACTTCTATTATATAGTTGGATGCAATACGTTTAATCTGAAATTCATGCATATGCACTATGACTTGAATAATTGTTTGAAATTCATGCATATGCAACATGTGTATCAACTAGCTACGGAGTTTACACAGATTTTCACAGCATATATTCTCAGATTTTCACAGTAGTGTGTAGGAAGTTCTGGAGAAGAATTGGTTCTTGGAAAGTTAGAAAGCCTATAGATTCCTATGTGAATTGTTAGCAATTGAATGTTCCAATTAAGATAAAAACAATTTGAAAATTGTTAAGTGTATTGGTAAGCTACTACGGTGAAATACACGTCGTGATTCATTGTCTCAACAAGAAAGGTGATTTAGATACAAAATAATTGTGATTAGAGATCCTCTTATAATATTTCAAACTAATGAAAAATTAACTGTCTTGGGTTTGGTTGCTATATCGCTAGTAAACAGGAAAAACTGTCATTAATTATTCATAGAGAGGATGGTTTTCATCTAAGAGTTATTTTCAATGGAAAAGCATAATTAATAGGTGAAAGTTTTCTATAGAATACATCTTTACACAGGAAATATTTGATGTAAAGCATTTTTTTCATATCAAAATCATAAACACTAATTGGACTAGAAGATTTATGTTACTGGGAAATACGACAAGTGTAGAACAAGTCCAAGTGGTTGTCATTTCTACAAGTTTTGGTATTCAATTTATCAAAGTTAGCCATGAAAGGACTTACCACCCAACCCAGAAAGTAAGAATGCCTTCCAAAACCCAGATAGCGTGTCCTGATGAAATCATGGTCTTGAACATGCGTAAGTTTTGGATCTTGAGCTGAAAAACATATGTATGTGTAAAAGAAAATCATCAGGAGGAGTTCTCTTGGAGAAAATATAGTAGTGCATCATTTGAGTCTGAAGTCAAACCATTATAATTAAGATAAATTCTCAGGGGAACAAGCATGTAAAATCTTCCCGGTTGAACACACCGGACACAATGGCTAACCTAATTCAAGGGGAAAAAAATGAATAAGAAAAAAGTAGGCTACTAGCAAGCATTACCTTGCTCCGGATCTTGTGCCTTGTTCGTGATAGAATCCTCCCAACGTTTCCACAGCCTTATCTGCACCGAAAAAGACATTTAACAAACAGTATTCAATATGAGGAATCAGAGAATAATGCAATAGTTAGAAGGAAAAGAAAAGAAAAGAAGCCAATGAATTCGAGGAAATTACCTTAGCACTTCCGAAAAGAATGGTTAGAGCACAGAAAACCACATGCACACAAGCGAGCACAAAGATAAATATGTGAAGATGATGCAGTGCAGTTGTGGTTAACATAGGAACCTTTCCCTGGAATGTGATCAAAGAGGATAAATGTTAGACATTTACTTGTAAATATCCTTTACCATCAAATTAAGCACATGGCTAAGAAAAAGGTTGCCAATTCTTTCTTACAGCACACGTGAACTCACACAATCCTGTCGAATCTGTTTGCTGACTCATTTCATACGTTGTTTATTGAAGCTATTGTACTACAACAAAATGCTGCTTGCTTTAATCCGTACTTTAACGGACTGAGCTCAAGTTAATATTTTTAGTTTAATTAACACAGCTAGAATTGCATAGGACTTCAGCTTTCAAACGCTATTAAGGGACAGTGAGTGATATCCTGAATATTGGAGAGCATGACTTTGAAGAATAGCTAATAGGCTGTCTTACCACAGAAAATGTGTGTCATGAGTAATGAAATTCCGCTGCTCTGATACGAGCAATTGAAACTTCAAGAAGACGCAAATGGAGGACTGATTCCCCCAAAATTATAAAAAAGGTGTTCTTGAATGTAGAGGTGTGGATACAGAGACAAGTTAGAAACTTATCAAAAAAGTGGTTGCCTTGACCACCACTCCATCCAAATTAAAATTAGATCACCAGATTAATGAATGCGTGCTAGAAGTAATAACAAAAAGAAAATGAGAATACATAATTCGTAGGAGTAATTGATTATTGATTACCTCGGGACAAGAATTAGCGGAGGAGGCCTCGGCTAAAAGGCGACGGGAAGTCCCACCAGGAAAGAGGGAAAAGAAAGTCTGGAAGTGGGCAGTAGTTTCTTTATTTTCTTTCTTGCAGGGCAGCATTTTCTTAGACAAATCCTCAGAAATGCAGATAGTGTTAATTCTTCCTTGGAACACTGTCAGTAACAGTGATATAAACCCCAAAAGCATCAACTCTGCGCCAGCGAAAATCAAATTAATCAACTTCTCTAGATTATAAAACATCAATCTGAAGGATGCTAAACGGATTTCTATGAATATAATGATCATGAATTGATATATAAGATACCTTCTTTGATTTTCTGTAAGGCCTCAAAGAGCGGTTTCTGGTGTTTTCTCTTCAGTAACTGCAGATTAAGGGATCAAATATGAAGATGATAACTTCTACTGTATACATGCATACACACTCATATATATATATATATATAGCAAAAAGATGATAGAAATTAAAACTGGAACAAAGCATGGAGATTATAAAAAAAACAAGATGAAGAAGAAAGAAAAGGAAGGAAATAAGAGTGATGGGTGACCTTGCCAAGGATGTGAAGGAATCTTTCAACAATAAGAGAAATGAGAACAATAACAGAGCAAACCGCTGCCACAACCCATGTGGGAGTGTACTCTAAGGTTGTCCCTCCTTCTGCCATAATGCTGTTCTATTACTACGTGCTCTCCTCCTCCTCCTCCTCCTCCTCCCGCTGCAGCTGATATTCTTCAAATCTTCTTCTTTCTTGTATTGGCTTTGCTTGGATATATACAGCAATGAGATGGGAGATCTGCAGGCGGGATGGATTTAAGGAAACAAATCTTTTTCTTTTTTCTCTTTTTTTTCCAAATCGAACTTGACTGAAATAACCACTTTATACACTTGCCTTCGTGGCCCCATTGGATTTCTGTTTTCTGAACACGGAGTGGCACCAAGGTCAGTGCCGTGATTGGTGTCTTGGACCTAAATTACCTGCCTAAAGCCTTCCTATTTTCATTAATATTAATTACTCCATTTCTTTTTAATCTTTTCAAAGTAGGGTTGTTTCAGATTACTATCAATAAGCCATGTAAGCTACACAGAACTCTAATAATTATTTTTAAGATGAAAAAAAGTCGTATTATATAAGAAAATTAAGGATTTGTTTGTTCTATATAATGTAAAATTGGAAACAGCTGGTTTTTTTTTGTTTCAATGGGGAAAAAAAGAAGAAAACGCGTTCTATTATCCCGATTGGATTGGATTCTCCTGTTAACATCAAATGATGACAGACTTTACATTGATTTTTTTTAAAATCATCATATACAATGTATTATTATTCGAATTTGAGTCCCACGATCTGGAAACAACAGTTACATCGTATATTGATATGTGAGATGGCATCTTATTTGATGTTATAGTTGGAATAATGCAGTTCGTGCATTCCATTACGATAGAGCTGCAGATTAAAATAAGGTTGAATAAAGAATTTAGCTCAAATTAATATTTCCCCCTGCACGACATTTAGAGGTTTTGAAACAGGACTGTCTGAAGGCGTGGTCTCAGTTTTTAATAGTCTGATTGTATTGTTAATTTGAGTGCACGACATCAGAAGCTATCCAATTAATTTTAGAGTTTAGGGAGAAGGAAACGTCCGCCGCTAGGTTAGGACCGACCAATGTTATGGTCGTCCATTAACTAGTTTTGCTTCTCACACACACGAAGAATCCACTTGGCGATCATCATTTTCATCTTCAGTCTTTGCTAAACGTGTTGTATGTTCTTACGGATTCAACGTGCGCATCTGGATTAACTCTACAGTACTCTTCCTTATTCTTTATTTATATAAGTTGTTTCCATTTCTTGTTCATTTTTATTCTTAAATATTTTAATTTTACTACTTCTTGATGGATGAATAAATAAAAATGCCCATAATTCACCTTCATCCTCATCTATATAATTCACCTTCATCTACATCATGAACGCCTTTCATTTTGGATTACACACTTATGCATGGGCTTAAGCATTTGAGGTTCAAAATCCACACCCCAATGGTCCTCTCAAGTTTCAATTCCTTGAGATATCTTTGAATTCTCTTCTTTGTAGCAAAGCATGTGTGATCATACTTACACCTTATGACTTCATAATCTCTAAATATTGGAAATTTTATCACTCTTGAACTTTTATTGCTTGGAGGAAAGCCTATCATCTTATTTACGGGTGGATTATTGGAACATTTTTCGAGGAAGCTCCAAGTCTTGTTGTAGGAATTGACATAACCCATCCTTATTGGAAAACATTTAAAAATGCATATGCATAAGATTCAAAAGAGCACAAATTCACACTTTGCCACCAAATAATGTATTTTTGGAAGGAGGATGACAAGACCCCATGTGAGCAAATTCAAAAACTCAAAGGATTATGTGATAACTTTGTTCCCATTAGGAAACATATCCCAAATAAAGAAAAAGTTTTCTATATTCTCAGTACAAAAACTTTACAAATACCATGCTAAAACCTCCAAGAATGTCATATACAATATTATAGCATGTGCTATGTTATTATAATCAATGGATCTTCATGACCAATGTTCGTATACTCTGAATAAACATGTATGGTTGAAAGACATTATCGCATTATACTTGCTAAACCCTCATCATCTAATAACTTCGAAACCCTCTACCCCGATTATTCTTCACTGCTAATCTTTGGCTCTCAATGCTTTCAGCCAAAAAGCAAAAGTATCACGGCATGTGGTATTTGATGAATCATTCTTTCCATGTAAGACATTGTTAATAGCACAATCAGACCTGCTAATATATAGCACGCCAAAGCAGGCTGTGTAAATTGCTGACATCTCTATCAAATCCCTGTCAAAAGCTGTACTCATTTATTTCTAGACCAAACTTTGCCTTCAGCCACTTCCAAAATTATATTAACGGACCTCGTTTTATATGCATACATCATCTACGAGTATAATGTTGTGTAGAATTTTTGACAGAAGATTAATACTTCAGAAGATAGAGAAAGAGGAAGCTTTTTAGGCGTAAAAATGCATAATTCATTCATCTGCTTACTGGCTTTTATACACCAGTCCCCACTACTTACAATAACTGAAAATTACACGTGGAAAATAACAACAAATGCTATGCTAAGAATTCAAATAACTGAAAGGACCCACTAATTAAAATAACTGAATAAAAAGATCACTACTCCCACTTTGCTAATGACCCACTTCTTCCATTCAAGGCTGTCTTGCTTCACGTCGCACGTTCTCTTGTACGCAGCTCACATATCATTCCCCACCCCTTGAAACATCCTTGTCCTCAAGGATGAAGTGAGGATACTGTCTAGCAAATCGCCACGCATTCTCCCACGTGGCATCCTCTGTAGACCCCCCTGCCCACTGAATTAAGACTTCATGTTTAGGCCGGTATTTGCCGTTTTGTATCACCCGCTTGTCAAGGACTGCTACTGGTTGTGGAAGTATTGTAGAGTCGTCAGCGACTGGAGGTAAAGGAGTGAAGTGTTCTGGTGGAGGACCAAAGAAGCGTTTCAGCTTGCTGACATGGACCACATTGTGAATTTGGGCTGATGGAGGAAGGGCCAAGCGGTAAGCGACAGAACCCACTTTACCCAAAATCCGAAACGGACCAAAGAACCGTGGCGCCAATTTTGGAGAGAGTCGCTTGACCACAGATTGTTGGCAATACGGTTGGAGTCGCAGATACACAAAATCACCAACCTCGAAAGTAACTTCTCTGCGATGCTGGTCGGCATGAGCCTTCATACGTTGTTGGGCTAGCTGGAGATTCCTACGCAGCTCCCGTATAATAGAGTCACGGTCACGGAGATAGACATCCACAGCCTGGACACGAGTTGTGCCTGGAGTGTAAGGCAGAAGACTGGGTGGTGGGGCGCCGTAAACTGCCTCAAAGGGTGTCATGTTTGTGGAAGTATGCTGAGATGTATTATAGCTATATTCTGCCCAAGGAATCCAGTCGACCCATTTTTTGGGTTGTTCTCCAGCAAAGCAACGGAGATACTGCTCCAAGACTCTGTTAACCACTTCCGTCTGGCCGTCCGTTTGAGGATGGTAAGAAGTACTCATGCAGAGACGGGTTCCCCAGACACGAAACAAAGCTTGCCAGAAAGAGCTGATGAATATCTTATCGCGATCACTCACTATCGTAGCTGGGATGCCGTGAAGACGAACAATGTTGTCGACGAAGGCCTTTGCCACTATAGATGCAGAGAAAGGATGTTTGAGGGGAACAAAGTGACTGTATTTGCTCAGCCTATCAACCACCACCATAATCACCGTATACCCTAGCGAACTAGGAAGACCTTCCACGAAATCCATCGACACGTCCGTCCAAATCTGTTCTGGAATTTGCAGAGGTTGCAAAAGTCCAGCTGGTTGCATGCTATCAGCCTTATTACGTTGACAAACATCACAATTACGAATGAATGCCTTAATAACATCATGAATCCGCGGCCAGGAGAAGACATTTTGAACACGTCGAAGGGTTTTAATATACCCAAAGTGACCCCCAATCACCGACGCATGATTATCCCATAAAATGGAAGGAATAAGAGGTGAAGCTGGACTTAGATAGACTCTATCGTTTCTAAACCAAACCCCATTCTGCTGGCGATACTGTTGGTTGCCCATTAATTGTGCGTAAAAAGGATCTGTCGCCACCTCCCTTTGCAAATCAGTCCACCAATCAGCATGCAATGTAGATATAGCATGGAATTCAAATTGTACCTTGCGAGATAGCGCATCAGCCCCCTGATTTTCCTTCCCTTTCTTGTACTCAATCACGTAATCATACCCCAAAATTTTGGGTAGCCAACGAGTTTGAGCCGGAGTTGTGATTCGTTGCTCCAAGAGATACTTCAAGGCTTTGTGATCAGTACGAACGGTGAAGGCCTTCCCCAAAAGGTATGGTCTCCATTTGCGGATGGCCTTAACAATTGCAAGCATTTCTTTTTCATAGGTGGAAAGTGCCAGCATGGATGATTTTAGCCCCTCACTGAAATAAGCAATCGGTTTGTCTTGTTGGATCAAGATGGCCCCAAGCCCTTTGTCACAAGCATCACATTCAACCACAAATGGTTGTGTGAAGTCTGGCAGGATCAAAACTGGAGCTGTAGTGAGTGCTCTTTTGAGACTATTGAAAGCAACCTCTGTGTCCTTTTCCCAAGAGAAGTTGTCCTTGGCCAAGAGCCGTGTTAATGGAGCTGCCATTCCCCCAAAGCCACTAATAAATTTCCTGTAGTATCCAGCCAGCCCTAGGAAGCCACGAACAGCCCTTACACTGGTGGGTGTCGGCCATGAAGAGATAGCCTCAATTTTTGCAGGATCCACTGCTACTCCATGTTCGGAGATGACATGGCCCAAATAATGCACCTGTGACACTCCAAAGCTACATTTGGATTCCTTCGCAAATAATTTGTTAGCAGCCAAGAGAGACAAAACAGTGGTAAGATGAGCAAGATGCTCTAGCCAAGTAGTACTGTAAATTAGGATATCGTCAAAAAATACCAAGACGAATTGCCGCAAATATGGTCTGAACAAGTCGTTCATTATACTTTGAAAAGTGGCTGGAGCATTTGTGAGACCGAATGGCATAACGAGAAACTCGTAATGACCTTCATGAGTCTGAAACGCGGTTTTTGGAATATCTTCCTCCTTCACCCTAATTTGGTGGTAACCAGATCGTAGATCCAGTTTAGAGAAGAACTTGGCTCCATGGAGTTCATCCAATAATTCTTCGATTACTGGAATTGGATACTTGTCTTTGATTGTAGTAGCGTTCAAGGCCCTGTAATCCACACAAAAACGCCAACTCCCATCTGCCTTTCTGACTAGAAGAACCGGGGATGAAAATGGGCTGTTGCTGGTTCGAATCAGACCCGACTCAAGAAGCTCTTTGACTAACTTTTCGATCTCAGCTTTTTGATAATACGGATAACGATAAGGCCTTACGCTGATGGGTTTGCTGTCCTGTTGGAGTGGAATGCGATGATCCTGATCTCTCTTGGGAGGTAACTCGGTGGGTACCGAGAAGACTTGAGAATAGTGCTGCAGGACTCTTTGAAGATCTGCTGGGTGAGTGGGTTGATGAATATCCGCATGGTTAAACAGAACTTGCAAGAAGAATATTGATCCTTGGAGGTGTAGAAATTCTTTATCCTTCAATACAGCTAAGGCTGGTCGATCCATTCCCTTCAAATTGTAAGTTACCCCTTGGATTTGAAAGGACATTGTGAGCTTGCGATAGTTGGTCTGAACAGTGCCCAAAGTTTCCAACCACTGGACTCCAAGAACCACTTGACATGCAGCAACAGGAAGAACATAAAAATCTGTTGTGACTTCGTATCCTTGGAAGTGCAAGGTGAGAGCTAAGCATCTTCCTGGACAATCTATCTTCTCCCGATTTGCGACTACCACCTGAAAACTTTGGGTTCGATCCACACATAATCCCAATTTGTCAGCAATAGATTGGTCCATAAAATTATGCGTACTCCCCCCATCAATTAGTACCGTAACCTCCTTGTTATTTAATTTTCCCTGTAACCTCATAGTTTGTGGATGAGTTGTACCTGTTATGGCATGAAAAGATACCTCAGGCATTAGTTCTTGGACCTCTGTTTCATTCTCCTCATACTCAGCTTCAGTCTCATTGATCGATGTTTCCTCCACAATCATGAATAATTGTGGCCGTTGGCAGCGATGACCTTTGACAAACTTGTCGTCACAGTAGTAACAGAGTCCCTTCTCTCGACGCTCCCTGGCCTCCTGAGGTGTAATGCGTTTGTATGGCATGGTCAAGGTGCCTGCCCCGTTACCAGAATTGGCCTGTGGAAAGGATCCTAAGACTCCTGCTGCCGCACTTGGGACGTTTTTAGAAGTAAGGGCAGTGTTTGGTAGTCTGTTCATAATTCCACCCCTTCGTTGTAGAGAATTACGCTCCTCTACCAGCCTAGCCACGCCAATTGCATCAGAAAGAGTTCTAGGCTGTTTAATCTTGACATCAAGCCGGATGTCATCCCGTAGGCCTGCCACAAAACAACCCACCAAGTAGTGTTCTGGCAGCCCATCTACTCTGTGCGAAAGTTGCTCGAAATTTGTCTGATAGTGGGCCACAGTGGATACCTGTTTCAACCTTGTTAGTGCTTCAGATGGGTCCTCATAGTCAGTGGGGCCGAACCTTTGCAACAGGGCTTTTGTAAACTCCTCCCATGACGACGGACCACGAATTTTGGCTACCCAACGATGCCACTGCAGAGCAACTCCCTCTAGATGAAAGGAAGCTAATTGCACTCGTTGACTGACAGGGATATCCTTAAACTCAAAATACTGTTCGGTTCTATAGACCCATCCCATTGGGTCTTCTCCACTGAACTTTGGAAATGGTAATTTGAGATCTGCTAGATCACGGTTGGGGTTGCGATAGGTGGAAGTTATGGCTTGTGTTTGAGGGATAGTGTCTGGGTTGTGTGAGGATTCTCCAATCAAGGACAAGTTCACTCCTTTTTCAGAACTGGGTTGCGAGTTTTGAATTCGCATTGCTTGCACTTCTGTCAGAACAGCCTGCATCGTAGCATGAACTTGTTCGAAGTTGGTCTCATGGCGTGCTAGGATCTCCTGTACTTCACTGCGAAATTCAACATTAGATTTAGCACGTGTCTCCATGGTGTCGAAAACCTGGCTCTGATACCAATTGTTGTGTAGAATTTTTGACAGAAGATTAATACTTCAGAAGATAGAGAAAGAGGAAGCTTTTTAGGCGTAAAAATGCATAATTCATTCATCTGCTTACTGGCTTTTATACACCAGTCCCCACTACTTACAATAACTGAAAATTACACGTGGAAAATAACAACAAATGCTATGCTAAGAATTCAAATAACTGAAAGGACCCACTAATTAAAATAACTGAATAAAAAGATCACTACTCCCACTTTGCTAATGACCCACTTCTTCCATTCAAGGCTGTCTTGCTTCACGTCGCACGTTCTCTTGTACGCAGCTCACATATCATATAATTTTGGCCTTTCCACTTCTCCAGAAGTTGCTGTTTACTGTTGCTTCTTCTTTTTCATTACAACAGCAACAGCAATAGATTGAATCTTCATTCTGATTTTCTAATTAAATTTCCATTTTTTCGAACTACTAATTATTAATTTATTTTATGATCCCATCTCATTTTTTATTTTTTTTTAAGATTCAATACAGAAACCATTTGGTCTAGCTAGCTAGACACTTAAGCTGTGCTAGTAATTAATTATATATCTGCGTTGACCCAACCTAATAAGTAAAACTAGACGTTTAGCGATATTGGAAGATTAAATAATGAATTCTCAGGGCATAAACATAATTGATTGATTGATTGATTCCTTTTTTGTCCATGGATTAGTGGTGAGCTAATGATGCCCCACAGGCTATTAATTACATATTTTCCATGTTCATAAGAAAAGATAAAAAGAAGGGATTGGTAGCGCGTTTGAGGTCATGGATGTGAAATGCTGCCGGCATGATCAATGAGCTAGCCGGTGAGTGTTGATCGGAGAACATTGATCAATCAATTCCCCTTCTAGATGGATCAATGGCACGTCCCTTTCTTTCCAATCCACCTTTTTCTTTTCTTTTTCTTTTTCCACGTGAATAGAGATAATGGCAGCCAGCTCCTTTAACCTGGCCCTCGCTTTCAATTCCCCTTCTAGAACCCTTTCATTTACTTGGATCTACCCAAAAAAAATACCATCCCTCTCACGATGGTCACTTGCTGATTGATGCTCGTTAGCTAGTGTGTTTTTAGCTTTCTTTCTTTCTTTATTTTCTTCTCGGAAAGCAGGGTCTTAATTATTTTGCAAATGAAACGATTCCCTTTCATTAATGCTCCATCTCATATGCATAAACATATAAAAATATTATGGATCAATGGACCAAAAGAAGTCTAAGAACATACCACCAACCCCGAGTGATGAAATTGGAAAAACAATAATCAAGATTATGGATCAAATGATAAAATTAAAAATAAACTAAAAATGATAAAATTTCTAAAAATTAGAATTAAAAATCAAAACATTAAGGATCAAACCTCAAATATCATTAAATATTAAATTGAAAACTCCCAAGGACATAAATTCATAAGTATCCAAAACAAAAATAAAAATCAAGAGAGTTAGAACAAAATGTGAAATAAACTAAAATCAAAATCAAAATGCATTATTTTAAAGTTGTACTTGATATGAAAGATTGACTCGTACTCTAAGGGACTCAGAGATTGGGTTGGGTTGGGTTGGGTTTCAAAAGAAATGGAATAAAACCCAAAAAAATATTTCATTCTTATTTTTAACCAATCAATTTATTTCATTTTAAAAGCAAGAACCTTGAGAGTTTTTTTGAAAATTTTGGGGACCAAGCAGTTTCCAAGTGAATAAGCTCAATACAAAAAAAAATCTTTTTAAAAGAGCAAGATCTAACAAAGAACATCAAAAACTAAGGTAATACATACCAATTTAATATCAAATGGTAAAAAATAATAATTTAATTTAGTTTAAAAAACCTATTTAAATGAGGTAGATCTAGAAAAGATAAAAATAAAAGAAAACGAGGCAACATATGGTAATCTAAAAAGTGAAAAACCAAATTGAAAATGAAACAAAAAGAAAAAAAAATGAAACAAAAAAATATATTAAAAAAAATAAAAAATCAAGCAAACTCGGATGAACCTCTTAACCCCAGGTTTATATCTCAAACTTGCAACTCATTAAGATCTAGAAATAGGATTAATCAAGAAGGTCTACTCTCAATAAACTTAATGTTAAAATATAAAATCAAGCTAAAATAATCTTAAATTTAAAAAAATGATAAGAAAAAAAATCGAGGATGAAATTGAAAATCAAACTAATTCTATTAATCATTTTAAATTAAATAAATAGAAATTAAAAGAATGAAGACCAAATTAAACATATGTAAAATTCCATGTGGATGAAATTGAAAAAAAATTAATTTGATAAATTATTTCAAATAAAACAAATACTAATCAAAAGACTACGAATCAAATTTGAAAAAAAAATAACTGAAAGGTTGCATTGAAGTTTTTAATGACCAAATTTAAAAGATAAAAATATCAACAGGGGATGAAATTGAATTTATTTTAATAAATTATTTTAAATAACAAATTTTTTATTAAAAATACTAGAAACCATACCAAATGACAAAACTAATGAAAAGGATGCCTTGAGTTTTTTAGGGATAACATCCTTTTCTAGGATGAAAGAGAGAAGAAAAAAAAGGAAACAATTATTGATAGTAATGTAGAGGCACAAAAGAAAACACGCGTCACCTAGTGAGGTAAGAATAATCTTGAGGATTTGATCTTGAAAGCTACCATGTGGCCTTGTATGAACCACCACAAATTTGCTAGACCTCACACGCCTTCAAATTAATTATTTAAATAATATAATATAATTAGTAAAAGACTGAACAATCCCTTTCTCAATATTACTTTGTATATTTTCTTTTGTTTTTTAGGTAATTATCAAATTGAGAAGGAATTGTTGAGTCTTTTACTAATTATTTAATATTTGTTTTTCAATTTTTTATACCGCTGAATAGAAACATTAAACTAAAAATTCATATAAAGTGAGTAACTAGATAATAAAAAAACCATATGCAGAAAATAAAAAAACCATAAGACTGAATTACCCAATATTTGAGATCATAATACGATTCACATCCATAGTATTATTTCAAGTCCAAAGCGTCTTTTGGTTTTTTTAGTGAATGGTCTTCACATGTAAAGTGTTGGAAATGATAACATGTTTTTAATAATCTGTACAATTATAACATCGTAAAGACAAGTGGAGGGTCAGGTTTCTAGAAGGTGATGCTGTCTGCATTCTTCACAGTTCGTCTTAACCCCTGTAAACGAATATACGAAATCCACGGGGTTTTGTCGTCAAGAAAGTATCAGCAAATCACTGCGAGTTGCCCCTGTTTCACTCTTCTCTGTTTCTCTTTCTGACGAAGCCTCGACGACAATATTGCGATGTATCTACGAGGAGGATGAGGCATGCAGGCCACTTGTTTTTCTTTTCTAATCCTCTAATTCGTGGAGCCTTGATTCACGGAGAACAAAACAAATGCTGTCCTGCTCCACCACAGTCAATACTCCATCTTCTCTGGCAATTTTATGTTCTAGATTGTTTCTCATATCCTAAAAATGAATGGCTGATATACATCACATCAATTAATGCATGGTTAATTAGATGTTAATCGTAAGTTAAGGCGAGAATTGCTGGACGTTGGCCATGATCATGACATTTTAACCAGTGGTGCTCTCTCTCTCTCTCTCTCTCTCTCTCTCTCTCTCTCTCTCTCTCTCTCTCTTCGGTTACCTAATTAACCTAGGAAAATCAGACAGGTTCTTTCATGCTCTTTTTAAAAGACAAAAAATGGTAAGGGAATTATTTGAAGTCCAATTGATCCTCTGCTGCGGTGCTGGGCATGCAGGGAAGGGACACACCGATCAATGATTGCTCCTTGATCGATCGTCATGTCTAATTTCCTAAGAGTAAGTCAGTGGTAGTAGTGGTTGCTAGCACATTATAGTTTAAAGTTAAACGACAGAAGCCAGCCACGCATGGCATGACAACGGACGATGGAGATAGACTGGCTAGGGGCATGGGCTTCTAGAAGATATAGATTTAATTAATTAATTAAATGGGATAGCTAATGGAGATGTGTGTTTCCGAGTCCCATGTGGACCTGCCTGCACTCAAGTACAAGTGGGTAGGGCAGCTGATTAAAATCCTTGCGAAGTTTGGCTTGCACTCACCACTCACCACTCACCACCACCACTCACCACCACCACCACCACCACCAATCTGAATATTATTCGGTCACAAATTACAATTCCACTCTCCTCTCCTCTCCTCTCTATAAAGCAACAACAGCCTTCATTCATTGCTAGTATTTGCTAACCCAACTCTCCAACTAAAGGCCATAGCTCTCTCTCTCTCTCTCTCTCTCTCTCTCTCTCTCTCTCTCTCTCTCTCTCTGCATGCCTGTATGTCCCTTCATATTTTACTACTACCACAACTTGCTGGCTAGTTAAATTACCCTGCATTTTCAAATCTTTTCTTTCTTTCAAGCAACCCCATTGAATTCAATTCAATTGAAACAAACACATTAAAAGCATTTTTTTTTAATGAATCGATAGTATTATTTGTAAGTAGAAAAGCATTAATCTGCAACCGGATCGACTTATCTCCGCTAATGTCCAGCTAGCTAGCAACTTCTTCTTCTTCTTCTTCTTCTTCAAGTATTTTACTCCTTCATACAGAAAGACTTGTTGACTGTAGAAAATTGTTCACAAGGGAAAAAAAGAATGGAAGAACAAAAGACTAGTAGTATCAGACTACAAAAAGCAGTGGAAGACGATCAAAAGCAGCTGCAGCAACTGATTCCAGGCCTGCCAGATGAGATTGCTATGGAGTGCCTGGTGAAAGTCCCTTATCAATTCCATTCCAATATGAAATCAGTTTGCCACACTTGGCAACACTTGATTTCCCATCCTTCCTTCTATCAGCAAAGGCTCAAATCTGGCACTTCTGATCATCTTGTTTGCCTTGTCCAACCTCTTCCCCCAATAAAGGACACCACCACCACCACCACCACCACCACTGAAGATGATGACAATCCCCTTGATAGCAACAGCAGCTACAGCAATAAAACAACAAAAGACGAAGACAAGCAAGAGCAGCAGCGCATTCATAGCCCACCTCAGTATGCATTGAGCATTTACAATGCTACGCATAACACCTGGCAGAGGACAAGGCCTACAGAGGGATCAGGAATTCCTATGTTCTGCCAATGTTTAGCCCTTCCATCCTCTGGAAAACTACTTCTCTTAGGGGGTTGGGACCCCACTACTCTGGAGCCAGTCCCTCATGTATTCATCCTGGATTTCATTGGAACTACTGGAGCTGCCTGCAACTGGAGACGCGGAGCTTCAATGTCAGTTCCACGCTCTTTCTTCGCCTGTGCTGTCATCGGATCCTCAACAGTGTGCGTGGCGGGAGGCCATGATAGTCAGAAGAATGCATTACGATCTGCAGAAGTCTACGACGTTGAGACAGATCAATGGAAAATGTTGCCTGATATGATTGAAGAGAGGGATGAGTGCCAGGGACTGAGTTGGGAGGGCGATTCCAAGTTTTGGGTTGTGAGTGGATACGGCACAGAAAGCCAAGGGCAGTTCAGGTCTGATGCTGAGTTTTATGATCTCTATGCTGGGTGTTGGTCTAAGGTTGATGGGGTTTGGCCTTTTTCGAGTGCTAGCCCTAGAGGAGCCGCGGCTGCAGTTTATGCCAGCGGGGAGAAACACCAATGGTTGTGTTTCTTGGGAGGTGACCACCAGCGGCAGCAAAATAGAGTAGTCGTCGAGGTCAGTGACACCATTATACTGGAAATAGTCAGTTCAATTCCACTTCCAAATTGCATTACTGGAACAACCCCGTGTGTGACTACTTTTGATTATGTTGGCCATGGAGGGACTCGTAAAAACAAGCATCGGTTGTTTGTAATGAGTGGCGGTGGTGGCAGGGGATCATCAGCACTAGCTTGTGGCGGCTGTGATGGGGAAGGGGCATTCATCTCCGATGAAAATAGCAATGATGGCGCCATCAAGTGGAAGCACATCTATACTCCTGTGGGATTTTCTGGTTTTCCATACTCAGCTTCTTCTATCATAATCTGAGAATAGACGGCAAACCACATCTTTTTTCCATATGCACCGTGTAGCCAGTTAATTAGACATCACCTTCGAATATTTCTTTTCCTATGTCAAGTAAAAAATCTTGGATACAAGTTCAGTTCGCGAGCAAACATGCGATGACAGGATGTTAGAGCAGGAATGTTGGTGGTTACTTTTTTGTTACTATCATTACTACTGTGGTTTACTCCCAAACGCTAATTCATTCTTCAGGATCGAATACCACCATCGTCGAAAAACACACCTCCCGTGAATGGAGGGTGGCCTTGGGTAAATACTCCATCCTCTGGGCCAAACCAACAAAAAAAACAAGGAAATGTTTCATCGGCCCGATGAGATCTAATTCAATCATTTATCTTACAACATTTGCAATTATGTTAAATGTTTTTGACACCGTAAAAAAGGATTGAAAAGAATCATAAATATTTAGTGTACTCTCCACATGTTGAATCTAACATCTAAAAAGCAGTCGTGAATTGAAGCACGAGTGGAATAAACTCCTAATTGCACTGCAATAAGAGGTGACGAAGAAAAGGGTATACAGCCCCCCCAGTATAATTCATAGGACGTTACTAGTTTCCAATCCCTCGAATCAATTTCCATTTAAAGGAGTTGCCAGTCATCCTCGTTTAAGCAGCCCTCTGCATCATTCATAGTCATTACACCAAGGGAATCATCATCTAGGACCTCACTATTATCACGCTTTGATGATACATAGGAATTAGCCACTGTAAACAACGGGGCACCATTTGATTCGTCTGCCAGCTTGGATGCCAGTGAACAGAAATCATCAAAATCATCTGTCCACCCAAAAAAAGTAAAAATGCCCAGTTAACAGGTTGCATTTGAAAAGCTAAAATGACAGAATCGTAAACCAGTATAATTTAACTAGCAACCTTTGTCTCGACAATAAAATCCAATTGCCAAGGATGAATCAATCAAGTCCAAAGGAATGTGCCGCACAACACTGCATGGATTATCAAAAACAATTAGCAAAGTCAAATAAATAAGCTGAAATAGGTCATTAAACAAGAAAACGAGTCCTTGGATAAGCTCACTCGCAATGGTAAGATGAAGTATTGGCCTCCACATCATCTCTGCTAAAATTGACCACCTGAAGACCCAAGCACCAACAAGAATAGATATTAATTTGAGCACAATCAACTCAATTGGTGGGAAGTGAACACCAATATCACTATTCAGCCTGATACAATTAGAATGAAATAAAAAAGAGAACAGGCACAAAGATGTCATGAGACACCAGTTTAGGATGGGAAAAAAATGCTTCTCAATCTTAGCAAACCACTTTCGAAGGTTAAAAAAACTCTAAATGACAGATATTGCATATGATTGGAAGAGGAACCTCTTGTGGCTTATGCAAAAGCCAACTGAAAAGAGAGACATAATATGACACTGTGTAGGACAGGAATACGAGAGAGGAAAGAGGGAGAGGAAGGAAAAAAGGGGCAGAGGAATAAAGGGGGAGATAGAGAGAACGATGAACAGACATAAGAAGAAAAATGGAAAACTCAATTATCAATAACCATTCCAGTTACCTCAAAATAGTAGACTGGTGCCTTTATACAGGCACCTTAACCTAATGAAACCCTAATATAAAATATAAGATATCATAAAGTCCTAATTCCACACACACAAAAAAATCCCTACTAACTATCTTAATAACCAAAAATAACTAGATTCACTAAATAGCATAGAATAACATCATCCGATTTTCTTCCATCAGTTAGCTCAACATTGTAAAGCAGTGAAGTTATCTACATTACAACCCTATATGCTGCAGAAATCAAATGAATTGCTAAAAAAAAATGCAATTAAATGCAACAAATTCAGATTAAAAATAAATCAAAACTGGTTTGACTTGAATGCTGCAATGAACTTCAATGGCCCACACATACTGAGATCTTTAAATGCATTGACCACTAATTAGCTCCAAATATATCAGAAGAGCTAAAGTTAGATTTGTTAGAGCCATGCTCCTTTCCCTAAGGCTTACCTCATCCTCCATCCTCTAACTAAGTTGATAGACTAATATGAAGGTGACATAAGAAACTGTTTTTCGTCTTGATTTTCTGTATATGGGTCTGTAAATCACAAAAAATATACAGATGATGGTTGAAGATTAAGAGGCATCAACTCCTAAGACTAAGTAACATGATAAACATGGAGAGGCTGGTGTTTTATCATGCAAGTATGAAACGCATTTGGCACACAGTCTAGGACACTGCTATATACTTATGGTAAGATGTTAACCACAAATTGGTGCATCAGACTTTTGGCACTTTTTAACTTCAACTACCTTCCAGATTCATATCAACCCTGTGCTTTCCATTTAGGATCGAATGCATGCTCCTCCGTTGTCTTGCTTCTCTCTCTTGGTTTAGGTGTACCCTATATTAGTTTGTTTAAATGCTTGTTCTGAATAGCAGTCATGATTCCTGGTTTAATTGTCATATTTGGAGGGATAACACCAGCAAGCATTCAAAATCCATCGCAATGAAAGAGAAGCAAATGTTGTTGGTAGTAATGTTTCATTTTGAAACTAAAAGAAGCATCTATAACCTCATTAAACAGATTGGAAATTCAAGTGAGGTATACAGATTCAGTTTCTGGTATATCATCACTATGCGATGAAGTAAGAAATAGAAAATTATTGCCATAAAATTATGGAATGACAGTATTGAGTAAATTAGTCATATACAATATGTGATGATAGATAGGTCAGAAAGAATTATGATTTACCAGCTGAACTTCATGTGGATCAAGATAAAAAGCATTCTCATCTTGCACACCGACAATGTAAGTTGAAGCACCAGGTTTCCCACCCAAAATTCCAAGGCTTTGGGGAAAGGTGAACGTTGCCTGCAGGGATGGAATATACCTGAAGCAGTTTAAATTCCAACTGGTTAACAAGCATGACAATACACTTAATACAAATCCAAAATAAGGTTACATTCGAGAATTAAGGAGGTGAATAATAAGTAATTTGGTTCTTTATTTTTAAAGTTGAATCATATGGTGCATTTTTCTGATTCCCTGCACAAATGTTGTGCAAACTCATGCAAAACTGACTTACACAAATAAAACAGGATCATCTTATTGAACCTTTCCGCTTTAGAAAATGCAGGACCGCACCTTTTCCAATAAAAGAAGCACCCACAAATATATATATATATATATATATATATATATATATATATATATAAAATAGAAATCATGGAATACATTTTCAGCCTATCACTAGATAAAAGGTTTGATCGTGAACTTCTTCTAGCATATAAATGCTCAATGACATCCCCAGGGTTTGAAGTATTGATATTTATTTGAGCAAGACAGTTAAGATAGTGAATATTTAACTCGATGACTCACATTAGTTGCACTATTACACTTATATCAAAGGCTCCCCAGAAACATCCTCATCCAGCCTACCAGGTCTAATAGAATCAGTATGTTTTCATGGAAACCTAACAAGACTCTGGTAAGGCACAAAATATTCAGCTGTTCTTAGCCCTTAAATGGTGAGACGCTGCATCACAGGTCATGATTCATGAATACAATGGATGTTCCTTAGTTTGATCACTAAGAAAGCAACAAATTAAACCAAACCAGATAAACAGGGCAACAGAGCAAGATGAAGTTCTGCATATCAAATATAATTTGCATCAAAACAAAGCAAATCAAATTCCCAGCTCAAGCAATGATGCCTTCAATAGGAAAGATACATGTAGAACATGATCACAGACCTTGGATTTATTTTGTCAAGCCCGAGAACCAAAGGAACCAATAGAAGAATCGGCGTCCAATCTTCTTGACCTTTAGAAAACTCTGAACAATGTTTAGCAGCATCTTCAATGCTGAGAACTGGAGCTCCCCCTCGCTCCCCATCTTCACAACCAGAAACAACATAAACAGCCATCGGAAGTGTCTGGTATTCAAGATTGGTTTCCTCTCTCTTAGAGCGGGCTAGAGATTCCCATGAGCGGCACATGGCATAAGGGCCTACCCATGATCCAGCTGCAAGTCCATAAGCCTTTCCAGCTTGAAGAAGATTGTGAATAGAGAAAGCCGAAGCCTCTGAATCACCAAAAAGATGCAAGATCTCAACATATTCTCGATCCAATGGCTGCATAATTAAATGTGAAGGATGAAACATGATCCATGGTAGTGTAAGAAGATCAGATTCATCTTTGATTCATCGTTGAATGATGGGAAAAAAATTCATAAGAGTTAAAATTCCATAGGTTCACCTTGTCCAATGGTTTTCTCCAAGATCTCCCTAATTGATGAAAAAGCAATGCCTGCAAATGACCAATGGCAAACATCATAACAAAATCTATAAAGACAACGGACAGAAAGTTAACTGAAATAATTGAATATCATAAAAGAAAGTATTGATCTGAGAAATGCAGCAGCAATATACCTGAGCGACAAGCATCTGACTACTTCGAAGCATACAACCCCAGTTTACATCACTTGTAAGTTTTGAATCTTCAATCATATCAAAACCTACAAATGAGCAATTCATGATAATCCCCCATAATTATAAATGCCATGCTGCTAAAGATTTACTTGAAGATAGGCTGAAATGAATAAATAGTCATAACACAAACCTTTTCTATAAGTGATTAGAATTCGTGATGAAAAATCACGATGAAATGCAGCTAAGGCATTGGTAGCATCTGCATTTCCAGAAGAGTCATCTTGTGAAATCTTGTAGCATGCTCCTAGAAGCCATATGTCACTAGTTGTGTTAGATATCCCTGTCTTGCTTGTCCCTAATACACGCTCTTGAATTCTCCGCATTGTGCCACCTGCCATAATTGTCTTCACAGGTGACGTCCAACCATTACTGTGTCTAATATGAGGTGCTTTATTTTGACTAGTTGAAGATGATTTGTGATATATATCAAAGACCGAGAAAGCAGATGCAAAGAAGCTTGACCACAAAGAAGGCTTGGAAAACTTAGTGTCGGTGGACCCTGGTTCTGAAGAATCAGATATGAAAGAACTCTTTGGGGTGTCAGTTGTAGAAGTTTTAGATGGAGAAATAATCCCCCTATCATGAAAACCCTTCATTACCTAGTCATGGAGCAGCATGGAGCACTAGAAACGTCTAATAGATGCAGCCAGAGTGTTGTCGATAATCCAAAGAGAAACAGAAACCGTGTAGCTGAAGCATAAAAATATGCACATAGCAAAGTTAAAATATGCACATCCACATGTGTAAGTAAAATAAATTGATAAATCAGAGAGGATTGTTGTCACGCCATACAATTGAAGAGAAGGTAGACGCAATCAATGGCCATTTGATGTGCAAACTTTTGAACAACTCAATCAATGACACAATTTTGGCTGTGTTTGAAAATGCATTTGAAAAGCCTTTTGAAAGTGCGTTTGGGCAGATAAAGTATCAAATTGATGCCTTTTCAGTGCTTTTGGATGATTTTGATATGAAAAGTCGAAACCAAAAAAAATGACCCAAAAATCATAAACTCCCGAGTCTAATCTAAACCTAACCTCGTAGATAGGAAGGGCTTAAACGAAAAGGGAAATTATATAAAAAGAAATAAGCATCCCTCAGTTTGAGATTTCATGCAATGCATTGGTTTCCGAATTATCTGACCGATTGATGTTTATAATTCACATTTTTTTTTATATAATAATAATAAAACTACGATTGATTGATTCAAAAACAAATCTAGCTAACTTCATCATCCAAATAATACCGACCCTGACTGTGCTGGCACACACAATCAATCTTATAATAGAGCATTCAAGAGAAAAAAATGCAACAAAAAACACTAAACAAGTAATTCTTCATATATAAGATAAAGATGGATCTAAATCCAGAGCAAATCATGAAAAAAGAAAAGCCAACCGTAATAATTCATTCTTTTCCAAATTAATTAATTAATCACTCATGATCTATCAACAAATATATATATATATATAGACAGAGAGAGAGAGAGAGATGAGTTGAGTACCTGAGAGAGTAGATTTGAGAGAAAAATTTATTTCGGGAGAGAGAGGTCTCCTTTGCTTGGCTTGGTTTATTCTACTGCTACGCTACTGCTGCTTGTTTTTGTATTTTTTTATTTTAGTTTTTAGTTTTGAAGAATTCCTTCTTTTTATCAGCTCATTCCCTTTCTGTAAATAATGTAAAATTCAAGGATGAAACAACACCCTACCTTCTTTCTTTCCATTCCACCTGGCTGGCTGGAAGGAATATACCTTTTTTCAATTTTCTTTTTTCTTTTAATAAAAGAAAAGAAAAGAAATGATGATGATGATAGGTGAAGGAGGTCATTTATCATTTGTTTTCGTGTTTCAATTTCTACGGCGTCGTTCCCGAGTTTGAGTTGAGTTTGGGCCGGTGTTTCTCCTCTTTGCGCTTCTCTTCGTTGGTTTCACAATCCGGTATTTGTATGGGCCTCAACAGCACTCAGCCCATGCCCATGTCCTTGTCCATGCCCATGGGATACGCTTTCTCACATCACATCTCTAAAGCACGGCAAAACAGGAAAACCTAACCTTCAATTGCTATATAAATTATAATACAGGAGGATGCCACACTATACTATATACAAAGCAACAAGTAAAGAAAAATAGTAAATTTTAATTAATTAATATCATATACTATTCGTTTGCAGTTAAAAGTGTTGTCATCGTGCGCACTGTGGAACCATAAGTCAGCCAGTCAGGTATTATTATTATTATTATTATTATTATGTCACAGAGAGAAACAAGTAACTTCCCTCCCTCCCTCCTCCTCCTCCCCCTCCTCCAATCTCCCTCCCTCCCTCCCCCTCCCCCTCCCCCTCCCCCTTAAGTAGAAGAAGAGCAGGAAGAAGGAGAGTACCAACAAGAACAAGATCTGCTCTCTTTACTTCTCCTGGTAAGCCACACCCTCCCTGCCTCTTATCAATAACCGGATCAATGAATTAACTGTTTTAACTGCTTTCCATTGTCTTATTATAAAGGTATTATTTTTTATGTGAATGATAAAGATTTCACTTAGTTTGATTTCTACCTTTTATTTTTCCAGCTACGACTCATTTGAGCTTGCTTTCATTACTCTGAAACTTTACACCCAATTATTATTATTATTATTTCTTCTTCTTTTTTCAATTAAAAAAAACATTTTTATTTCTAGATTCTGAATCATTCTTATACTTTTGGATGCTCTATGTATGTAGGTATAGCATTCTTTCTATTCTGTATTCTGAGCAGTTATGCTACTTGAAGCCATGCCTGCTGCCAAGAAGGTTAATTTTTTCTTCATTCAATCTCCTTTTTTCTTTTAGCTTGGATTCAAAACTTATTTAGTTTAGTTATATATTTATATTAGCAAAAAGAGGAAATTCTTTAATTAATCAGTGAAAATCACACACTTGACTTGGTATATTGTGCACACAAGGCTGGGAGAGCAAACATGGGATTCATATAGCTGACTCCCTCAAGCCTTCCAAACAAACTGTTCTTCCACGTCTTCTTCTGTGATTCCTATTCGCTCCCATCCTTTTCTTGTTTTTTATTCTTGAGATTCACTACCTTGCAATTTAGGATGTTTCGGACTGTTTTTTCCCCTTTAGCTATCTCTAATGATCAACAATACATAATATGTTATCAATTAAATAGTCTAGAGAGAGCTATAGAATTTCCCTTTAATAATAGCTGGCGGTGCTCTTTTAGCTAATCTTTTTTCTCTTGTATGATTTTCAGAGATGTGTTAATCTGGATTCATCTTATTCTGGGCTATTATTATGATTTAATCATTGATGTTTTTCTTATTGCCATATCTTTTGTTTATTAGAACCTTGATCATCGAATCACCCTTGCATTCAACAAGTTGCTGAAAGACATAGGAAGTCAGGTTGAGTTTGAGCTTCCGGATTCATTTAATAAATCGAAGTCTACACCCTACACCCTCATAAAGCGAAGTATCCACTCAAAATATGCAAATTTTTAAAGCAATTTTATGGTTATAGTTTCAGCATTCATTTTTCAGCTTAGAAAAGCTGTAATGATGTCCTGCTTCTCCTTCCATTGTTAAATGTTCCTTTTCATTTGCATGTCCACATGCTTTTAAAGTATTGGGTTTTCTCTTTCTATCTCTATCCTCATGTATGTGTATATATGCATGTATGAACCTTCCACGTTTGCTTTTCTTTATCAACACTTTCAAGATATATATCTCACCAAGAAGATTAAAAGGCGCCTTGAGGACGATGGCATATTCTGCTCCTGCAGTGCATCACAGGGTTCCTCTCGTGTGTGTGATAGAGATTGCCATTGCGGGTAAGAGCGGCCTCCAATATCTTGGTTACTCCGCTATATTTGATAAATCTTCATTCTATAAACAGTTTGTAATCATGTTTCATCTAGTAGTATGGTAGTCTGATTTAATTTTACTGGATTCAAATTCAGTCTGTACATGTTTATTTCCAAGCTTCATTGGATAGTGCATGATTGAAATTTGGAGATGCCACTTTTAGGCCAGATTGCATAAGTAACTTGTTCTTAATTCATTGTCTGTCTTCTAGCACATCATCCATATTTATGATAAATTTCTAGGGTCCACCACTTACACCTCTGGTAGCCCCTCATGAATTACTGCTTGGAACATTGACATGCAGGGAGATCTAGCGCACCAAGGGGGGCGTTGGGATCCCCATCCCAAAGGTGAAATAATATACTAATTCTAACAGTCAAAGATGATTAATTTATTTATTTCTGCATAATGATCCCCTCAAATTAAGAATTTAGCCTCTGGCTCCCCTCCAATGCTTAAAACTTGAGTCTTGCCCCATGCACATTGATGAGTCAGAGCCCTTGAACATTGATTAGTGCCTGACTTGAGCCCAAGCTGTAGCTAAAGCAGCAATACATTATATTCATGTTGATATCTTTGCTGAGTACATATTCATAGTTTAGTTTTGTTACTACAGATGAGGTCAAAATAGGTTCATAGCTAAGTTTGATGATCGGCAATTGTCAAAGCAGGATGATATAATTGGGTTGAAAAAGTTTTATACTTGTGTTTTTTTCTAGGAAACATGTGTTTGATCCTGCCTAAATCTAGAGTTGATACCAGAGTGGTTGTCATGCACTTGAATATAATTGAATTATTACCATGACTAGGTCAATTAATTTGACAGAAGCTGTCAGGAGTTCATAGTGAGTAACTATATCAAGAAACATTTCCATGATCATGGTCGTTGTCAGCCAGCACCTTGTCTTTGGTGATTGGAGCTGACTTGTTCAGACTTAAGAGAATGTCATGCAGCCTTTATGTAATTGTTACCATTGGTTGTTTTTAATTCTCTAGGAGCTTCTTTAATAGTGATTATTATTTAATAATTTAATTGTGGCTCTTCTTTTTATCCATTCCTTGTCTTCATTGGAGGTGTGTGGTTATGAGGGTTTCTTGTGGATTTATGCATATTTGGTGTTAGTATTATTATTGTCAAGTTTCTCATTTATATGGGTTCTTTAATAGTTAAAAAACTCTATAACTACTTTCATCTCCAAGGATGCTGCTGTCTAGCTGCTCTTCAGGCTGCAAATGTGGGAGTTCATGCAGCAACAAACCATTCCAGCATCGGCAGGTGAAGAAGATGAAATTAGTGCAGGTAGATGTGTATGGCTTCTCCTGGTCTATATTAATTAATATGTAAAGTAGAAGGCTTTTAATAATGAAGGATGAAAGGCAGTAAGAATGATACTCTGCATGAGGGAAAGAATAACCATAAGGATCCCACTGATACAAGGATATGACTGTCAACGGACAACTTGTTGTCCGTGTGCAGGTTACCGTTATGTTTAGATTTCCTTTCTTGTGTAATATTGCTGCAGTGTAGGACGGCAAAGTAGTATAGTAGGTACAGAAAGTCTATTCTTTTATTGTATATATATTCAGTTATGTAATCCCTTAAGAGATACAATTTTACAGACAATAAAAGATTATAGTTTGACATGGTATCAGAGCTCTCTCGGTTTGTAAAGTAATCTGTGTTGAGTACCTCTCGGTTTGGATGTTGGTGTGCTGTCAACACTGCAACTCTCGATTTCTGTCAAAATCTTTGTGTTCTTCTTGCTCTCGGTTTCAATTTGAAGAAATTCTTCCTCTCGGCATCTGGGTCTGTCAAAATCTCCAGCTCTCGGTTTCAATTTGAAGAAATTCTTCCTCTCGGCATCTGGGTCTGTCAAAATCTCCAGCTCTCGGTTTCAATTTGAAGAAATTCTTCCTCTCGGCATCTGGGTCTGTCAAAATCTTCAGATTCTTCTTGCTCTCGGTTTCAATTTGAGAAAATTCTTCTCTCGGCACCTGGGTCTGTCAAATTTCCAGGTTCTAGCTCTCGGTTTCAATCTTCAGTTTCTTGTTTCTTGCTCTCGGTTTCTTGTTTTTATTGCTCTCGTCCACCTCACTTTTATTTCTTGTTTTTATTGCTGCAGTCTCGCCACCTCTCTGTTTCTGTTTTTTATTATTATTTTGAGATAAAAAAAAAAAAAAAAAAAATCTTGCTCTCGGTTTCTTGTTTTTTATTGCTCTCGTCCACCTCACTTTTATTTCTTGTTTTTTATTGCTGCAGTCTCGGCCACCTCTCTATTTCTGTTTTTTTTTTTTTTTTTTTATTATTATTATTATTTTGAGATAAAAAAAAAAACGAAAAAAAAAAAAAAAAAAAAAAAAACGAAATTTTTTTTATTGCTCTCAGTTTTATTCCTTGCTCTCGGTCTGTCAATATCTTTGTGTGTTTATTTGTCTTGGGTTATATATTTACTTGAGATGGATTCAGCACCTATATGTGTCAAATTTTCGGGGACAAATTACTCTACCTGGACGTTTCAATTTGAACTTTTTCTCCTAGGAAAAGATCTTTGGGGCCATATTGATGGCACTGATGCTGCCCCAAAAGATGATACCACCAAAGAACCTAAGGACTCTCCCTCTTGGGCTGTGCTTGATGCCCGAATTATGTCTTGGCTTCTTAGTTCGGTGGAACCACACATTGTTCCAAATTTGCGAGCACATCGTACTGCTCAATCTATGTGGAAGCACTTGAAGCAAGTGTATCATCAAGTTGATGGTGCTCGTCGATTTCAGCTAGAACATGCTATTGCCATGTTTCAACATGGAAATCTTTCTATTCAGGACTACTACTCTGCATTTTTGACCCTTTGGCATGAATATTCTGATTTGGTTACAGTGAATGTCCCTATTGCCACTCTTCCAACTATTCAGAGTCTTCATGAAAATAGCCGACGAGATCAGTTTCTTATGAAATTGCGACCAGAATTTGAATCAGTCCGGTCTTCTTTACTGAATAGATCTCCTGTTCCTTCTCTTGACATCTGTTTCGGTGAGTTGCTTCGCGAAGAACAACGGCTTAGTACTCAAGCTATTTTGGAGCACTCTCATGGTAGTTCTGGGCCAGCAACAATGGCGTATGTTGCTCACGGGCAAGGATCATCCATGCCTTCTAAAAACTTGCAATGTTTCTGTTGCAAGGGATATGGACATATTGCTGCCAATTGTCCTAAGAAATTCTGCTCTTATTGTAAGAAAAAGGGTCATATTATTAAAGAATGTCGTATCCGTCCTCAGAATCGTCAGGCCAGAGCATTTCACGCCTCTCTTAATGTGCCTCCAGCAGAAAATTATGTTCCACATGCCTCTTCTTCAGGGGGTCTCTCCACTCTTCCACCTCCAGCAGGAAATTATTGTACACCAGAAATGGTGCAACAAATGTTAATTTCTGCATTATCTGCCATGGGGTTGCAAGGTAAAAATTCTACTAAACTCTGGTACATAGACTCGGGGGCAGAAAATCATATGACAAATACTACTACTGTCTTGAGTCGTGTTCGGCCCTATGATGGTCAATCGGCTATTCAGACGGCCAATGGTAGTTTCTTGCCCATTACTGCTATTGGTGATGCCTCTTCTACATTCACTAATGTGTTTCTTGCTCCTAATCTTTCCTCAAATCTTATCTCGGTTGGACAATTAGTTGATGATAATTGTAATGTTCATTTTTCTGGTGCTGGTTGTGTTGTGCAGGACCAGGTATCGGGAAAGCTGATCGCGAGGGGACCTAAAGTGGGGCGCTTGTTTCCACTATTTTTACCTGTTCCAACATTTTCTTCCATTAAGTCTTTTGCTTGTAATGCAATTCCTGCTCTTAGTATGGTGTGGCATCGTCGTTTAGGTCATCCCAATAATCAGATCTTATCTCATGTATTGAACTCTGGTTTTATTGGTAATAAAGCATATCCTTCTTTATCTCTTGAGTGTGATCCTTGCAAAATTGGTAAAAGCAAAATTCTTCCATTTCCTTTGCATGCTAGTCGCGCTTCCCACTGCTTTGATCTTATCCATAGTGATGTTTGGGGACCTTCCCCGGTCGATTCTCATGAAAAATTCAAATACTATGTGACATTCATTGACGATTATAGCAGATTTACTTGGGTCTATTGTCTTCGCTCTAAATCTGAAGTTTATCGTATCTTCACTGAGTTTTTAGCGTATGTCGCTAATCACTTTTCTACTACTATTAAAACACTACGGACAGATTCTGGTGGTGAATACTTGTCTACTGAGTTTCAGGCTTTCTTGGCTTCTAATGGTATTATTCATCAACGTTCATGTCCTGCTACTCCTCAACAGAATGGAGTAGCTGAACGAAAAAATCGTCATCTTCTTGATGTGGTACGTACTCTCTTGTTAGAATCCTCTGTTCCTTCCATGTTTTGGGTTGAAGCTCTAAAAACTGCTACCTACTTGATTAATCGCTTACCCTCTCAAGCATTGCAACTGGAGTCTCCATTTTTTCGCTTGTTCGCCAAACAACCTAGTTATGATAATCTCCGTATTTTCGGCTGTGTCTGTTTTGCTCACTTACCACCTCATGAGCGACATAAATTATCTGCTCAATCTGTAAGATGTGCATTCTTGGGATATAATTTATGTCAAAAAGGCTTTGTCTGTTATGATCCTACTTTACGCCGTACACGTATTTCTAGGAATGTTATTTTTTTTGAGAATCAACAATTCTTCCCGGTGTCCTCTGTGTCCTCTCCTTCTACTGTGGTCCTCCCTTCATTTGAGTCACAAGTATTTGATCGTCATCCAGTCAACTCTCGCTTTAAACCAGGTATTGTGTATACAAGACGCTCCCGCCCACAGTCTCCTCCAGCGGCTAACTTGATATCTGATCCTCCCACACTCCAAATTCAGACAAATGATGAACCACCAGAACCCCGGGTACGTCACTCATCTCGAGTGTCCGTACCCCCGGATAGGTATGGGTTTCCCACTTCTGGTAACTCTATTTCAGCTCTTACTGTTGCACTGTCTAATTTTGATATACCTACATGCTACTCACACGCTGCCAAGCATGATTGTTGGCGACAGGCTATGCAGGAAGAAATAGCTGCTCTAGAGGCTAATCACACTTGGGACATTGAGCCATGTCCGTCATCTATTATTCCCCTGGGTTGCAAGTGGGTTTACTCAGTCAAAGTCCGATCTGATGGCAGTTTAGACCGTTACAAGGCCAGGCTTGTTGCGCTTGGGAATCATCAGGAATATGGGGTCAATTATGAAGAGACGTTTGCTCCAGTGGCTAAAATGACTACTGTGCGTATGATTCTGGCTCTTGCTGCTTCTAGTCATTGGCCGCTACATCAGATGGATGTCAAAAATGCATTTCTTCATGGGGATCTTAAAGAATGCATTTATATGAAGCCGCCTCTGGGATTATTTTCTTCTCCGACTTCACATGTGTGTAAGCTTCGTCGCTCTCTTTACGGTCTCAAACAGGCTCCGCGGGCCTGGTTTGATAAATTCCGCACCACTTTACTCCAGTTCTCTTTCCAACAGAGCAAGCATGATACTTCCTTGTTCCTTCGGAAATCAGTCGTGGGTATTGTTGTTCTTTTGGTGTATGTTGACGACATTGTGATTACGGGTTCTGATTCAGCTCTACTTGATCAACTCAAAACTCATCTTTCAGAAGCATTTCATATGAAAGATCTTGGGTCCCTCACTTATTTTCTTGGTCTTGAAGTTCATCGTAGCTCCTCGGGCATTTCTCTAAATCAGCATAAGTATGCTAGTGATGTGGTGGCTACAGCTGGTCTACAGGATGCTTCTTCGGTTGATACTCCTATGGAAGTAAATATCAAGCTTCGTAAAGAAGAGGGTGACTTAATTGCTGATCCCAGTTTATATCGAAAATTGGTAGGCAGCCTTGTTTATCTCACCATTACTAGGCCGGACATCTCATTTGCCGTACAACAAGTCAGCCAGTTTCTTCAGGCTCCTCGCCATCTTCATTTGGCTGCTGTTCATCGGATCTTACGCTATGTTCACGGCACGGTAGCTCGTGGGTTAGTTTTTCCTACAAACAACCCTCTTCGCCTTACAGCTTATAGCGATGCGGATTGGGCAGGTTGTGCAGATACTCGTCGATCCGTCACTGGTTGGTGTATGTTCTTAGGAGATGCATTGATCTCTTGGAAGAGTAAGAAACAAGATCGAGTATCTAAGTCTTCTACAGAATCTGAGTATCGAGCAATGTCTCTTGCTTGTTCTGAAATCATTTGGCTTCGAGGGTTGCTTGATGAGCTCAATTTTTCTGCCACTGACCCTACACCTCTCCATGCCGATAATACGAGTGCTATTCAGATCACGGCTAATCCTGTCTTTCATGAGCGAACGAAGCATATTGAGGTGGACTGCCACTCTATTCGTGAAGCCTACGACGCTCGTGTTATTACTCTTCCTCATATATCCACCGACTTGCAAATTGCCGATATCTTCACCAAAGCCCTCACACGTCAACGACATTGTTTCCTAAATAGCAAATTGATGCTGATTGACCATCCTGCATCAATTTGAGGGGGGCTGTCAACGGACAACTTGTTGTCCGTGTGCAGGTTACCGTTATGTTTAGATTTCCTTTCTTGTGTAATATTGCTGCAGTGTAGGACGGCAAAGTAGTATAGTAGGTACAGAAAGTCTATTCTTTTATTGTATATATATTCAGTTATGTAATCCCTTAAGAGATACAATTTTACAGACAATAAAAGATTATAGTTTGACAATGACTTGTCTCCTTCCCTGTTCCTCTTTATCTTGGATATTGTTAGCTTGAGGATTGTGGACTTGGAACATCTTTTTAAGTATTTTTATATATAGGAATTATTTGGATGTTGTTAAAATGTCATAGTGCTCTGATTCCTGTTCGCATATCATTTGCTTTGTGCATGTATCTGTTTTTGCCTATACATGCACTTAAATATGAAGTTAAATAAGGTATTGTTTGTAGACCGAGAAATGTGGATCTGGGATTGTGGCAGATGAAGATATTAGACAGGGAGAGTTTGTAATAGAGTATGTTGGAGAAGGTGATGTCCCTCTGTCACTGCTTGCTATTAAATTGAAATTGCATATTAACAAGTTGATGTATAATGACTTTGGCTATCTATTAATTAATACTTAATCCATTATCCAATGCAGTTATTGATGATAAGACCTGTGAGGAAAGGCTTTGGAAAATGAAACACTGCGGGGAAACAAACTTTTACTTGTGTGAAATCAATCGCGATATGGTAATTGATGCCACATACAAGGGAAACAAGTCAAGATATATAAACCACAGTTGTTCTCCCAACACTGAGATGCAGAAATGGTGTTTCATTGACTCTCATTCCTCACCTTAATCATATTAGTTAACTTTGCAGATTTACTGTTTTAGACTATCTTAAACAATTTACCTTTTTTCTTAAAGGATAATTGATGGCGAGACAAGAATTGGAATATTTGCAACCCGTGACATAAAAAAGGGCGAGCATCTGACATATGATTATCAGTATGACTTCTTGCATCCACTTTTACTGCATTCTTTAATTATGGATGAGCATTTTATTACTTACACTGTGAGCATTCTTAGACAATTTTTTTGTGCTCAATTCTTACCTCAAAATCTGTAATCATTCTAATAAATTTAGCAGGTTTGTTCAATTTGGCGCAGATCAAGATTGCCATTGTGGTTCCTCAGGTTGCAGGCAAAAGCTAGGGGTTAAACCGAGCAAGCCTAAGATGTCTTCAGATGCTGCATTAAAACTAGTAGCATGTCAGGTGGCAGTATCCTCTCCCAAACTGAAAGCAATGATGTCTGGAAAAGATGTATGTATGTGTGGTTGTTTTATGTATGGTTTTGCACATATGATGCCATTCAGCTTCTACCCTTTCCTTTCCTATTACTTTTTTCTCTCCCTCTGTATGATATGCATATATTTCTGTTAAAAGACTGATAGCATTGTTATTTGTGAAGACTTGTCAGAATGGAGGTTTGCACACAGGTAAGGAAAATTCATTCAGCGTGTTACCTTGTTTTGTTAATTTCTGAAATATGTCATCTAAACATTACTCCTTTTTGTTCATTTTAATTTCATCTCAGGGAGTTCACAACATGCTTTAAATAGTCTACCAGCATACTCCTGCAATTGCATTGGCGAAGTGATTAGACTATCTTGCCGCACTGATAAGATGTATGTTTAGAATACTACTTACCATTCAGGCTTTCAACAATTTCAAGTATTTGATTGGTGATGAGAGAAAAAAGATTTGGAAGGAAGTGACTACTTCCCACATGGGAGCTAGATTTTGGCTTGTGATTTCTATTTTCTCCATGGTGAATGTGTATTGTTAATAGTTAGAAGAATGCCATGAAATTATAAAACAACCGTGTCACTTATCCCTCAACTCCTGCATACTACAGGCAATGCAATTAAAAGTGTCATCAATGGTCCTATGACTTGGCATGCCAGGTTGTCTTCTTATTTTTAATCCTAGTCAATTAGTGTAGTACCATTGGTGTTTTAGAAGGTTGGTTCGGTGCGCGTCTTAATTATATCTAACTGTTGAATATAATTGCTTTGAATTTGTATCTCCTACTGGTTTTTTGTCTTCTTTCTTTTTTCCTTATGGTTCATGAATTCCCATTCAAAGGTTGGATAAAAAACTGAATTTTGATATTTTGCATATATGTTAGTTCTATTAATTAAGTTTTTCCATATATTGTTTGTTTCAGATATTTTGGGATTATTAAACGGTATGATAAGTATTCAAGAAAACACTCGGTAAGAAGAGTTGTTTCTCTGTTTACTGTTATGTAAATAAGTTTCATGATCATATTTGATTTCATTTTGTTTTTGACAGATCATGTTTGAAGATGGCACTGTTAAATTTCTTGACATGTCAAAAGAAGATTGGGACTTTGTAACTTCGTGATTTAATTTTAGGGTAAGTAATCATGATTTTTGTTGAATGAAGGATTGCAGATGATGAACTGCTATATCATGATTCGTTTTTATTTTTTTGTTGCATCTCAGGTAATAATCATGGACAAATGTAGTGCTTGACTTAACCTGACAAATTTGCATAAATGTTGTATCAAGGGTTTGGGGCGGTTCTTTGCTCCAATCAAACAAGATTTGATTGCACAGGTTTACACTTGGCAGAATGTTGTATCAAATGTATTTTTTGGTTTAGTTTTCTTTGATAAACAAGGAACTTTGTGAAGTGTAGAGTATTATTATCTGGTAAAAACATTTGTTCTTTATTTGTTCTTTTCTTTTGCCTGTGTTGTGAGCTGTGACTATTGGGGTGGAGTAAGAGATTGCCGGAGTGAAAGAGAAATGGTGGCTGAATGATCTCTCTTGCATTTGTGCTTGGCAAGTGGTAATAAAAAAGCTTGTGTGTTTTGTATTTTTGCCTTTAGAATCAAGACTAAATTCAATCGAGAGAAAAAAAAACAAAAACATTGCGGGTCACACTATTTTTTGCGTAAATCATTCAGGTGCTGGAAAAACCTTTAAAAGTGTGGAAAAAACAGACTCGATTATATTGTATTATATGTACTTGCTTTGCAGTCTTCTATTTCTCCTACTCATTATTTAAAAAGAAAGAAAAATAAAAATTGACCGACCATAACTTAGATTAATTGTAATTGTTAATGGAAGCGATAGGGAGCTAGTATCATTTATGAGGGCATTTTGTAGCCGATTTGCCCCTATTTGTGAATTTGTCTAGCATTTAATTTCAATGGATTTTGCCATGTTAGAATATGAAGAAAAAATAAAGTGTATCAAGGGGGTTCGCTTGTGGACTTGAAATGTTTGTGATTGTTTGATCCTTTCTTGTGTATTCTTTGTAGTTTATTAAACAACACATCTTATGGTATTATGTGGGTGCCTTAAGGCTTGCATGGCTTCAAATATAGATAACCGTTTTTTCTATGAAAATAAGTTTGAATATGAAAATAAATTTGAAATATTTTATGGGTAATAGCCTTTTCCCTCCAACATGATTGAACTGGCTTTTTAGAGGGGGTATTAGCCTTCTATTTTGGGACATATTGATCCCGAGTCCACTTGCCCCAATTCAGTGGGTATTAGACTTAGATTTCTGACCTGGTTGGTTTTGTTATATCCAAGCCCTTTTTAGTTGGTATTAGCCTTCAATTTTATGGGTAATAGCCTTTTCCCTCAAACATGATTGAACTGGCTTCTTAGAGGGGGTATTAGCCTTCGATTTTCGGACATATTGATCCCGAGTCGACTAGCCCCATATCAGTGGGTATTAGCCTTAGATTTCTGACCTGGTTGGTCTTGTCATATCCAAGCCCTTTGTAGTTAGTATTAGCCTTCAATTTTATGGGTAATAGCCTTTTCCCTCAAACATGATTGAACTGGCTTCTTAGAGGGGGTATTAGCCTTCGATTTGGGGAAATATTGATCCCGAGTCGACTAACCCCATTTCAGTGGGTATTAGCCTTAGATTTCTGACCTAGTTGGCCTTGTAATATCCAATCCATTTTTAGTTGGTATTAGCCTTCAATTTTATGAGTAATAGGTTTTTCCCTCCAACATGATTGAACTGGCTTCTTAGAGGGGGTATTAGCCTTCGATTTTGGGAAATATTGAAACCGATTCGACTAGCCCCATTTCAGTGGGTATTAGCCTTAGATTTCTGACCTGGTTGGTCTTGTCATATCCAAACCCTTTTTAGTAGGTATTAGCCTCCGATTTTATGGGTAATAGCCTTTTCCCTCCAACATGATTGAACTGGCTTCTTAGAGGGGGTATTAGCCTTCGATTTTGGGACATATTGATCCCGAGTCGACTTGCCCCATTTCAGTGCGTATTAGCCTTAGATTTCTGACCTGGTTGGTCTTGTCATATCCAAGCCCTTTTTAGTTGGTATTGGCCTTCAATTTTATGGGTAATAGCCTTTTCCCTCAAACATTATTGAACTGGCTTCTTAGAGGGGGTATTAGCCTTCAATTTTGGGAAAAATTGATCCCGAGTCGACTAGCTCCATTTCAGTGGGTATTAGCCTTAGATTTCTGACCTGGTTGCTCTTGTCATATCCAAGCCCTTTTTAGTTGGTGTTAGCCTTCAATTTTATGGGTAATAGCCTTTTCCCTTAAACATGATTGAAGTGGATTCTTAGAGGGAGCCTTCAATTTTGGGAAAAATTTATCCCGAGTCGACTATCCCCATTTCAGTGGGTATTAGACTTAGATTTCTGACCACGTTGGTCTTATCATATCCAAACCCTTTTTAGTAGGTATTAGCCTTCAATTTTATGGGTAACAGCCTTTTCCCTCCAACATGATTAAACTGGATTCTTCGAGAGGGTATTAGCCTTTGATTTTGGGAAATTTTGATCCCGAGTCGACTAGCCCCATTTCAGTAGGTATTTGCCTTAGATTTCTGACCTGGTTGGTCTTCTCATATCCAAGGCCTTTTTAGGTGGTATTAGTCTGCAATTTTATGGGTAATAGCCTTTTCCCTCAAACATGATTGAACTTGCTTCTTAGAGGGGGTATTAGCGTTCGATTTTGGGAAATATTGATCCCGGCTCGACTACCCCATTTCAATGGGTATTACCCTTAGATTTCTGACCTGGTTGGTCTTGTCATATCGAGGCCGTTTTTAGTTGGAATTAGCTTTCAATTTTATGGGTAATAGCCTTTTTCCTCAAACATGATTGAACTGGCTTCTTAGAGAGAGCCTTAGCCTTCGATTTTGGGAAAAATTGATCCCGAGTCGACTAGCCCCATTTCAGTGGGTATTAGCCTTAAATTTCTGACCACGCTGGTTTTGTCATATCGAAGTCGTTTTTAGTTGGTACTAGCCTTCAATTTTATGGGTAATAGCCTTTTCCCTCAAACATGATTGAACTGGTTTCTTAGAGGGGGTACTAGCCTTCGATTTTGGGACATATTGATCCCGAGTCGACTAGCCCCATTTCAGTGGGTATAAGCCTTAGATTTCTGACCTGGTTGGTCTTGTCATATCCAAGCCCTTTTTAGTTGCTATTAGCCTTCAATTTTATGGGTAATAGTCTTTTCCCTCCAACATGATTCAACTGGCTTCTTATAGGGGGTATTAGCCTTCGATTTTGGGAAATATTAATCCCGAGTCGACTAGCCTCATTTCAATGGGTATTCCACTTAGATTTCTGACCTGGTTGGTCTTGTCATATCCAAGCCCTTTTTAGTTGGTATTAGCCTTCAATTTTATGGGTAATAGCCTTTTCCCTCAAACATGATTAAACTGGCTTCTTCGAGGGGGTATTAGCCTTCGATTTTGGAAATATTGATCCCGAGTCGACTAGCCCCATTTCAGTGGGTATTAGCCTTAGATTTCTGACCTGGTTGGTCTTCTCATATCCAAGCCCTTTTTAGTTGCTATTAGCCTTCAATTTTATGGGTAATAGCCTTTTCCCTCCAACATGATTCAACTGGCTTCTTAGAGGGGGTATTAGCCTTCGATTTTGGGAAATATTGATCCCGAGTCGACTAGCCCCATTTCAGTGGGTATTAGCCTTAGATTTCTGACCTGGTTGGTCTTGTCATATCCAAGCCCTTTTTAGTTGCTATTAGCCTTTGATTTTATGGGTAATAGCCTTTTCCCTCAAACATGATTAAACTAGCTTCTTCGAGGGGGTATTAGCCTTTGATTTTGGGAAATTTTGATCCCGAGTCGACTAGCCCCATTTCAGTGGGTATAAGGCTTAGATTTCTGACCTGGTTGGTCTTCTCATATCCAAGCCCTTTTTAGTTGGTATTAGTCTGCAATTTTATGGGTAATAGCCTTTTCCCTCCAACATGATTGAACTGGCTTCTTAGAGGGGGTATTAGCGTTCGATTTTGGGAAATATTGATCCCGAGTCGACTAGCCCCATTTCAGTGGGTATTACGCTTAGATTTCTGACATGGGTGGTCTTGTCATATACAAGCCCTTTTTAGTTGGTATTAGCCTTAATTTTATGGGTAATAGCCTTTTCCCTCAAACATGATTGAACTGGCTTCTTAGAGGGGGTATTAGCTTCGATTTTGGGAAATATTGATCCCGAGTCGACTAGCCCCATTTCAGTGGGTATTAGCCTTAGATTTCTGACCTGGTTGGTCTTGTCATATCCAAGCCCTTTTTAGTTGCTATTAGCCTTCAATTTTATGGGTAATAGCCTTTTCCCTCCAACATGATTGAACTGGCTTCTTAGAGGGGGTATTAGCCTTCGATTTTGGGAAATATTGATCCCGAGTCGACTAGCCCCATTTCAGTGGGTATTAGCCTTAGATTTCTGACCTGGTTGGTCTTGTCATATCCAAGCCCTTTTTAGTTGGTATTAGCCTTCAATTTTATGGGTAATAGCCTTTTCCCTCAAACATGATTGAACTGGCTTCTTAGAGGGGGTATTAGCCTTCGATTTTGGGAAATATTGATCCCGAGTCGACTAGCCCCATTTCAGTGGGTATAAGCCTTAGATTTCTGACCTGGTTGGTCTTCTCATATCCAAGCCCTTTTTAGTTGCTATTAGTCTGCAATTTTATGGGTAATAGCCTTTTCCCTCCAACATGATTGAACTGGCTTCTTAGAGGGGGTATTAGCCTTCGATTTTGGGAAATATTGATCCCGAGTCGACTAGCCCCATTTCAGTGGGTATTAGCCTTAGATTTCTGACCTGGTTGGTCTTGTCATATCCAAGCCCTTTTTAGTTGCTATTAGCCTTCAATTTTATGGGTAATAGCCTTTTCCCTCAAACATGATTAAACTGGCTTCTTCGAGGGGGTATTAGCCTTCGATTTTGGGAAATTTTGATCCCGAGTCGACTAGCCCCATTTCAGTGGGTATTAGGCTTAGATTTCTGACCTGGTTGGTCTTCTCATATCCAAGCCCTTTTTAGTTGGTATTAGTCTGCAATTTTATGGGTAATAGCCTTTTCCCTCCAACATGATTGAACTGGCTTCTTAGAGGGGGTATTAGCGTTCGATTTTGGGAAATATTGATCCCGAGTCGACTAGCCCCATTTCAGTGGGTATTAGCCTTAGATTTCTGACCTGGTTGGTCTTCTCATATCCAAGCCCTTTTTAGTTGCTATTAGCCTTCAATTTTATGGGTAATAGCCTTTTCCCTCCAACATGATTGAACTGGCTTCTTAGAGGGGGTATTAGCCTTCGATTTTGGGAAATATTGATCCCGAGTCGACTAGCCCCATTTCAGTGGGTATTAGCCTTAGATTTCTGACCTGGTTGGTCTTGTCATATCCAAGCCCTTTTTAGTTGCTATTAGCCTTCAATTTTATGGGTAATAGGCTTTTCCCCCAACATGGTTGAACTGGCTTCTTAGAGGGGGTATTAGCCTTCGATTTTGAGAAATATTAATCCCGAGTCGACTAGCCCCATTTCATTGGGTATTAGGCTTAGATTTCTGACATGGTTGGTCTTGTCATATACAAACCCTTTTTAGTTGGTATTACCTTCAATTTTATGGGTAATAGCCTTTTCCCTCCAACATGATTGAACTGGCTTCTTAGAGGGGGTATTAGCGTTCGATTTTGGGAAATATTGATCCCGAGTCGACTAGCCCCATTTCAGTGGGTATTAGCCTTAGATTTCTGACCTGGTTGGTCTTGTCATATCCAAGCCCTTTTTAGTTGCTATTAGCCTTCAATTTTATGGGTAATAGCCTTTTCCCTCCAACATGATTCAACTGGCTTCTTAGAGAGGGTATTAGCCTTCGATTTTGGGAAATATTGATCCCGAGTCGACTAGCCCCATTTCAGTGGGTATTAGCCTTAGATTTCTGACCTGGTTGGTCTTGTCATATCCAAGCCCTTTTTAGTTGGTATTAGCCTTCAATTTTATGGGTAATAGCCTTTTCCCTCCAACATGATTGAACTGGCTTCTTAGAGGGGGTATTAGCCTTCGATTTTGGGAAATATTGATCCCGAGTCGACTAGCCCCATTTCAGTGGGTATTAGCCTTATATTTCTGACCTGGTTGGTCTTGTCATATCGAAGCCGTTTTTAGTTGGTATTAGCTTCAATTTTATGGGTAATAGCCTTTTCCCCCAACATGGTTGAACTGGCTTCTTAGAGGGGGTATTAGCCTTCGATTTTGGGAAATATTGATCCCGAGTCGACTAGCCCCATTTCAGTGGGTATTAGCCTTAGATTTCTGACCTGGTTGGTCTTCTCATATCCAAGCCCTTTTTAGTTGCTATTAGCCTTCGATTTTATGGGTAATAGCCTTTTCCCTCCAACATGATTGAACTGGCTTCTTAGAGGGGGTATTAGCCTTCGATTTTGGGAAATATTGATCCCGAGTCGACTAGCCCCATTTCAGTGGGTATTAGCCTTAGATTTCTGACCTGGTTGGTCTTGTCATATCCAAGCCCTTTTTAGTTGGTATTAGCCTTCAATTTTATGGGTAATAGGTTTTTCCCCCAACATGGTTGAACTGGCTTCTTAGAGGGGGTATTAGCCTTCGATTTTGGAAATATTGATCCCGAGTCGACTAGCCCCATTTCAGTGGGTATTAGCCTTAGATTTCTGACCTGGTTGGTCTTGTCATATCCAAGCCCTTTTTAGTTGCTATTAGCCTTCAATTTTATGGGTAATAGCCTTTTCCCTCCAACATGATTGAACTGGCTTCTTAGAGGGGGTATTAGCCTTCGATTTTGGGAAATATTGATCCCGAGTCGACTAGCCCCATTTCAGTGGGTATTAGCCTTAGATTTCTGACCTGGTTGGTCTTGTCATATCCAAGCCCTTTTTAGTTGGTATTAGCCTTCAATTTTATGGGTAATAGCCTTTTCCCTCAAACATGATTAAACTGGCTTCTTCGAGGGGGTATTAGCCTTTGATTTTGGGAAATTTTGATCCCGAGTCGACTAGCCCCATTTCAGTGGGTATTAGCCTTAGATTTCTGACCTGGTTGGTCTTCTCATATCCAAGCCCTTTTTAGTTGGTATTAGTCTGCAATTTTATGGGTAATAGCCTTTTCCCTCCAACATGATTGAACTGGCTTCTTAGAGGGGGTATTAGCCTTCGATTTTGGGAAATATTGATCCCGAGTCGACTAGCCCCATTTCAGTGGGTATTAGCCTTAGATTTCTGACCTGGTTGGTCTTGTCATATCCAAGCCCTTTTTAGTTGCTATTAGCCTTCAATTTTATGGGTAATAGCCTTTTCCCTCAAACATGATTGAACTGGCTTCTTAGAGGGGGTATTAGCCTTCGATTTTGGGAAATATTGATCCCGAGTCGACTAGCCCCATTTCAGTGGGTATTAGCCTTAGATTTCTGACCTGGTTGGTCTTGTCATATCCAAGCCCTTTTTAGTTGCTATTAGCCTTCAATTTTATGGGTAATAGCCTTTTCCCTCCAACATGATTCAACTGGCTTCTTAGAGGGGGTATTAGCCTTCGATTTTGGGAAATATTGATCCCGAGTCGACTAGCCCCATTTCAGTGGGTATTAACCTTAGATTTCTGACCTGGTTCGTCATGTCATATCGAATCCGTTTTTAGATGGTATTAGATTTCAATTTTATGGGTAATAGCCTTTTCCCTCCAACATGATTGAACTGGCTTCTTAGAGGGGGTATTAGCCTTCGATTTTGGGAAATATTGATCCGGAGTCGACTAGCCCCATTTCAGTGGGTATTAGCCTTATATTTCTGACCTGGTTGGTCTTGTCATATCCAAGCCCTTTTTAGTTGCTATTAGTTACAATTTTATGGGTAATAACCTTTTCCCTCCAACATGATTGAACTGGCTTCTTAGAGGGGGTATTAGCCTTCGATTTTGGGAAATATTGATCCCGAGTCGACTAGCCCCATTTCAGTGGGTATTAGCCTTAGATTTCTGACCTGGTTGGTCTTGTCATATCCAAGCCCTTTTTAGTTGGTATTAGCCTTCAATTTTATGGGTAATAGCCTTTTCCCTCAAACATGATTGAACTGGCTTCTTAGAGGGTATTAGCCTTCGATTTTGGGAAATTTGATCCCGAGTCGACTAGCCCCATTTCAGTGGGTATTAGCCTTAGATTTCTGACCTGGTTGGTCTTGTCATATCCAAGCCCTTTTTAGTTGGTATTAGCCTTCAATTTTATGGGTAATAGCCTTTTCCCTCAAACATGATTGAACTGGCTTCTTAGAGGGGGTATTAGCCTTCGATTTTGGGAAATATTGATCCCGAGTCGACTAGCCCCATTTCAGTGGGTATTAGCCTTAGATTTCTGACCTGGTTGGTCTTGTCATATCCAAGCCCTTTTTAGTTGCTATTAGCCTTCAATTTTATGGGTAATAGCCTTTTCCCTCCAACATGATTGAACTGGCTTCTTAGAGGGGGTATTAGCCTTCGATTTTGGGAAATATTGATCCCGAGTCGACTAGCCCCATTTCAGTGGGTATTAGCCTTAGATTTCTGACCTGGTTGGTCTTGTCATATCCAAGCCCTTTTTAGTTGCTATTAGCCTTCAATTTTATGGGTAATAGCTTTTCCCTCAAACATGATTGAACTGGCTTCTTAGAGGGGGTATTAGCCTTCGATTTTGGGAAATATTGATCCCGAGTCGACTAGCCCCATTTCAGTGGGTATTAGCCTTAGATTTCTGACCTGGTTGGTCTTCTCATATCCAAGCCCTTTTTAGTTGGTATTAGTCTGCAATTTTATGGCTAATAGCCTTTTCCCTCCAACATGATTGAACTGGCTTCTTAGAAGGGGTATTAGCGTTCGATTTTGGGAAATATTGATCCCGAGTCGACTAGCCCATTTCAGTGGGTATTAGCCTCAGATTTCTGACCTGGTTGGTCTTGTCATATCCAAGCCCTTTTTAGTTGCTATTAGCCTTCAATTTCCTGGGTAATAGGTTTTTCCCCCAACATGGTTGAACTGGCTTCTTAGAGGGGGTATTAGCCTTCGCTTTTATGAAATATTAATCCCGAGTCGACTAGCCCCATTTCATTGGGTATTACACTTAGATTTCAGACCTGGTTGGTCTTGTCATATCCAAGCCCTTTTTAGTTGGTATTAGCCTTCAATTTTATGGGTAATAGCCTTTTCCCTCAAACATGATTGAACTGGCTTCTTAGAGGGGGTATTAGCCTTCGATTTTGGGAAATATTGATCCCGAGTCGACTAGCCCCATTTCAGTGGGTATTAGCCTTAGATTTCTGACCTGGTTGGTCTTGTCATATCCAAGCCCTTTTTAGTTGGTATTAGCCTTCAATTTTATGGGTAATAGCCTTTTCCCTCAAACATGATTGAACTGGCTTCTTAGAGGGGGTATTAGCCTTCGATTTTGGGAAATATTGATCCCGAGTCGACTAGCCCCATTTCAGTGGGTATTAGCCTTAGATTTCTGACCTGGTTGGTCTTGTCATATCCAAGCCCTTTTTAGTTGCTATTAGCCTTCGATTTTATGGGTAATAGCCTTTTCCCTCCAACATGATTGAACTGGCTTCTTAGAGGGGGTATTAGCCTTCGATTTTGGGAAATATTGATCCCGAGTCGACTAGCCCCATTTCAGTGGGTATTAGCCTTAGATTTCTGACCTGGTTGGTCTTGTCATATCCAAGCCCTTTTTAGTTGGTATTAGCCTTCAATTTTATGGGTAATAGCCTTTTCCCTCAACATGATTGAACTGGCTTCTTAGAGGGGGTATTAGCCTTCGATTTTGGGAAATATTGATCCCGAGTCGACTAGCCCCATTTCAGTGGGTATTAGCCTTAGATTTCTGACCTGGTTGGTCTTGTCATATCCAAGCCCTTTTTAGTTGGTATTAGCTGCAATTTTATGGGTAATAGCCTTTTCCCTCCAACATGATTGAACTGGCTTCTTAGAGGGGGTATTAGCCTTCGATTTTGGGAAATATTGATCCCGAGTCGACTAGCCCCATTTCAGTGGGTATTAGCCTTAGATTTCTGACCTGGTTGGTCTTGTCATATCCAAGCCCTTTTTAGTTGGTATTAGCCTTCAATTTTATGGGTAATAGCCTTTTCCCTCAACATGATTGAACTGGCTTCTTAGAGGGGGTATTAGCCTTCGATTTTGGGAAATATTGATCCCGAGTCGACTAGCCCCATTTCAGTGGGTATTAGCCTTAGATTTCTGACCTGGTTGGTCTTGTCATATCCAAGCCCTTTTTAGTTGGTATTAGCCTTCAATTTTATGGGTAATAGCCTTTTCCCTCCAACATGATTGAACTGGCTTCTTAGAGGGGGTATTAGCCTTCGATTTTGGGAAATATTGATCCCGAGTCGACTAGCCCCATTTCAGTGGGTATTAGCCTTAGATTTCTGACCTGGTTGGTCTTGTCATATCCAAGCCCTTTTTAGTTGGTATTAGCCTTCAATTTTATGGGTAATAGCCTTTTCCCTCAAACATGATTGAACTGGCTTCTTAGAGGGGGTATTAGCCTTCGATTTTGGGAAATATTGATCCCGAGTCGACTAGCCCCATTTCAGTGGGTATTAGCCTTAGATTTCTGACCTGGTTGGTCTTGTCATATCCAAGCCCTTTTTAGTTGCTATTAGCCTTCAATTTTATGGGTAATAGCCTTTTCCCTCCAACATGATTGAACTGGCTTCTTAGAGGGGGTATTAGCCTTCGATTTTGGGAAATATTGATCCCGAGTCGACTAGCCCCATTTCAGTGGGTATTAGCCTTAGATTTCTGACCTGGTTGGTCTTGTCATATCCAAGCCCTTTTTAGTTGGTATTAGCCTTCAATTTTATGGGTAATAGCCTTTTCCCTCCAACATGATTGAACTGGCTTCTTAGAGGGGGTATTAGCCTTCGATTTTGGGAAATATTGATCCCGAGTCGACTAGCCCCATTTCAGTGGGTATTAGCCTTAGATTTCTGACCTGGTTGGTCTTGTCATATCCAAGCCCTTTTTAGTTGGTATTAGCCTTCAATTTTATGGGTAATAGCCTTTTCCCTCCAACATGATTGAACTGGCTTCTTAGAGGGGGTATTAGCCTTCGATTTTGGGAAATATTGATCCCGAGTCGACTAGCCCCATTTCAGTGGGTATTAGCCTTAGATTTCTGACCTGGTTGGTCTTGTCATATCCAAGCCCTTTTTAGTTGGTATTAGCCTTCAATTTTATGGGTAATAGCCTTTTCCCTCAAACATGATTGAACTGGCTTCTTAGAGGGGTATTAGCCTTCGATTTTGGGAAATATTGATCCCGAGTCGACTAGCCCCATTTCAGTGGGTATTAGCCTTAGATTTCTGACCTGGTTGGTCTTGTCATATCCAAGCCCTTTTTAGTTGGTATTAGCCTTCAATTTTATGGGTAATAGCCTTTTCCCTCAACATGATTGAACTGGCTTCTTAGAGGGGGTATTAGCCTTCGATTTTGGGAAATATTGATCCCGAGTCGACTAGCCCCATTTCAGTGGGTATTAGCCTTAGATTTCTGACCTGGTTGGTCTTGTCATATCCAAGCCCTTTTTAGTTGCTATTAGCCTTCAATTTTATGGGTAATAGCCTTTTCCCTCCAACATGATTCAACTGGCTTCTTAGAGGGGGTATTAGCCTTCGATTTTGGGAAATATTGATCCCGAGTCGACTAGCCCCATTTCAGTGGGTATTAGCCTTAGATTTCTGACCTGGTTGGTCTTGTCATATCCAAGCCCTTTTTAGTTGGTATTAGCCTTCAATTTTATGGGTAATAGCCTTTTCCCTCAAACATGATTGAACTGGCTTCTTAGAGGGGTATTAGCCTTCGATTTTGGGAAATATTGATCCCGAGTCGACTAGCCCCATTTCAGTGGGTATTAGCCTTAGATTTCTGACCTGGTTGGTCTTGTCATATCCAAGCCCTTTTTAGTTGGTATTAGCTTCAATTTTATGGGTAATAGCCTTTTCCCTCCAACATGATTGAACTGGCTTCTTAGAGGGGGTATTAGCCTTCGATTTTGGGAAATATTGATCCCGAGTCGACTAGCCCCATTTCAGTGGGTATTAGCCTTAGATTTCTGACCTGGTTGGTCTTGTCATATCCAAGCCCTTTTTAGTTGGTATTAGCCTTCAATTTTATGGGTAATAGCCTTTTCCCTCCAACATGATTGAACTGGCTTCTTAGAGGGGGTATTAGCCTTCGATTTTGGGAAATATTGATCCCGAGTCGACTAGCCCCATTTCAGTGGGTATTAGCCTTAGATTTCTGACCTGGTTGGTCTTGTCATATCCAAGCCCTTTTTAGTTGGTATTAGCCTTCAATTTTATGGGTAATAGCCTTTTCCCTCCAACATGATTGAACTGGCTTCTTAGAGGGGGTATTAGCCTTCGATTTTGGGAAATATTGATCCCGAGTCGACTAGCCCCATTTCAGTGGGTATTAGCCTTAGATTTCTGACCTGGTTGGTCTTGTCATATCCAAGCCCTTTTTAGTTGGTATTAGCCTTCAATTTTATGGGTAATAGCCTTTTCCCTCAAACATGATTGAACTGGCTTCTTAGAGGGGGTATTAGCCTTCGATTTTGGGAAATATTGATCCCGAGTCGACTAGCCCCATTTCAGTGGGTATTAGCCTTAGATTTCTGACCTGGTTGGTCTTGTCATATCCAAGCCCTTTTTAGTTGGTATTAGCCTTCAATTTTATGGGTAATAGCCTTTTCCCTCCAACATGATTGAACTGGCTTCTTAGAGGGGGTATTAGCCTTCGATTTTGGGAAATATTGATCCCGAGTCGACTAGCCCCATTTCAGTGGGTATTAGCCTTAGATTTCTGACCTGGTTGGTCTTGTCATATCCAAGCCCTTTTTAGTTGGTATTAGCCTTCAATTTTATGGGTAATAGCCTTTTCCCTCAAACATGATTGAACTGGCTTCTTAGAGGGGGTATTAGCCTTCGATTTTGGGAAATATTGATCCCGAGTCGACTAGCCCCATTTCAGTGGGTATTAGCCTTAGATTTCTGACCTGGTTGGTCTTGTCATATCCAAGCCCTTTTTAGTTGGTATTAGCCTTCAATTTTATGGGTAATAGCCTTTTCCCTCCAACATGATTGAACTGGCTTCTTAGAGGGGGTATTAGCCTTCGATTTTGGGAAATATTGATCCCGAGTCGACTAGCCCCATTTCAGTGGGTATTAGCCTTAGATTTCTGACCTGGTTGGTCTTGTCATATCCAAGCCCTTTTTAGTTGGTATTAGCCTTCAATTTTATGGGTAATAGCCTTTTCCCTCCAACATGATTGAACTGGCTTCTTAGAGGGGGTATTAGCCTTCGATTTTGGGAAATATTGATCCCGAGTCGACTAGCCCCATTTCAGTGGGTATTAGCCTTAGATTTCTGACCTGGTTGGTCTTGTCATATCCAAGCCCTTTTTAGTTGGTATTAGCCTTCAATTTTATGGGTAATAGCCTTTTCCCTCAAACATGATTGAACTGGCTTCTTAGAGGGGGTATTAGCCTTCGATTTTGGGAAATATTGATCCCGAGTCGACTAGCCCCATTTCAGTGGGTATTAGCCTTAGATTTCTGACCTGGTTGGTCTTGTCATATCCAAGCCCTTTTTAGTTGGTATTAGCCTTCAATTTTATGGGTAATAGCCTTTTCCCTCCAACATGATTGAACTGGCTTCTTAGAGGGGGTATTAGCCTTCGATTTTGGGAAATATTGATCCCGAGTCGACTAGCCCCATTTCAGTGGGTATTAGCCTTAGATTTCTGACCTGGTTGGTCTTGTCATATCCAAGCCCTTTTTAGTTGGTATTAGCCTTCAATTTTATGGGTAATAGCCTTTTCCCTCAAACATGATTGAACTGGCTTCTTAGAGGGGGTATTAGCCTTCGATTTTGGGAAATATTGATCCCGAGTCGACTAGCCCCATTTCAGTGGGTATTAGCCTTAGATTTCTGACCTGGTTGGTCTTGTCATATCCAAGCCCTTTTTAGTTGGTATTAGCCTTCAATTTTATGGGTAATAGCCTTTTCCCTCCAACATGATTGAACTGGCTTCTTAGAGGGGGTATTAGCCTTCGATTTTGGGAAATATTGATCCCGAGTCGACTAGCCCCATTTCAGTGGGTATTAGCCTTAGATTTCTGACCTGGTTGGTCTTGTCATATCCAAGCCCTTTTTAGTTGGTATTAGCCTTCAATTTTATGGGTAATAGCCTTTTCCCTCCAACATGATTGAACTGGCTTCTTAGAGGGGGTATTAGCCTTCGATTTTGGGAAATATTGATCCCGAGTCGACTAGCCCCATTTCAGTGGGTATTAGCCTTA
>CM045908.1:14332783-14356090 GCA_025169955.1 Salix arbutifolia
TTTGGCTCTCTACCACACACTTAAGCATTGAGGTCAAAATCACACCCCAATGGTCTATTCAGTTTCAATTCTGGATATATCTTTGAATTATATCTTCTTTGTATCAAAGCATATTTGATCATACTTACAATTATGACTTCTTAATCTCTTAATATTGGAAAATTTTATCACTCTTAAAATTAGCCCAACCAATTATTTGTTGTGGCCCCCCCCCCCCCCCCCCCCCCCCCCCCCCCTCCCCCCCTGCCCCCCCCCCCCCCCAGCCCCACACCCCTACCCCCCCCGCCCTGACCCTTGCAGGAAATACAACATTTTGGTTGGTTATCTAAATAATAAAGATCCTACACTTATTAGACACACCATATCAGATATTAACAATACTAGACTTGGAGAAAAATCTATACTCAAACTAACATAAACTTTTATCGCTTGGAGGAAAGCCTATCATCTTATTTACGGGTGGATTATTGGAACATTTTTCGAGGAAGCTCCAAGTCTTGTTGTAGGAATTGACATAACCCATCCTTATTGGAAAACATTTAAAAATGCATATGCATAAGATTCAAAAGAGCACAAATTCACACTTTGCCACCAAATAATGTATTTTTGGAAGGAGGATGACAAGACCCCATGTGAGCAAATTCAAAAACTCAAAGGATTATGTGATAACTTTGTTCCCATTAGAAAACATATCCCAAATAAAGAATTTTTTTTCTATATTCTCAGTACAAAAACTTTACATTTACCATGCTAAAACCTCCAAGAATGTCATATACAATATTGGTCCCACAACTCTGAAATCTTGACTAACAACACAGTTTGTTTTCCAGTCATTCAGATAAAACTACTCCACTATTTAGCCCTCAATTAGCATTTTATAAACAATAACAATAAAAACTCCCTTACATATATCGTAATAACTTTTTAAAAAAACATCTAATGGAATGTTTTTTCAGGCATAACAAACCTGAGATAAAGGTCAAAATCACTATGTTGATGTTCCACATAGCAGTGTCCTCCTATGCTAGGAGAGTGTTATATGCATCCAATATAAATGAATTTCTACCATGATGAAGAATGTCAGTATAATGGCACCCTATGTCATATTGCTAAAATTTGCTACTGGATACCCAAGAAATTTGCAAAACATGATAACATTCCACGAGCCCTTGTTACACTCATTTTTAGAAGCTGTTTGGGACAGCTTTTCAAATTGCGTTTCCAAAATATATATTTTTTTTCATTTTAAATGAATATGTTTTGGTGTTTTTAGATCATTTTGATGTGCTGATGTCAAAAATGATTTTAAAAAAATAAAAAAATATCATTTTGATATATTTCGGCACGAAAAGTATTTTAAAAAGCTACAACAACAGCTGTTCCAAACAGGCCCTTAATGTAAGCTATGTATGTTATCTAATATTCATGAATATTATAGCATGTGCTATGTTATTATAATCAATGGATCTTCATGACCATTGTTCGTATACTCTGAATAAACATGTATGGTTGAAAGACATTATCGCATTATTAACAAAAGAGCTAAAACAGCTCAGTATAGGTACTGTAGCGCCTGACTCAGGTGCACTGTGCAGTGGACATTTGTCCTCTGTGCGTCGCGCGAGTTTGTGCACCTTTTTTTTTTTTAAACAGGGCTTATTTTTGTATTTTGCATGGTGGAAATAGACAGATGAGTGGCTGTGGCGGAGTGGTCGTTTGTGTGTTGGTCTATACGGCGCGCGAGGGTTCGAGCTGTGTAGGCAGCAAAACTGATTTTTTTTCTTTTTTTTCACTAAAACTAAACCTAGCCGCCCCCCTTCCCTCATATTCTAAAACTAAACCTAAACCTAGCCGCCCCCCTTCCCTTCCCTCATATTCTAATATTCTAAACCTAGCCGCCTCCCACCCCCTTTCCCTCAACTAATGGCTTTCCTTCAATCTTTCAAATTCGGAAGATAAAAAATAAGAGTTCAATCGGCGCCCTTTCAAGAGCTTTTTCCCTTCATAATGGGCAAGTTCATCGGGAAGGATTCGGGTAAAGGTAAAGTCGGGCAAGGAGATTGCAAAGGGTCATAGAGCCAATGGGAAAGATCAAAAGCAAGGTCTGATTTTCTGATATTTTTTTATCTTCTTCTCAAATTTAGGTGTAATTAACTTCTCTCCCTCTCTCTGCTAACTTCTCTCCCTCTCTAATTATTTCTAAAATTAGGGTTTCGAAACCCTAATTTTTATGCTGATTTTCTGTAATCTGTTAACAAAGACAAAGTTGAATTTTTTATTTCAAGAATTACGTTATGGCTGAGGAGGCATCAAAAGCTATGGAGCCTAACGTGGATCTGCTAGAATGGACGAAGAGGGACAATCGCCGGTTACTTCATGCTGTGTATCGCCCGGTGACCTTGAGCGTAGCAATGAGTGAGGTTTTTATTTCGGCTTTTTAATATTTAATTTATGTAATTTTCTGCTTATTTTATTATTTATTTTTTTGAATTTATTTGTAATTAACTTTGTGTTTATTATGAAGGATTTTTTTGAATTTATGCGTTTTTTACTAAATTAATTCGTTTTGATTTTCTGTAATCTATTAACAAAGACAAAGTTGAATTTTTTATTTCAAGAATTACGTTATGGCTGAGGAGGCAGCAAAAGCTATGGAGCCTAACGTGGATCTGCTAGAATGGACGAAGAGGGACAAGCGCCGGTTACTTCATGCTGTGTATCGCCCGGTGACCTTGAGCGTAGCAATGAGTGAGGTTTTTATTTCGGCTTTTTAATATTTAATTTATGTAATTTTCTGCTTATTTTATTATTTATTTTTTTGAATTTATTTGTAATTAACTTTGTGTTTATTATGAAGGATTTTTTTGAATTTATGCGTTTTTTACTAAATTAATTCGTTTTTGATTTTCTGTAATCTATTAACAAAGACAAAGTTGAATTTTTTATTTCAAGAATTACGTTATGGCTGAGGAGGCAGCAAAAGCTATGGAGCCTAACGTGGATCTGCTAGAATGGACGAAGAGGGACAAGCGCCGGTTACTTCATGCTGTGTATCGCCCGGTGACCTTGAGCGTAGCAATGAGTGAGGTTTTTTATTTCGGCTTTTTAATATTTAATTTATGTAAATTTTCTGCTTATTTTATTATTTATTTTTTTGAATTTATTTGTAATTAACTTTGTGTTTATTATGAAGGATTTTTTTGAATTTATGCGTTTTTTACTAAATTAATTCGTTTGATTTTCTGTAATCTGTTAACAAAGACAAAGTTGAATTTTTTATTTCAAGAATTACGTTATGGCTGAGGAGGCAGCAAAAGCTATGGAGCCTAACGTGGATCTGCTAGAATGGACGAAGAGGGACAAGCGCCGGTTACTTCATGCTGTGTATCGCCCGGTGACCTTGAGCGTAGCAATGAGTGAGGTTTTTATTTCGGCTTTTTAATATTTAATTTATGTAATTTTCTGTTTATTTTATTATTTATTTTTTTGAATTTTTTTGTAATTAACTTTGTGTTTATTATGAAGGATTTTTTTGAATTTATGCGTTTTTTACTAAATTAATTCTTTTTAATGTTTTGTTTGGCAATTTGTGTGATTTTCTGATATTTTCTCTATATTATTTTCAAAAATAAGTATAATTAAATGTGCATATATGTATGTGTGTGTATGCGCGAGCGTGTGTCATCAACATATCAAAACAATAAAAAAACTATAAAAGTATGTTTTTTTTCCTGGTCCTTGATTTGTTTCTTGCCTCTTTGGGTGACTGGTTTTTTCTTTTGACATCACTGGATGATGAGCGAGGGGGCTGATTTGTTTGTTGGGTGTCTTGGTCGGTTTGTTTGTATCACTGGAGTATGGGTTGTGTGGTTGTTGATCTCGATTTTATGGGTGTATTGCTTGAGTGTGTTGCCAGTGGAGGGTTTCTTTGGATTGAAGAGTTTATTTATGTTTTGCCTCAATCGTTGGGTACCAATGTTTTGTGGGTTTGGTTGTTGATGATTTTAATTTTAGCGTGTTTGTTGATTTCAATTTTGTGAGTGTGTGGCTTTGTTATGTTGGCAGTGGGGGGTTGATGCGAGTAGAGGATTTATTATTTGTGTTTTGACACAATCGTTGGGTTGGGTGCAAGTGAAAGTTTTTTCTAATGTGTTGTTCGTTTGGTTTATTGTTGGTTTTTATTTTAATTTGGTTTTTATGCAAGTTTATTATTGATTTTATGTATTTGTTAACTTCAATTGGGTTTGTTGGTAGTGCACGGTTCTTTTGATTAGAGAGTTGATTTTTATATGCAGGTTAGTGCCAATGTTTTGTGGGTTATTGTTGGTTTTGATTTTTATGCAGATTTATTATTCATTTTTATGTGTTTGTTAACTTCAATTGAATTTGTTGGCAGTGCAAGGTTCCTTTTATTAGAAGAGTTGATTTTTATGTGCAGGGTTGCTGCTAATGTTTTGTCGATTCAGTTGACAAAATCATTGGATTTTATGTGTGCAGTTGCTGCTAATGTTTGGTTTTTTATTGATTTTTATGCATATTTGTGTTTTTTTGCTTACACGGTGCAAGTTTTGATTGCTATTCATGTTTTTATTCAGCTTGCTTGCCCTTTCATTGTTTTTTTTCACTGTTTTGCATTGTGTTGTCTCATGCTTTGTTTATGAAGCTAATTTTGATTTTTCGTTCTTCATGTTGTTTTTCTGTTTTTTTGCAGGGGGTTTAGAGTGTTGTGGTCGTAGGATTTTGTTGGCTTCGTTGATTCTCAAGGTATATATGTAGTGTTTTTTTGTGAATTGCTAGGTTCAATAATGGCTGCTATTGTGTCAGTTGATGCTTTTGCTGTTTCGTTGTTGGTTTTGTTCATTTGCTTTTGAATTTCTGATCATTTGTTGCTTTCGCGATTGAATTGATTTCTTTTCTTTAGTTTGAGCACTTATATTGGATTTTTAGTATCTTAATTCGCAAGGTTTGGTTAAAATGGGACAGGGACTTGCATTTTTTATTGTTTTGATTCGATTGTATTCAAAGTTTATCAATTAAATGCTCACTCAATAAGCATGTAAAGTTGTGTTATATCCTCAATTAGTTTTGTTTGTGGTGAGCTTCTACAATTGATTGTTCATTCTTCTCTGATTATTATGTTTCAGGTGGAAAAGCTGGATCGATGTATGTCAAGCTGGGACAGTGTCATTTGAAGGTGCCCGTGTATAATTGAATTAGGCACTAAATTTTTTTCAAATCTCACTTCTTTTCCTGACGTTATTATTAAAAAAAAATTGTAGTCGGATAGCAAACATAAAGTTGCCCCAGCTTATGTTGATGCCGCTCATTGTTATAAGAAAACATCCATCACTGGTATGCACCACTTCTTGCTTTTCTTTTTTCTTTCCATTTATTATCGAGTGTACATTTCGATTGACATTTTTTTCGGTTCATAATAACTATAAATACCAATTATATATATATATATATATATATATATATATATATATATATAAAGCAAAAGAGAGAGATCCTTGAGGAAGTCGAGGAATGGACTTGGTAGCAAAAGGAGACGATTTCGAGAAGATAGCAGGGAAGAAATTGAACGGTTCGGGTTTTTTCGGCTCCAAATATGAAGACGCCGCCGATCTCTTCGACAAAGCTGCAATAGTTTCAAGCTCGCTAAATCCTGTATCGCTTCATCCCCTCGCCTTTTTTTTCTTTTCAACTGTATAGTTTATAATTTATTTTCCTTTATTTATTTATTTATTTATTTAGGATCTTGGTATATCATCCCAACTTATGATTTTATTCATTTGCTTCTGTATTTCTGATCATTTGTTGCTTTCGCGAATGAATTAATTTTTTTTTCTTTCATTTGAGGAGTTATATTGGATTAAATTTATTTGGATTTTTTGTATCTTAATTCGCAAGGTTTGGTTAAAATGGGACAGGGACTTGCATTTTTTATTGTTTTGATTAGATTGTATTCAAAGTTTATCAACTAAATGCTCACTTAATAAGCATGTAAAGTTGTGTTATATCCTCAATTAATTTTGTTCGTGGTAAGCTTCTACAATCGGTTGTTCATTCTTCTTCGGTTATTATGTTTCAGGGGAAAAAGCTGGATCGACATATGTAAAGCTGGGATAGTGTCATTTGAAGGTGCCCGTGTATGATTGAATTAGGTAGTGAATTTTTTCAGATCTCACTTCTTTTCCTGATGTTATTATTCAAAGATAATCATAGTCGGATAGCAAACATGAGCTGCCTCGGCTTATGTTGACGCCGCTCATCGTTACAAGAAAACATTCAGCACTGGTATGCACCAGTTCTTGCTTTAATAACTCATGTCATTGTTGGTTCATTGCAAATATAACTCATGTCATTGCAAAAATAACTCCTGGCATTGAAGTGTAAAATGATGATTAGTCAGTTCCTTTCACAATTACATTTTATTTGGACAAAAAAAAAACTATGAATCCGTTGGTCTTGATTGTTGTGTTCATGATTAAGTATTTAATTAAATTAAAACTCTGTTTATATTGATGGTTTTTCCTCTTAATCGGAAAGCCCATCGGAATGCATCTCTTGGGCGGGGCTTCTCTCGACGTACCATGGTTAATGCATCACTTGGGTGATTCTCTTCATTCAGCATCTCATAAATCTGTGCTTGCATTCAATTAATGGATTTTTTCTTCATGTGGCCGCCGATCAATTAAGCCTGCATTCGGCAATAATTGGGAATTTCCTATGTAATTGTTTCCAGACGTATTCATATCCATCCATTCCAATGTTCTATAAATTAAGGAAAATTGGTTTCCAGAAAGATGATATTTTTGTTCGTCAACATGTACATGCAGGATGTAATTTGATTCCTTTGCATGCTCATCTTCAATTTAGTTCATTACAAACAGTGCTTTGCAGGTTAGAATGTCTTCTGCCCAATTCAAACAGTGTCAAAGCATAATGATTGTTTACACATTCAAATCACAAATCAAATTCATAGTGTGGGAGTATCATAAATAAAATGTCATGTCACTGACAGATGCAGAATAAAAATTGCTAAATCAACTGCTCCTTCAGAATGGCTGGTAATACGTTAATTTCATTTTCTTCTCCAAAGGAACCAATATATTGCTCTGCCAAGCACCCTTAATTTCTCCTTCCAGCTTAATCACTGAACGCCAACAACTACCATAACAATCGTCAAATTCCACAGAACATCATTACTAACAAGTGGTTTTAAATAACTTCAGTCATGATATAATAAGCAAAAATAAAAAAATGAGGTGGACGTTATAACAAGTGTGAGGTGGGATGTCAAATTTTCCACATTAAAACTTTGCTTTGTCATTAAATGATTGTCAAAAAAATATAGCACACCCCATTGATCAATAACGGTTAACAATTATAGTTTCACTCTCGGCAAATTAAATTTATAGACAACCAATTAAAACATATTCACCCATTGATCAATTAAGTTAAAAAAATACACATTAGACAATCAATTAATTCACTATATAAAAAAATACAACAACTAAACAACGCATCTAAATAGTGACCACTTAAATAATAAGACGAACAATTACAACACAGCCAACAACCAATGAATTCTTAATTGACTACAAAAACCATCATAATTCATCTCTGATTGATTTCATCGATTGTATTTTTTTCATCCACCGATTATATAATTGTCAAAACAATTAAAACACACCAAACAATCAATCAATTGCAGTTTTACAATCTATGAATTAAATAAATCGACACCCAATTTCAATGCGAACTACGATTAAATTATTATCCTAGCCGGTAAAATAATGGCAGCAATCAACCAGATCGATGCAGACAAGAGATAATCCATCTTTAATAGATTTTAGCGGTTGCAATTTTGCTATCTACCCGTTAAATAATTCGTTGCCAATAAAACAAACCTAACCATCAATAAGTTCAATACAAGAAACAATTAATTCATCTTTCATTCATTTTATTAATTGCAAATTTACGATTCACCAATTAAATAACCGTCAAAACAATTAAAACACGCCCAACAATTAGTCTATTATAGTTTTTCAATATGCAAATTCCATAAATCGATAAAATGTTTAGGCAAGTTCACCCATTAATAAATTGGCTATAAAATAATACAAGGAATAAATCTTATAAAAATTAACGAAAAAAATAGTCTTCGAATTTTAATTTTGTGCTCTGTTTGTTAAATTTTATTTCTTAAAAAATATTTATAATATTTTGGTTTTTAATATTTCATATCTAATATTACTTGGCAAAAAATACAACTAAAAAAAATGACAAATTTACCTAAATTATCTACAATTAAAAAATATTCGAGTCACTTCCCGTTTCGATTACACTGTTTTTTTTAGACAGCAGATAAGTAATTATAGCACGCAAAAAATTTAGGTTTATTTCTAAAAACAAATCACAGTATTTTTATTTATAATATGTCAGATCTAAGTAATTATAGCAACTCATAATTTTTTTTTGACAAATTTACCTCGATTATCTATAATATTAAAAAATCTACGGCTCACTTCCCATTTCAATTACACTATAAATTATGTGAGACTAATTATATGTTTTAATATTTATTGAATATTATCACCTACAAATATAGAGAGAGAAAAAAAATGACCTGCGATTTCTTGCAAAAAAAATTAATATCGGTATTCTTGAATACATTTAATATAATAATATGATTAATAAATCTTATAAATATAACTTTGGCTTTGAATTTAAATTTCTATTTTATACTCTTTTTTTTTTAATAAACGGTGACCTTTTTTCACATTTTTTTTAAATTTTTTAGTAACTGTCGTGTTCAAGTTTTTTTTTTTTAACCGGGTTTCTTTTTGTGTTTTTTTAAACCAGAGTATCCGTGACAACAAGTTTCTAACAAATCATTTCACCTTCTTAGCAAATTTTATCAAAAGTTTTTTAGCAATAGCAATATTCAATCACTTTTTGGTTGAAAAAAACCATTCTTAGCAGATTTTATCAATTACAATTTTACTAATTAAATATTAAAATAACAAAATACAATATTTATAAAATCAATTAATTTCTTACATAGGTAAAAAAGCCCAGCGGAGCGGGCAATTTCGCTCGTACTTACTAAACCCTCATCATCTAATAACTTCGAAACCCCCTACCCCGATTATTCTTCACTGCTAATCTTTGGCTCTCAATGCTTTCAGCCAAAAAGCAAAAACATCACGGCATGTGGTATTTGATGAATCATTCTTTCCATGTAAGACATTGTTAACAGCACAATCAGACCTGCTAATATATAGCACGCCAAAGCAGGCTGTGTAAATTGCTGACATCTCTATCAAATCCCTGTCAAAAGCTATACTCATTTATTTCTAGACCAAACTTTGCCTTCAGCCACTTCCAAATTATATTAACGGACCTCGTTTTATATGCATACATCATCTCCAAAACAAAAGAGGCAAAGGCAAGTTGAGTCGCAGGGGAGGGGAGGGGCGGTAAAGCGGCGACCATGCTGAATGATCATGCGATTGGATGCTTTGTTACTATTATTATTATATGTAAATCGAATGTGATAAAATTTGAAAGGGTAGCTAATAGTCATAGCTAGTATGTCATGATTGTCATTAAGAGCTAACCTTATATTTCTACGACTATAATTTTGGCCTTTCCACTTCTCCAGAAGTTGCAGTTTACTGTCGCTTCTTCTTTTTAATTACAACAACAACAGCAATATAGATTAAATCTTCATTCTGATTTTCTAATTAAATTTCCATTTTTTCGAACTACTAATTATTAATTTATTTTATGATCCCATCTCTCTCTGTTTTTTTTTTTAAGATTCAATACAGAAACCATTTGGCCTAGCTAGCTAGACACTTAAGCTGTGCTAGTAATTAATTGTATATCTGCGTGGACCCAACCTAATAAGTAAAACTAGACGTTTAGCGATATTGGAAGTTCAAACATATAAATTAAAACAATGACAGATTACTTTACACTAAAATACGAAAATTGTGCCATTTCTCGAGCAAGGGACTACAGAGAATATGTTGTGCGTCTCAAATTAATTTTCAGCTTTTTCTTACATCAAATCTCTTACCATCACGTACTCAATTAAATAATGAATTCTCAGGGCATAAACATAATCAATAAATCTAGAATTGATTGATTGATTGATTGATGCTTCCTTTTTTGTCCGTGTATAGATTAGTGGTTAGCTAATTATGCCCCACAGGCTATTAATTTCATATTTTCCATGTTCATAAGAAAAAATAAAAGAAGGGATTGGTGGCGCGTTTGAGGTCATGGATGTGAAATGCTGCCGGCATGATCAATGAGCTAGCCGGTGAGTGTTGATAGGAGAACATTGATCAATCAATTCCCCTTCTAGATTGATCAAAGGCACGTCCCTTTCTTTCTAATCTACCTTTTTCTTTTTCCACGTGAATAGAGATAATGGCAGCCAGCTCCTTTAACCTGGCCCTCGCTTTCAATTCCCCTTCTAGAACCCTTTCATTTACTTGGATCTACTAAAAAAAATACCATCCCTCTCATGATGGTCACTTGCTGATTGATGCTCGTTAGCTAGTGTGTTTTTAGCTTTCTTTCTTTATTTTCTTCTCGGAAAGCAGGGTCTTATTTTGCAAATGAAACGATTCCCTTTCATAAATCCTCCATCTCATATGCATAAATATTAAAATGATATAAAAATATTAAAAGGAATTATTTTGAATCGAGGGAAAAAACATTATCCAGAAGAGTTAATGTTTGATATTTTTATGACTTGTGGGTCAAAGCAAAATATTTTATAAAGCACCAAAAATAATGTGTAAGCATTAGCGGTGATTTCTACAACAATTTTAAAAGATAAATTTATGAAATTAAATTGAGAAGCATATACATTAAAAAAATTTAGTTTTTTATGTGAGATTTATTGATATAATCAAGACCAAATACAACTTGATTTTAGGATGACATCCTTTTTTAACATTAAGGGGGTGTTTGGGAGAGCTTTTTGAAAGTTTTTTTGAAAAAAAAATGATTTTTTTTTATTTTTTTAAATTATTTTTTTATGTTTTTAGATAATTTTGATGTGCTGATGTCAAAAATAATTTTTTAAAAATAAAAAAACTTCATTTTGATGCATTTCTAAACGAAAAACACTTTTAAAAGCAACCGCAACCACACTTCTAAACAGGCATTAAGGCTACGACAAATTGGGCTATGATAAACTAGACCAATATTTAGAAACCCGGGTTAACCATAATATTCATAATCTAGGTTATAGACTCAATCCTAATAAGCTAACCCGATACAACAACTATCGTTTTCTTTTCTATTTTCATATATACTCTCTCAATGCCTTGTCATGCCTTCATTGAACTCAGGTTGGATAAAATTTAAAAGTTAGAAGAGAAATATGGACTAAATTGAAAGAAAAGGGCTTGTGCTCAGGTGTAATTAAAATAAGGACTCAATTGAGAAGCTCAAATATATTTATGGACCAAAATAAAATCAAATAAAAAAGGTTGGCATGTGAAAAACAAGCATCGAAATGTGAGAAGTGGTTATGATTTTTGAGTGGCATGTGAGGCACTATGTGGCCTTCAAAGACAACTTTTTTTGGTGTCATTGAAAGTATTCTTATCATACCTATTATGTCAAGGCAACACATGTATGGAATAGAGATCTGGTGTGATTTTAAAGACCATTTTTTCTCTTTTGTTTTCTCATTTTTTTTCTATCTTGTATCTCATGCATCAATTTTTTTTATTTAATATTGGATGAAAAAGGCCTTCTTGTTTTTGTTAATATTCAATTGCAGTCCTTTTATAAATGCATCAAAACATTTTTTTTATATATAAAATCAAGTGTCTATTAAATACCAAGTTTTTTTCTTACAAGACAAAAATTTCATACTAAGTTAAGTGAATGAGATTGACAATCTTGATCTCTAGTTAACCAATAAATAGGTAAAAAAAAACATGTGGATGAAAAACCAAACTTAAAGGATGACAAAAACAAGGTCTATGAACAAAGTATAACACCTATACAAATTGTTTTCTAGTCAATTATTATAACTATAATTATAATTGCTTTCTTTTCTTAATTATAACACTTAAGAATGGAAGGAGGACTTTTGCCATTGACCTATTTATATAAAGAGGTATACTAGATAGTTTGCTTATGCTTCACCATGAATTGGGCTAGTTTTTTTAAAAGCATAAACAATCAATACTTAAGTGTTGCAAGTGTATTTTTTTTTAAATAATAATAATGACTCAACATTATAGAAAGAGAACTAAAAAGAATAATGATTGTCAATCCTCAATAATCAAATTGTTGAAAGGTGACATTAGTAAAAGAAGAAGATCAATGGACCAAAAAAAGTCTAAAAACATACCAACAACCCCGAGTGATGAAATTGGAAAAACAATAATCAAGATTATGGATCAAATGATAAAATTAAAAATAAACTAAAAATGATAAAATATCTAAAAATCAGAATTAAAAATCAAAACATTAAGGATCAAACCTTAAATATCATTAAATATTAAATTGAAAACTCCTAAGGCCATAAATTCATAAGTATCCAAAACAAAAATAAAATCAAGAGAGTTAGGACAAAATGTGAAATAAATTAAAATCAAAATCAAAATGCATTATTTTAAAGTTGTACTTGATATGAAAGATTGACTCTTAATCTAAGGGATTCAGAGATTAGGTTGGGTTGGGTTTCAAAAGAAATGGAATAAAACCTAAAAAAATATTTTATTCTTATATTTAACCAATCAATTTATTTCATTTTAAAAGCAAGAACCTTGAGAGTTTTTTTGAAAATTTTAGGGACCAAGTAGTTTCCAAGTGAATATTCTAAACTCAAGTTTATCTCTCAAAACTTAAAGTTTTACACTTAGGATCAGCTGGGAAGCTCAATACAAAAAAAAAATCTTTTTAAAAGAGCAAGATCTAACAAAGAACATAAAAAACTAAGGTAATACATACCAATTTAATATCAAATGGTAAAAAAAATAATTTAATTTAGTTTAAAAAACCTATTTAAATGAGATAGATCTAGAAAAGATAAAAATAAAAGAAAACGAGGCAACATATGTGACTCTAAAAAGTGAAAAACCAAATTAAAAATGAAACAAAAAGAAAAAACAAAATGAAACAAAAAAATATATTAAAAAAAGAATAAAAAATCAAGCAAACTCGGATGAACCTCTTAACCCCAGGTTTATATCTCAAACTTGCAACTCATTAAGATCTAGAAATAGGATTAATCAAGAAGTCAACTCTCAATAAACTTAATGTTAAAATATAAAATTAAGCTAAAATAATCTTAAAAGATAATAAGTAAAAAAACTGAGGATGAAATTGAAAAATAAATTAATTCTATTAATCATTTTAAATTAAATAAATAGAAATTAAAAGAATGAAGATCAAATTAAACATATGTAAAATTCCATGTGGATGAAATTGAAAAAAAAAAGAATTTGATAAATTATTTCAAATAAAACAAATACTAATCAAAAGACTACGAATCAAATTTGAAAAAAAATAACTGAAAGGTTGCATTGAAGTTTTTAATGACCAAATTTAAAAGATAAAAATATCAATAGGGGATGAAATTGAATTTATTTTAATAAATTATTTTAAATAACAAAAAATTTATTAAAAGACTAGAAACCATATCATATGACAAAACTAATGAAAAGGATGTCTTGAGTTTTTTAGGGATAACATTCCTTTCTAGGATGAAAGAGAGAAGAAAAAAAAGGAAACAATTATTGATAGTAATGTAGAGGCACAAAAGAAAACACGCGTCACCTAGTCAGGTAGAGGATTTGATCTTGAAAGCTACCATTTGGCCATGAAAATTAGTTGTATGAACCACCACAAATTTGCTAGACCTCACACGCCTTCAAATTAATTATTTAAATAATATAATATAATTAGTAAAAGACTGAACAATCCCTTTCTCAATATTACTTTGTATATTTTCTTTTGTTTTTTAGGTAATTATCAAATTGAGAAGGAATTGTTGAGTCTTTTACTAATTATTTAATATTTGTTTTTCAATTTCTTATACCGCTGAATAGAAACATTAAACTAAAAATTCATATAAAGTGAGTAACTAGATAAAAAAAAAACTATATGCAGAAAATAAAAAACCATAAGACTGAATTACCCAAGATACCATTACACACCTGTCTCTTGTTATTTTAGGGTACATGTCATTTTGCTTTTAGGGCTAAAAATATTATTACATCGTGAAAGATAAATGTAAGAACCAATTTGCCGGAAGTAATCAAAAGACAAAAATATCCTTTTAAACAACAATTTTCAGCTTTATCAAGTTTGAGATCATAATAGTATAATACGATTCACATCGATGGTATTATTATAAGTCCAAAGCGTCTTTTTAGTGAATGGTCTTCACATGTAAAGTGTTGGAAATGATAACATGTTTTTAATAATCTATACAATTATAACATCGTAAAGACAAGTGGAGGGTCAGGTTTCTAGAAGGTGATGCTGTCTGCATTCTTCACAGTTCGTCTTAACCCCTGTAAACGAATATACGAAATCCACGGGGTTTTGTCGTCAAGAAAGTATCAGCAAATCACTGCGAGTTGCCCCTGTTTCACTCTTCTCTGTTTCTCTTTCTGACGAAGCCTCGACGACAATATTGCGATGTATCTACGAGGAGGATGAGGCATGCAGGCCACTTGTTTTTCTTTTCTAATCCTCTAATTCGTGGAGCCTTGATTCACGGAGAACAAAACAAATGCTGTCCTGCTCCACCACAGTCAATACTCCATCTTCTCTGGCAATTTTATGTTCTAGATTGTTTCTCATATCCTAAAAATGAATGGCTGATATACATGACATCAATTAATGCATGGTTAATTAGATGTTAATCGTAAGTTAAGGCGAGAATTGCTGGACGTTGGCCATGATCATGACATTTTAACCAGTGGTGCTCTCTCTCTCTCTCTCTCTCTCTCTCTCCATAGTTTCGGTTACCTAATTAACCTAGGAAAATCAGACAGGTTCTTTCATGCTCTTTTTAAAAGACAAAAAATGGTAAGGGAATTATTTGAAGTCCAATTGATCCTCTGCTGCGGTGCTGGGCATGCAGGGAAGGGACACACCGATCAATGATTGCTCCTTGATCGATCGTCATGTCTAATTTCCTAAGAGTAAGTCAGTGGTAGTAGTGGTTGCTAGCACATTATAGTTTAAAGTTAAACGACAGAAGCCAGCCACGCATGGCATGACAACGGACGATGGAGATAGACTGGCTAGGGGCATGGGCTTCTAGAAGATATAGATTTAATTAATTAATTAAATGGGATAGCTAATGGAGATGTGTGTTTCCGAGTCCCATGTGGACCTGCCTGCACTCAAGTACAAGTGGGTAGGGCAGCTGATTAAAATCCTTGCGAAGTTTGGCTTGCACTCACCACTCACCACTCACCACCACCACTCACCACCACCACCACCACCACCAAGCTGAATATTATTCGGTCACAAATTACAATTCCACTCTCCTCTCCTCTCCTCTCTATAAAGCAACAACAGCCTTCATTCATTGCTAGTATTTGCTAACCCAACTCTCCAACTAAAGGCCATAGCTCTCTCTCTCTCTCTCTCTCTCTCTCTCTCTCTCTCTCTCTCTCTCTCTCTCTGCATGCCTGTATGTCCCTTCATATTTTACTACTACCACAACTTGCTGGCTAGTTAAATTACCCTGCATTTTCAAATCTTTTCTTTCTTTCAAGCAACCCCATTGAATTCAATTCAATTGAAACAAACACATTAAAAGCATTTTTTTTTAATGAATCGATAGTATTATTTGTAAGTAGAAAAGCATTAATCTGCAACCGGATCGACTTATCTCCGCTAATGTCCAGCTAGCTAGCAACTTCTTCTTCTTCTTCTTCTTCAAGTATTTTACTCCTTCATACAGAAAGACTTGTTGACTGTAGAAAATTGTTCACAAGGGAAAAAAAGAATGGAAGAACAAAAGACTAGTAGTATCAGACTACAAAAAGCAGTGGAAGACGATCAAAAGCAGCTGCAGCAACTGATTCCAGGCCTGCCAGATGAGATTGCTATGGAGTGCCTGGTGAAAGTCCCTTATCAATTCCATTCCAATATGAAATCAGTTTGCCACACTTGGCAACACTTGATTTCCCATCCTTCCTTCTATCAGCAAAGGCTCAAATCTGGCACTTCTGATCATCTTGTTTGCCTTGTCCAACCTCTTCCCCCAATAAAGGACACCACCACCACCACCACCACCACCACTGAAGATGATGACAATCCCCTTGATAGCAACAGCAGCTACAGCAATAAAACAACAAAAGACGAAGACAAGCAAGAGCAGCAGCGCATTCATAGCCCACCTCAGTATGCATTGAGCATTTACAATGCTACGCATAACACCTGGCAGAGGACAAGGCCTACAGAGGGATCAGGAATTCCTATGTTCTGCCAATGTTTAGCCCTTCCATCCTCTGGAAAACTACTTCTCTTAGGGGGTTGGGACCCCACTACTCTGGAGCCAGTCCCTCATGTATTCATCCTGGATTTCATTGGAACTACTGGAGCTGCCTGCAACTGGAGACGCGGAGCTTCAATGTCAGTTCCACGCTCTTTCTTCGCCTGTGCTGTCATCGGATCCTCAACAGTGTGCGTGGCGGGAGGCCATGATAGTCAGAAGAATGCATTACGATCTGCAGAAGTCTACGACGTTGAGACAGATCAATGGAAAATGTTGCCTGATATGATTGAAGAGAGGGATGAGTGCCAGGGACTGAGTTGGGAGGGCGATTCCAAGTTTTGGGTTGTGAGTGGATACGGCACAGAAAGCCAAGGGCAGTTCAGGTCTGATGCTGAGTTTTATGATCTCTATGCTGGGTGTTGGTCTAAGGTTGATGGGGTTTGGCCTTTTTCGAGTGCTAGCCCTAGAGGAGCCGCGGCTGCAGTTTATGCCAGCGGGGAGAAACACCAATGGTTGTGTTTCTTGGGAGGTGACCACCAGCGGCAGCAAAATAGAGTAGTCGTCGAGGTCAGTGACACCATTATACTGGAAATAGTCAGTTCAATTCCACTTCCAAATTGCATTACTGGAACAACCCCGTGTGTGACTACTTTTGATTATGTTGGCCATGGAGGGACTCGTAAAAACAAGCATCGGTTGTTTGTAATGAGTGGCGGTGGTGGCAGGGGATCATCAGCACTAGCTTGTGGCGGCTGTGATGGGGAAGGGGCATTCATCTCCGATGAAAATAGCAATGATGGCGCCATCAAGTGGAAGCACATCTATACTCCTGTGGGATTTTCTGGTTTTCCATACTCAGCTTCTTCTATCATAATCTGAGAATAGACGGCAAACCACATCTTTTTTCCATATGCACCGTGTAGCCAGTTAATTAGACATCACCTTCGAATATTTCTTTTCCTATGTCAAGTAAAAAATCTTGGATACAAGTTCAGTTCGCGAGCAAACATGCGATGACAGGATGTTAGAGCAGGAATGTTGGTGGTTACTTTTTTGTTACTATCATTACTACTGTGGTTTACTCCCAAACGCTAATTCATTCTTCAGGATCGAATACCACCATCGTCGAAAAACACACCTCCCGTGAATGGAGGGTGGCCTTGGGTAAATACTCCATCCTCTGGGCCAAACCAACAAAAAAAACAAGGAAATGTTTCATCGGCCCGATGAGATCTAATTCAATCATTTATCTTACAACATTTGCAATTATGTTAAATGTTTTTGACACCGTAAAAAAGGATTGAAAAGAATCATAAATATTTAGTGTACTCTCCACATGTTGAATCTAACATCTAAAAAGCAGTCGTGAATTGAAGCACGAGTGGAATATAACTCCTAATTGCACTGCAATAAGAGGTGACGAAGAAAAGGGTATACAGCCCCCCCAGTATAATTCATAGGACGTTACTAGTTTCCAATCCCTCGAATCAATTTCCATTTAAAGGAGTTGCCAGTCATCCTCGTTTAAGCAGCCCTCTGCATCATTCATAGTCATTACACCAAGGGAATCATCATCTCGGACCTCACTATTATCACGCTTTGATGATATATAGGAATTAGCCACTGTAAACAACGGGGCACCATTTGATTCGTCTGCCAGCTTGGATGCCAGTGAACAGAAATCATCAAAATCATCTGTCCACCAAAAAAAGTAAAAATGCCTAGTTAACAGGTTGCATCTGAAAAGCTAAAATGACAGAATCGTAAACCAGTATAATTTAACTAGCAACCTTTGTCTCGACAATAAAATCCAATTGCCAAGGATGAATCAATCAAGTCCAGAGGAATGTGCCGCACAACACTGCATGGATTATCAAAAACAATTAGCAAAGTCAAATAAATAAGCTGAAATAGGTAATTAAACAAGAAAATGAGTCCTTGGATAAGCTCACTCGCAATGGTAAGATGAAGTATTGGCCTCTACATCATCTCTGCTAAAATTGACCACCTGAAGACCCAAGCACCAACAAGAATAGATATTAATTTGAGCACAATCAACTCAATTGGTGGGAAGTGAACACCAATATCACTATTCAGCCTGATACAATTAGAATGAAATAAAAAAGAGAATGGGCACAAAGATGTCATGAGACACCAGTTTAGGATGGGAAAAAATGCTTCTCAATCTTAGCAAACCACTTTTTAAGGTTAAAAAAACTCTAAATGACAGATATTGAATGATTGGAAGAGGAACCTCTTGTGGCTTATGCAAAAGCCAACTGAAAAGAGAGACATAATATACACTGTGTAGGACAGGACTACGAGAAAGGAAAGAGGGAGAGGGAGGAAAAAAGGGGCAGAGGAATAAAGGGGGAGATAAAGAGAAAGATGAACAGACATAAGAAGAAAAATGGAAAACTCAATTATCAATAACCATTCCAGTTACCTCAAAATAGTAGACTGGTGCTTTTATACAGGCACCTTAACCTAATGAAACCCTAATAAAAAATATAAGATATCATAAAATCCTAATTCCACACACACACAAAAATCCCTACTAACTATCTTAATAACCAAAAATAACTAGATTCACTAAATAGCATAGAATAACATCATCCAATTTTCTTCCATCAGTTAGCTCAACATTGTAAAGCAGTGAAGTTATCTACATTACCCTATATGCCGCAGAAATCAAATGAATTGCTAAAAAAATGCAATTAAATGCAACAAATTCAGATTAAAAATAAATCAAAACTGGTTTGACTTGAATGCTGCAATGAACTTCAATGGCTCACACATACCGAGATCTTTAAATGCATTGACCACTAATTAGCTCCAAATATATCAAAAGAGCTAAAGTTAGATTTGTTAGAGCCATGTTCCTTTCCCTAAGGCTTACCTCATCCTCCATCCTCTAACTAAGTTGACAGACTAATATGAAGGTGACAGTAAGAAACTGTTTTTCTTCTTGATTTTCTGTATATGGGTCTGTAAATCACAAAAAATATACAGATGATGGTTGAAGATTAAGAGGCATCAACTCCTAAGACTAAGTAACATGATCAACATGGAGAGGCTAGTGTTTTATCACGCAAATATGAAACGCATTTGGCACACAGTCTAGGACACTGCTATATACTTATGGTAAGATGTTAACCACAAATTGGTGCATCAGACTTTTGGCACTGTTTAACTTCAACTACCTTTCAGATTCATATCAACCCTGTCCTTTCCATTTAGGATCAAATGCATGCTCCTCCGCTGTCTTGCTTCTCTCTCTTGGTTTAGGTGTACCCTATATTAGTTTGTCTAAATGCTTGTTCTGAATAGCAGTCATAATTCCTGGTTTAATTGTCATATTTGGAGGGATAACACCAGCAAGCATTCAAAATTCATCGCAATGAAAGGGAAGCAAATGTTGTAGGTAGTAATGTTTCATTTTGAAACTAAAAGAAGCATCTATAACCTCATTAAACAGATTGGAAATTCAAGCGAGGTATACAGATTCAATTTCTGGTATATCATCACTATGCACTGAAGTAAGAAATAGAAAATTATTCCCATAAAATTATGGAATGACAGTATTGAGTAAATTAGTCATATACAATATGTGATGATAGATAGATCAGAAATAATTATGATTTACCAGCTGAACTTCATGTGGATCAAGATAAAAAGCATTCTCCTCTTGCACACCAACAATGTAAGTTGAAGCACCAGGTTTCCCACCCAAAATTCCAAGGCTTTGGGGAAAGGTGAACGTTGCCTGCAGGGATGGAATATACCTGAAGCAGTTTAAATTCCAACTGGTTAACAAGCATGACAATACACTTAATACAAATCCAAAATAAGGTTACATTCGAGAATTAAGGAGGTGAATAATAAGTAATTTGGTTCTTTATTTTTTAAAGTTGAATCATATGGTGCATTTTTCTGATTCCCTGCACAAATGTTGTGCAAACTCATGCAAAACTGACTTACACAAATAAAACAGGATCATCTTATTGAACCTTTCCGCTTTAGAAAATGCAGGACCGCACCTTTTCCAATGCAGCACCACACCTTTTCCATATATATATATATATATATATATATATATATATATATATAAAATAGAAATCATGGAATACATTTTCAGCCTATCACTAGATAAAAGGTTTGATCGTGAACTTCTTCTAGCATATAAATGCTCAATGACATCCCCAGGGTTTGAAGTATTGATATTTATTTGAGCAAGACAGTTAAGATAGTGAATATTTAACTCGATGACTCACATTAGTTGCACTATTACACTTATATCAAAGGCTCCCCAGAAACATCCTCATCCAGCCTACCAGGTCTAATAGAATCAGTATGTTTTCATGGAAACCTAACAAGACTCTGGTAAGGCACAAAATATTCAGCTGTTCTTAGCCCTTAAATGGTGAGACGCTGCATCACAGGTCATGATTCATGAATACAATGGATGTTCCTTAGTTTGATCACTAAGAAAGCAACAAATTAAACCAAACCAGATAAACAGGGCAACAGAGCAAGATGAAGTTCTGCATATCAAATATAATTTGCATCAAAACAAAGCAAATCAAATTCCCAGCTCAAGCAATGATGCCTTCAATAGGAAAGATACATGTAGAACATGATCACAGACCTTGGATTTATTTTGTCAAGCCCGAGAACCAAAGGAACCAATAGAAGAATCGGCGTCCAATCTTCTTGACCTTTAGAAAACTCTGAACAATGTTTAGCAGCATCTTCAATGCTGAGAACTGGAGCTCCCCCTCGCTCCCCATCTTCACAACCAGAAACAACATAAACAGCCATCGGAAGTGTCTGGTATTCAAGATTGGTTTCCTCTCTCTTAGAGCGGGCTAGAGATTCCCATGAGCGGCACATGGCATAAGGGCCTACCCATGATCCAGCTGCAAGTCCATAAGCCTTTCCAGCTTGAAGAAGATTGTGAATAGAGAAAGCCGAAGCCTCTGAATCACCAAAAAGATGCAAGATCTCAACATATTCTCGATCCAATGGCTGCATAATTAAATGTGAAGGATGAAACATGATCCATGGTAGTGTAAGAAGATCAGATTCATCTTTGATTCATCGTTGAATGATGGGAAAAAAATTCATAAGAGTTAAAATTCCATAGGTTCACCTTGTCCAATGGTTTTCTCCAAGATCTCCCTAATTGATGAAAAAGCAATGCCTGCAAATGACCAATGGCAAACATCATAACAAAATCTATAAAGACAACGGACAGAAAGTTAACTGAAATAATTGAATATCATAAAAGAAAGTATTGATCTGAGAAATGCAGCAGCAATATACCTGAGCGACAAGCATCTGACTACTTCGAAGCATACAACCCCAGTTTACATCACTTGTAAGTTTTGAATCTTCAATCATATCAAAACCTACAAATGAGCAATTCATGATAATCCCCCATAATTATAAATGCCATGCTGCTAAAGATTTACTTGAAGATAGGCTGAAATGAATAAATAGTCATAACACAAACCTTTTCTATAAGTGATTAGAATTCGTGATGAAAAATCACGATGAAATGCAGCTAAGGCATTGGTAGCATCTGCATTTCCAGAAGAGTCATCTTGTGAAATCTTGTAGCATGCTCCTAGAAGCCATATGTCACTAGTTGTGTTAGATATCCCTGTCTTGCTTGTCCCTAATACACGCTCTTGAATTCTCCGCATTGTGCCACCTGCCATAATTGTCTTCACAGGTGACGTCCAACCATTACTGTGTCTAATATGAGGTGCTTTATTTTGACTAGTTGAAGATGATTTGTGATATATATCAAAGACCGAGAAAGCAGATGCAAAGAAGCTTGACCACAAAGAAGGCTTGGAAAACTTAGTGTCGGTGGACCCTGGTTCTGAAGAATCAGATATGAAAGAACTCTTTGGGGTGTCAGTTGTAGAAGTTTTAGATGGAGAAATAATCCCCCTATCATGAAAACCCTTCATTACCTAGTCATGGAGCAGCATGGAGCACTAGAAACGTCTAATAGATGCAGCCAGAGTGTTGTCGATAATCCAAAGAGAAACAGAAACCGTGTAGCTGAAGCATAAAAATATGCACATAGCAAAGTTAAAATATGCACATCCACATGTGTAAGTAAAATAAATTGATAAATCAGAGAGGATTGTTGTCACGCCATACAATTGAAGAGAAGGTAGACGCAATCAATGGCCATTTGATGTGCAAACTTTTGAACAACTCAATCAATGACACAATTTTGGCTGTGTTTGAAAATGCATTTGAAAAGCCTTTTGAAAGTGCGTTTGGGCAGATAAAGTATCAAATTGATGCCTTTTCAGTGCTTTTGGATGATTTTGATATGAAAAGTCGAAACCAAAAAAAATGACCCAAAAATCATAAACTCCCGAGTCTAATCTAAACCTAACCTCGTAGATAGGAAGGGCTTAAACGAAAAGGGAAATTATATAAAAAGAAATAAGCATCCCTCAGTTTGAGATTTCATGCAATGCATTGGTTTCCGAATTATCTGACCGATTGATGTTTATAATTCACATTTTTTTTTATATAATAATAATAAAACTACGATTGATTGATTCAAAAACAAATCTAGCTAACTTCATCATCCAAATAATACCGACCCTGACTGTGCTGGCACACACAATCAATCTTATAATAGAGCATTCAAGAGAAAAAAATGCAACAAAAAACACTAAACAAGTAATTCTTCATATATAAGATAAAGATGGATCTAAATCCAGAGCAAATCATGAAAAAAGAAAAGCCAACCGTAATAATTCATT
>CM045909.1:0-27500 GCA_025169955.1 Salix arbutifolia
TTTTGATGGGTATTAGCCTTAGATTTCTGACCTGTTTGGTCTTGTCATATCCAAGCCCATTTTATTTGCTATTAGCCTTAAAATTTATGGGTAATAGCCTTGGATTTTGGGAAATATTGATCCTGACTTGACTAGCCCAATTTCGATGGGTATTAGCCTTAGATTTCTGACCTGTTTGGTCTTGTCATATCCAAGCCCATTTTAGTTGGTATTAGCCTTAAAATTTATGGGTAATAGCCTTGGATTTTGGAAATATTGATCCTGACTTGACTAGCCCAATTTCGATGGGTATTAGCCTTAGATTTCTGACCTGTTTGGTCTTGTCATATCCAAGCCCATTTTAGTTTGCTATTAGCCTTAAAATTTATGGGTAATAGCCTTGGATTTTGGGAAATATTGATCCTGACTTGACTAGCCCAATTTCGATGGGTATTAGCCTTAGATTTCTGACCTGTTTGGTCTTGTCATATCCAAGCCCATTTTAGTTGGTATTAGCCTTAAAATTTATGGGTAATAGCCTTGGATTTTGGGAAATATTGATCCTGACTTGACTAGCCCAATTTCGATGGGTATTAGCCTTAGATTTCTGACCTGTTTGGTCTTGTCATATCCAAGCCCATTTTAGTTGGTATTAGCCTTAAAATTTATGGGTAATAGCCTTGGATTTTGGGAAATATTGATCCTGACTTGACTAGCCCAATTTCGATGGGTATTAGCCTTAGATTTCTGACCTGTTTGGTCTTGTCATATCCAACCCCATTTTATTTGCTATTAGCCTTAAAATTTATGGGTAATAGCCTTGGATTTTGGGAAATATTGATCCTGACTTGACTAGCCCAATTTCGATGGGTATTAGCCTTAGATTTCTGACCTGTTTGGTCTTGTCATATCCAAGCCCATTTTAGTTGGTATTAGCCTTAAAATTTATGGGTAATAGCCTTGGATTTTGGGAAATATTGATCCTGACTTGACTAGCCCAATTTCGATGGGTATTAGCCTTAGATTTCTGACCTGTTTGGTCTTGTCATATCCAAGCCCATTTTAGTTGGTATTAGCCTTAAAATTTATGGGTAATAGCCTTGGATTTTGGGAAATATTGATCCTGACTTGACTAGCCCAATTTCGATGGGTATTAGCCTTAGATTTCTGACCTGTTTGGTCTTGTCATATCCAAGCCCATTTTAGTTGGTATTAGCCTTAAAATTTATGGGTAATAGCCTTGGATTTTGGGAAATATTGATCCTGACTTGACTAGCCCAATTTCGATGGGTATTAGCCTTAGATTTCTGACCTGTTTGGTCTTGTCATATCCAAGCCCATTTTAGTTGGTATTAGCCTTAAAATTTATGGGTAATAGCCTTGGATTTTGGGAAATATTGATCCTGACTTGACTAGCCCAATTTCGATGGGTATTAGCCTTAGATTTCTGACCTGTTTGGTCTTGTCATATCCAAGCCCATTTTAGTTGGTATTAGCCTTAAAATTTATGGGTAATAGCCTTGGATTTTGGGAAATATTGATCCTGACTTGACTAGCCCAATTTCGATGGGTATTAGCCTTAGATTTCTGACCTGTTTGGTCTTGTCATATCCAAGCCCATTTTAGTTGGTATTAGCCTTAAAATTTATGGGTAATAGCCTTGGATTTTGGGAAATATTGATCCTGACTTGACTAGCCCAATTTCGATGGGTATTAGCCTTAGATTTCTGACCTGTTTGGTCTTGTCATAGCCAAGCCCATTTTAGTTGCTATTAGCCTTAAAATTTATGGGTAATAGCCTTGGATTTTGGGAAATATTGATCCTGACTTGACTAGCCCAATTTCGATGGGTATTAGCCTTAGATTTCTGACCTGTTTGGTCTTGTCATATCCAAGCCCATTTTAGTTGGTATTAGCCTTAAAATTTATGGGTAATAGCCTTGGATTTTGGGAATATTGATCCTGACTTGACTAGCCCAATTTCGAATGGGTATTAGCCTTAGATTTCTGACCTGTTTGGTCTTGTCATATCCAAGCCCATTGTAGTTGCTATTAGCCTTAAAATTTATGGGTAATAGCCTTGGATTTTGGGAAATATTGATCCTGACTTGACTAGCCCAATTTCGATGGGTATTAGCCTTAGATTTCTGACCTGTTTGGTCTTGTCATATCCAACCCCATTTTATTTGCTATTAGCCTTAAAATTTATGGGTAATAGCCTTGGATTTTGGGAAATATTGATCCTGACTTGACTAGCCCAATTTCGATGGGTATTAGCCTTAGATTTCTGACCTGTTTGGTCTTGTCATATCCAAGCCCATTGTAGTTGGTATTAGCCTTAAAATTTATGGGTAATAGCCTTGGATTTTGGGAATATTGATCCTGACTCGAGTAGCCCAATTTCGATGGGTATTAGCCTTAGATTTCTGACCTGTTTGGTCTTGTCATATCCAACCCATTTTATTTGCTATTAGCCTTAAAATTTATGGGTAATAGCCTTGGATTTTGGGAAATATTGATCCTGACTTGACTAGCCCAATTTCGATGGGTATTAGCCTTAGATTTCTGACCTGTTTGGTCTTGTCATATCCAACCCCATTTTATTTGCTATTAGCCTTAAAATTTATGGGTAATAGCCTTGGATTTTGGGAAATATTGATCCTGACTTGACTAGCCCAATTTCGATGGGTATTAGCCTTAGATTTCTGACCTGTTTGGTCTTGTCATATCCAAGCCCATTTAGTTGCTATTAGCCTTAAAATTTATGGGTAATAGCCTTGGATTTTGGGAAATATTGATCCTGACTTGACTAGCCCAATTTCGATGGGTATTAGCCTTAGATTTCTGACCTGTTTGGTCTTGTCATATCCAACCCATTTTATTTGCTATTAGCCTTAAAATTTATGGGTAATAGCCTTGGATTTTGGGAAATATTGATCCTGACTTGACTAGCCCAATTTCGATGGGTATTAGCCTTAGATTTCTGACCTTTTGGTCTTATCATATCGTAGCCTTTCATTCTAGATTTCTGACCTGTTTGGTCTCATATCCAACCCCATTTTATTTGCTATTAGCCTTAAAATTTATGGGTAATAGCCTTGGATTTTGGGAAATATTGATCCTGACTTGACTAGCCCAATTTCGATGGGTATTAGCCTTAGATTTCTGACCTGTTTGGTCTTGTCATATCCAACCCCATTTTATTTGCTATTAGCCTTAAAATTTATGGGTAATAGCCTTGGATTTTGGGAAATATTGATCCTGACTTGACTAGCCCAATTTCGATGGGTATTAGCCTTAGATTTCTGACCTGTTTGGTCTTGTCATATCCAACCCCATTTTATTTGCTATTAGCCTTAAAATTTATGGGTAATAGCCTTGGATTTTGGGAAATATTGATCCTGACTTGACTAGCCCAATTTCGATGGGTATTAGCCTTAGATTTCTGACCTGTTTGGTCTTGTCATATCCAAGCCCATTTTAGTTGCTATTAGCCTTAAAATTTATGGGTAATAGCCTTGGATTTTGGGAATATTGATCCTGACTTGACTAGCCCAATTTCGATGGGTATTAGCCTTAGATTTCTGACCTGTTTGGTCTTGTCATATCCAACCCCATTTTATTTGCTATTAGCCTTAAAATTTATGGGTAATAGCCTTGGATTTTGGGAAATATTGATCCTGACTTGACTAGCCCAATTTCGATGGGTATTAGCCTTAGATTTCTGACCTGTTTGGTCTTGTCATATCCAACCCCATTTTATTTGCTATTAGCCTTAAAATTTATGGGTAATAGCCTTGGATTTTGGGAAATATTGATCCTGACTTGACTAGCCCAATTTCGATGGGTATTAGCCTTAGATTTCTGACCTATTTGGTCTGGTCTTATCCAACCCCATTTTATTTGCTTTTAGCCTTAAAATTTATGGGTAATAGCCGTGGATTTTAGGAAATATTGAAATCCTGACTTGACTAGCCATTTTCGATGGGTATTAGCCTTAGATTTCTGACTTGTTTGGTCTTGTCATATCCAACCCATTGTAGTTGGTATTAGCCTTAAAATTTATGGGTAATAGCCTTGGATTTTGGGAAATATTGATCCTGACTTGACTAGCCCAATTTCGATGGGTATTAGCCTTAGATTTCTGACCTGTTTGGTCTTGTCATATCCAACCCCATTTTATTTGCTATTAGCCTTAAAATTTATGGGTAATAGCCTTGGATTTTGGAAAATATTGATCCTGACTTGACTAGCCCAATTTCGATGGGTATTAGCCTTAGATTTTTGACCTGTTTGGTCTTGTCATATCCATCCCCATTTTATTTGCTATTAGCCTTAAAATTTATGGGTAATAGCCTTGGATTTTGGGAAATATTGATCCTGACTTGACTAGCCCAATTTCGATGGGTATTAGCCTTAGATTTCTGACCTGTTTGGTCTTGTCATATCCAACCCATTTTATTTGCTATTAGCCTTAAAATTTATGGGTAATAGCCTTGGATTTTGGGAAATATTGATCCTGACTTGACTAGCCCAATTTCGATGGGTATTAGCCTTAGATTTCTGACCTGTTTGGTCTTGTCATATCCAACCCCATTTTATTTGCTATTAGCCTTAAAATTTATGGGTAATAGCCTTGGATTTTGGGAAATATTGATCCTGACTTGACTAGCCCAATTTCGATGGGTATTAGCCTTAGATTTCTGACCTGTTTGGTCTTGTCATATCCAACCCCATTTTATTTGCTATTAGCCTTAAAATTTATGGGTAATAGCCTTGGATTTTGGGAAATATTGATCCTGACTTGACTAGCCCAATTTCGATGGGTATTAGCCTTAGATTTCTGACCTGTTTGGTCTTGTCATATCCAACCCCATTTTATTTGCTATTAGCCTTAAAATTTATGGGTAATAGCCTTGGATTTTGGGAATATTGATCCTGACTTGACTAGCCCAATTTCGATGGGTATTAGCCTTAGATTTCTGACCTGTTTGGTCTTGTCATATCCAACCCCATTTTATTTGCTATTAGCCTTAAAATTTATGGGTAATAGCCTTGGATTTTGGGAAATATTGATCCTGACTTGACTAGCCCAATTTCGATGGGTATTAGCCTTAGATTTCTGACCTGTTTGGTCTTGTCATATCCAACCCATTTTATTTGCTATTAGCCTTAAAATTTATGGGTAATAGCCTTGGATTTTGGGAAATATTGATCCTGACTTGACTAGCCCAATTTCGATGGGTATTAGCCTTAGATTTCTGACCTGTTTGGTCTTGTCATATCCAACCCATTTTATTTGCTATTAGCCTTAAAATTTATGGGTAATAGCCTTGGATTTTGGGAAATATTGATCCTGACTTGACTAGCCCAATTTCGATGGGTATTAGCCTTAGATTTCTGACCTGTTTGGTCTTGTCATATCCAACCCCATTTTATTTGCTATTAGCCTTAAAATTTATGGGTAATAGCCTTGGATTTTGGGAATATTGATCCTGACTTGACTAGCCCAATTTCGATGGGTATTAGCCTTAGATTTCTGACCTGTTTGGTCTTGTCATATCCAACCCCAATTTTTTTGCTATTAGCCTTAAAATTTATGGGTAATAGCCTTGGATTTTGGGAAATATTGATCCTGACTTGACTAGCCCAATTTCGATGGGTATTAGCCTTAGATTTCTGACCTGTTTGGTCTTGTCATATCCAACCCCATTTTATTTGCTATTAGCCTTAAAATTTATGGGTAATAGCCTTGGATTTTGGGAAATATTGATCCTGACTTGACTAGCCCAATTTCGATGGGTATTAGCCTTAGATTTCTGACCTGTTTGGTCTTGTCATATCCAACCCCATTTTTTTGCTATTAGCCTTAAAATTTATGGGTAATAGCCTTGGATTTTGGGAAATATTGATCCTGACTTGACTAGCCCAATTTCGATGGGTATTAGCCTTAGATTTCTGACCTGTTTGGTCTTGTCATATCCAACCCCATTTTATTTGCTATTAGCCTTAAAATTTATGGGTAATAGCCTTGGATTTTGGGAAATATTGATCCTGACTTGACTAGCCCAATTTCGATGGGTATTAGCCTTAGATTTCTGACCTGTTTGGTCTTGTCATATCCAACCCCATTTTATTTGCTATTAGCCTTAAAATTTATGGGTAATAGCCTTGGATTTTGGGAATATTGATCCTGACTTGACTAGCCCAATTTCGATGGGTATTAGCCTTAGATTTCTGACCTGTTTGGTCTTGTCATATCCAACCCATTTTATTTGCTATTAGCCTTAAAATTTATGGGTAATAGCCTTGGATTTTGGGAATATTGATCCTGACTTGACTAGCCCAATTTCGATGGGTATTAGCCTTAGATTTCTGACCTGTTTGGTCTTGTCATATCCAACCCCATTTTATTTGCTATTAGCCTTAAAATTTATGGGTAATAGCCTTGGATTTTGGGAAATATTGATCCTGACTTGACTAGCCCAATTTCGATGGGTATTAGCCTTAGATTTCTGACCTGTTTGGTCTTGTCATATCCAACCCCATTTTATTTGCTATTAGCCTTAAAATTTATGGGTAATAGCCTTGGATTTTGGGAAATATTGATCCTGACTTGACTAGCCCAATTTCGATGGGTATTAGCCTTAGATTTCTGACCTGTTTGGTCTTGTCATATCCAAGCCCATTGTAGTTGGTATTAGCCTTAAAATTTATGGGTAATAGCCTTGGATTTTGGGACATATTGATCCTGACTTGACTAGCCCAATTTCGATGGGTATTAGCCTTAGATTTCTGACCTGTTTGGTCTTGTCATATCCAACCCCATTTTATTTGCTATTAGCCTTAAAATTTATGGGTAATAGCCTTGGATTTTGGGAATATTGATCCTGACTTGACTAGCCCAATTTCGATGGGTATTAGCCTTAGATTTCTGACCTGTTTGGTCTTGTCATATCCAACCCCATTTTATTTGCTATTAGCCTTAAAATTTATGGGTAATAGCCTTGGATTTTGGGAAATATTGATCCTGACTTGACTAGCCCAATTTCGATGGGTATTAGCCTTAGATTTCTGACCTGTTTGGTCTTGTCATATCCAACCCCATTTTATTTGCTATTAGCCTTAAAATTTATGGGTAATAGCCTTGGATTTTGGGAAATATTGATCCTGACTTGACTAGCCCAATTTCGATGGGTATTAGCCTTAGATTTCTGACCTGTTTGGTCTTGTCATATCCAACCCCATTTTATTTGCTATTAGCCTTAAAATTTATGGGTAATAGCCTTGGATTTTGGGAAATATTGATCCTGACTTGACTAGCCCAATTTCGATGGGTATTAGCCTTAGATTTCTGACCTGTTTGGTCTTGTCATATCCAACCCCATTTTATTTGCTATTAGCCTTAAAATTTATGGGTAATAGCCTTGGATTTTGGGAAATATTGATCCTGACTTGACTAGCCCAATTTCGATGGGTATTAGCCTTAGATTTCTGACCTGTTTGGTCTTGTCATATCCAACCCCATTTTATTTGCTATTAGCCTTAAAATTTATGGGTAATAGCCTTGGATTTTGGGAAATATTGATCCTGACTTGACTAGCCCAATTTCGATGGGTATTAGCCTTAGATTTCTGACCTGTTTGGTCTTGTCATATCCAACCCATTTTATTTGCTATTAGCCTTAAAATTTATGGGTAATAGCCTTGGATTTTGGGAATATTGATCCTGACTTGACTAGCCCAATTTCGATGGGTATTAGCCTTAGATTTCTGACCTGTTTGGTCTTGTCATATCCAACCCCATTTTATTTGCTATTAGCCTTAAAATTTATGGGTAATAGCCTTGGATTTTGGGAAATATTGATCCTGACTTGACTAGCCCAATTTCGATGGGTATTAGCCTTAGATTTCTGACCTGTTTGGTCTTGTCATATCCAACCCCATTTTATTTGCTATTAGCCTTAAAATTTATGGGTAATAGCCTTGGATTTTGGGAAATATTGATCCTGACTTGACTAGCCCAATTTATGGGTATTAGCCTTAGATTTCTGACCTGTTTGGTCTTGCCTCATTATGTAGTTTCTGACCTGTTTGGTCATATCCAACCCCATTTTATTTGCTATTAGCCTTAAAATTTATGGGTAATAGCCTTGGATTTTGGGAAATATTGATCCTGACTTGACTAGCCCAATTTCGATGGGTATTAGCCTTAGATTTCTGACCTGTTTGGTCTTGTCATATCCAACCCCATTTTATTAGCCTTGGGTAATTTTGGGAAATATTGATCCTGACTTGACTAGCCCAATTTCGATGGGTATTAGCCTTAGATTTCTGACCTGTTTGGTCTTGTCATATCCAACCCCATTTTATTTGCTATTAGCCTTAAAATTTATGGGTAATAGCCTTGGATTTTGGGAAATATTGATCCTGACTTGACTAGCCCAATTTCGATGGGTATTAGCCTTAGATTTCTGACCTGTTTGGTCTTGTCATATCCAACCCCATTTTATTTGCTATTAGCCTTAAAATTTATGGGTAATAGCCTTGGATTTTGGGAAATATTGATCCTGACTTGACTAGCCCAATTTCGATGGGTATTAGCCTTAGATTTCTGACCTGTTTGGTCTTGTCATATCCAACCCCATTTTATTTGCTATTAGCCTTAAAATTTATGGGTAATAGCCTTGGATTTTGGGAAATATTGATCCTGACTTGACTAGCCCAATTTCGATGGGTATTAGCCTTAGATTTCTGACCTGTTTGGTCTTGTCATATCCAACCCCATTTTATTTGCTATTAGCCTTAAAATTTATGGGTAATAGCCTTGGATTTTGGGAAATATTGATCCTGACTTGACTAGCCCAATTTCGATGGGTATTAGCCTTAGATTTCTGACCTGTTTGGTCTTGTCATATCCAACCCCATTTTATTTGCTATTAGCCTTAAAATTTATGGGTAATAGCCTTGGATTTTGGGAAATATTGATCCTGACTTGACTAGCCCAATTTCGATGGGTATTAGCCTTAGATTTCTGACCTGTTTGGTCTTGTCATATCCAACCCATTTTATTAGCCTTGGGTAATAGCCTTGGATGGGAAATATTGATCCTGACTTGACTAGCCCAATTTCGATGGGTATTAGCCTTAGATTTCTGACCTGTTTGGTCTTGTCATATCCAACCCCATTTTATTTGCTATTAGCCTTAAAATTTATGGGTAATAGCCTTGGATTTTGGGAAATATTGATCCTGACTTGACTAGCCCAATTTCGATGGGTATTAGCCTTAGATTTCTGACCTGTTTGGTCTTGTCATATCCAACCCATTTTATTTGCTATTAGCCTTAAAATTTATGGGTAATAGCCTTGGATTTTGGGAAATATTGATCCTGACTTGACTAGCCCAATTTCGATGGGTATTAGCCTTAGATTTCTGACCTGTTTGGTCTTGTCATATCCAACCCCATTTTATTTGCTATTAGCCTTAAAATTTATGGGTAATAGCCTTGGATTTTGGGAAATATTGATCCTGACTTGACTAGCCCAATTTCGATGGGTATTAGCCTTAGATTTCTGACCTGTTTGGTCTTGTCATATCCAACCCCATTTTATTTGCTATTAGCCTTAAAATTTATGGGTAATAGCCTTGGATTTTGGGAAATATTGATCCTGACTTGACTAGCCCAATTTCGATGGGTATTAGCCTTAGATTTCTGACCTGTTTGGTCTTGTCATATCCAACCCTATTTTATTTAGCCTTGGATTTTGGGAAATATTGATCCTGACTTGACTAGCCCAATTTCGATGGGTATTAGCCTTAGATTTCTGACCTGTTTGGTCTTGTCATATCCAACCCCATTTTATTTGCTATTAGCCTTAAAATTTATGGGTAATAGCCTTGGATTTTGGGAAATATTGATCCTGACTTGACTAGCCCAATTTCGATGGGTATTAGCCTTAGATTTCTGACCTGTTTGGTCTTGTCATATCCAACCCCATTTTATTTGCTATTAGCCTTAAAATTTATGGGTAATAGCCTTGGATTTTGGGAAATATTGATCCTGACTTGACTAGCCCAATTTCGATGGGTATTAGCCTTAGATTTCTGACCTGTTTGGTCTTGTCATATCCAACCCCATTTTATTTGCTATTAGCCTTAAAATTTATGGGTAATAGCCTTGGATTTTGGGAAATATTGATCCTGACTTGACTAGCCCAATTTCGATGGGTATTAGCCTTAGATTTCTGACCTGTTTGGTCTTGTCATATCCAACCCATTTTATTTGCTATTAGCCTTAAAATTTATGGGTAATAGCCTTGGATTTTGGGAAATATTGATCCTGACTTGACTAGCCCAATTTCGATGGGTATTAGCCTTAGATTTCTGACCTGTTTGGTCTTGTCATATCCAACCCCATTTTATTTGCTATTAGCCTTAAAATTTATGGGTAATAGCCTTGGATTTTGGGAAATATTGATCCTGACTTGACTAGCCCAATTTCGATGGGTATTAGCCTTAGATTTCTGACCTGTTTGGTCTTGTCATATCCAACCCCATTTTATTAGCCTTGGATTTTGGGAAATATTGATCCTGACTTGACTAGCCCAATTTCGATGGGTATTAGCCTTAGATTTCTGACCTGTTTGGTCTTGTCATATCCATCCCCATTTTATTTGCTATTAGCCTTAAAATTTATGGGTAATAGCCTTGGATTTTGGGAAATATTGATCCTGACTTGACTAGCCCAATTTCGATGGGTATTAGCCTTAGATTTCTGACCTGTTTGGTCTTGTCATATCCAACCCCATTTTATTTGCTATTAGCCTTAAAATTTATGGGTAATAGCCTTGGATTTTGGGAAATATTGATCCTGACTTGACTAGCCCAATTTATGGGTATTAGCCTTAGATTTCTGACCTGTTTGGTCTTATTAGCCTATGATTAGCCTTAGATTTCTGACCTGTTTGGTCTCATATCCAACCCCATTTTATTTGCTATTAGCCTTAAAATTTATGGGTAATAGCCTTGGATTTTGGGAAATATTGATCCTGACTTGACTAGCCCAATTTCGATTAGTATTAGCCTTAGATTTCTGACCTGTTTGGTCTTGTCATATCCAACCCCATTTTATTAGCCTTGGATTTTGGGAAATATTGATCCTGACTTGACTAGCCCAATTTCGATGGGTATTAGCCTTAGATTTCTGACCTGTTTGGTCTTGTCATATCCAACCCCATTTTATTTGCTATTAGCCTTAAAATTTAAGGGTAATAGCCTTGGATTTTGGGAAATATTGATCCTGACTTGACTAGCCCAATTTCGATGGGTATTAGCCTTAGATTTCTGACCTGTTTGGTCTTGTCATATCCAAGCCCATTGTAGTTCGTATTAGCCTTAAAATTTATGTGTAATAGCCTTGGATTTTGGGACATATTGATCCTGACTCGACTAGCCCAATTTCGATGGGTATTAGCCTTAGATTTTTGACTTGTTTGGTATTGTCATATCCAACCCCATTTTATTTGCTATTAGCCTTAAAATTTATGGGTAATAGCCTTGTATTTTGGGAAATATTGATCCTGACTTGACTAGCCCAATTTCGATTAGTATGAGCCTTAGATTTCTGACCTGTTTGGTCTTGTCATATCCAAGCCCATTTTATTAGCCTTGGATTTTGGGAAATATTGATCCTGACTAGACTAGCCCAATTTGGATGGGTATTAGCCTTAGATTTCTGACCTGTTTGGTCTTGTCATATCCAACCCCATTTTATTTGCTATTAGCCTTAAAATTTAAGGGTAATAGCCTTGGATTTTGGGAAATATTGATCCTGACTTGACTAGCCCAATTTCGATGGGTATTAGCCTTAGATTTCTGACCTGTTTGGTCTTATCATATCCAAGCCCATTATTAGTAGATTTCTGACCTGTTTGGTCTATATCCAACCCCATTTTATTTTCTATTAGCCTTAAAATTTATGGGTAATAGCCTTGGATTTTGGGAAATATTGATCCTGACTTGACTAGCCCAATTTCGATTAGTATTAGCCTTAGATTTCTGACCTGTTTGGTCTTGTCATATCCAACCCCATTTTATTAGCCTTGGATTTTGGGACATATTGATCCTGACTCGACTAGCCCAATTTCGATGGGTATTAGCCTTAGATTTTTGACTTGTTTGGTATTGTCATATCCAACCCCATTTTATTTGCTATTAGCCTTAAAATTTATGGGTAATAGCCTTGGATTTTGGGAAATATTGATCCTGACTTGACTAGCCCAATTTCGATTAGTATTAGCCTTAGATTTCTGACCTGTTTGGTCTTGTCATATCCAACCCCATTTTATTAGCCTTGGATTTTGGGAAATATTGATCCTGACTTGACTAGCCCAATTTCGATGGGTATTAGCCTTAGATTTCTGACCTGTTTGGTCTTGTCATATCCAACCCCATTTTATTTGCTATTAGCCTTAAAATTTAAGGGTAATAGCCTTGGATTTTGGGAAATATTGATCCTGACTTGACTAGCCCAATTTGGATGGGTATTAGCCTTAGATTTCTGACCTGTTTGGTCTTGTCATATCCAACCCCATTTTATTTGCTATTAGCCTTAAAATTTATGGGTAATAGCCTTGGATTTTGGGAAATATTGATCCTGACTTGACTAGCCCAATTTTAATGGGTATTAGCCTTAGATTTCTGACCTGTTTGGTCTTATCATATCGAGTAGTCCAATTTCGATGGGTATTAGCCTTAGATTTCTGACCTGTTTGGTCTGGTCATATCCAACCCCATTTTATTTGCTATTAGCCTTAAAATTTATGGGTAATAGCCTTGGATTTTGGGAAATATTGATCCTGACTTGACTAGCCCAATTTCGATTAGTATTAGCCTTAGATTTCTGACCTGTTTGGTCTTGTCATATCCAACCCCATTTTATTAGCCTTGGATTTTGGGAAATATTGATCCTGACTGACTAGCCCAATTTCGATGGGTATTAGCCTTAGATTTCTGACCTGTTTGGTCTTGTCATATCCAACCCCATTTTATTTGCTATTAGCCTTAAAATTTATGGGTAATAGCCTTGGATTTTGGGAAATATTGATCCTGACTTGACTAGCCCAATTTCGATGGGTATTAGCCTTAGATTTCTGACCTGTTTGGTCTTGTCATATCCAACCCCATTTTATTTGCTATTAGCCTTAAAATTTAAGGGTAATAGCCTTGGATTTTGGGAAATATTGATCCTGACTTGACTAGCCCAATTTTAATGGGTATTAGCCTTAGATTTCTGACCTGTTTGGTCTTATCATATCGAGTAGTCCAATTTCGATGGGTATTAGCCTTAGATTTCTGACCTGTTTGGTCTGGTCATATCCAACCCCATTTTATTTGCTATTAGCCTTAAAATTTATGGGTAATAGCCTTGGATTTTGGGAAATATTGATCCTGACTTGACTAGCCCAATTTCGATTAGTATTAGCCTTAGATTTCTGACCTGTTTGGTCTTGTCATATCCAACCCCATTTTATTAGCCTTGGATTTTGGGAAATATTGATCCTGACTTGACTAGCCCAATTTCGATGGGTATTAGCCTTAGATTTCTGACCTGTTTGGTCTTGTCATATCCAAGCCCATTTTATTATTAGCCTTGGGTAATTTTGGGAAATATTGATCCTGACTTGACTAGCCCAATTTCGATGGGTATTAGCCTTAGATTTCTGACCTGTTTGGTCTTGTCATATCCAAGCCCATTGTAGTTGGTATTAGCCTTAAAATTTATGGGTAATAGCCTTGGATTTTGGGACATATTGATCCTGACTCGACTAGCCCAATTTCGATGGGTATTAGCCTTAGATTTCTGACCTGTTTGGTCTTGTCATATCCAACCCCATTTTATTTGCTATTAGCCTTAAAATTTATGGGTAATAGCCTTGGATTTTGGGAAATATTGATCCTGACTTGACTAGCCCAATTTCGATGGGTATTAGCCTTAGATTTCTGACCTGTTTGGTCTTGTCATATCCAAGCCCATTGTAGTTGGTATTAGCCTTAAAATTTATGGGTAATAGCCTTGGATTTTGGGACATATTGATCCTGACTCGACTAGCCCAATTTCGATGGGTATTAGCCTTAGATTTCTGACCTGTTTGGTCTTGTCATATCCAACCCATTTTATTTGCTATTAGCCTTAAAATTTATGGGTAATAGCCTTGGATTTTGGGAAATATTGATCCTGACTTGACTAGCCCAATTTCGATGGGTATTAGCCTTAGATTTCTGACCTGTTTGGTCTTGTCATATCCAAGCCCATTTAGTTGGTATTAGCCTTAAAATTTATGGGTAATAGCCTTGGATTTTGGGAAATTGATCCTGACTTGACTAGCCCAATTTCGATGGGTATTAGCCTTAGATTTCTGACCTGTTTGGTCTTGTCATATCCAACCCATTTTATTTGCTATTAGCCTTAAAATTTATGGGTAATAGCCTTGGATTTTGGGAAATATTGATCCTGACTTGACTAGCCCAATTTCGATGGGTATTAGCCTTAGATTTCTGACCTGTTTGGTCTTGTCATATCCAACCCCATTTTATTTGCTATTAGCCTTAAAATTTATGGGTAATAGCCTTGGATTTTGGGAAATATTGATCCTGACTTGACTAGCCCAATTTCGATGGGTATTAGCCTTAGATTTCTGACCTGTTTGGTCTTGTCATATCCAAGCCCATTGTAGTTGGTATTAGCCTTAAAATTTATGGGTAATAGCCTTGGATTTTGGGACATATTGATCCTGACTTGACTAGCCCAATTTCGATGGGTATTAGCCTTAGATTTCTGACCTGTTTGGTCTTGTCATATCCAAGCCCATTTTAGTTGGTATTAGCCTTAAAATTTATGGGTAATAGCCTTGGATTTTGGGAAATATTGATCCTGACTTGACTAGCCCAATTTCGATGGGTATTAGCCTTAGATTTCTGACCTGTTTGGTCTTGTCATATCCAACCCATTTAGTTGGTATTAGCCTTAAAATTTATGGGTAATAGCCTTGGATTTTGGGACATATTGATCCTGACTCGACTAGCCCAATTTCGATGGGTATTAGCCTTAGATTTCTGACCTGTTTGGTCTTGTCATATCCAACCCCATTTTATTTGCTATTAGCCTTAAAATTTATGGGTAATAGCCTTGGATTTTGGGAAATATTGATCCTGACTTGACTAGCCCAATTTCGATGGGTATTAGCCTTAGATTTCTGACCTGTTTGGTCTTGTCATATCCAACCCCATTTTATTTGCTATTAGCCTTAAAATTTATGGGTAATAGCCTTGGATTTTGGGAAATATTGATCCTGACTTGACTAGCCCAATTTCGATGGGTATTAGCCTTAGATTTCTGACCTGTTTGGTCTTGTCATATCCAACCCCATTTTATTTGCTATTAGCCTTAAAATTTATGGGTAATAGCCTTGGATTTTGGGAAATATTGATCCTGACTTGACTAGCCCAATTTCGATGGGTATTAGCCTTAGATTTCTGACCTGTTTGGTCTTGTCATATCCAAGCCCCATTTTATTGCTATTAGCCTTAAAATTTATGGGTAATAGCCTTGGATTTTGGGAAATATTGATCCTGACTTGACTAGCCCAATTTCGATGGGTATTAGCCTTAGATTTCTGACCTGTTTGGTCTTGTCATATCCAACCCCATTTTATTATTAGCCTTGGGTAATTTTGGGAAATATTGATCCTGACTTGACTAGCCCAATTTCGATGGGTATTAGCCTTAGATTTCTGACCTGTTTGGTCTTGTCATATCCAACCCCATTTTATTTGCTATTAGCCTTAAAATTTATGGGTAATAGCCTTGGATTTTGGGAAATATTGATCCTGACTTGACTAGCCCAATTTCGATGGGTATTAGCCTTAGATTTCTGACCTGTTTGGTCTTGTCATATCCAACCCATTGTAGTTTGTATTAGCCTTAAAATTTATGGGTAATAGCCTTGGATTTTGGGAAATATTGATCCTGACTTGACTAGCCCAATTTCGATGGGTATTAGCCTTAGATTTCTGACCTGTTTGGTCTTGTCATATCCAAGCCCATTTTATTTGCTATTAGCCTTAAAATTTATGGGTAATAGCCTTGGATTTTGGGAAATATTGATCCTGACTTGACTAGCCCAATTTCGATGGGTATTAGCCTTAGATTTCTGACCTGTTTGGTCTTGTCATATCCAACCCCATTTTATTTGCTATTAGCCTTAAAATTTATGGGTAATAGCCTTGGATTTTGGGAAATATTGATCCTGACTTGACTAGCCCAATTTCGATGGGTATTAGCCTTAGATTTCTGACCTGTTTGGTCTTGTCATATCCAAGCCCCATTTTATTTGCTATTAGCCTTAAAATTTATGGGTAATAGCCTTGGATTTTGGGAAATATTGATCCTGACTTGACTAGCCCAATTTCGATGGGTATTAGCCTTAGATTTCTGACCTGTTTGGTCTTGTCATATCCAACCCCATTTTATTTGCTATTAGCCTTAAAATTTATGGGTAATAGCCTTGGATTTTGGGAAATATTGATCCTGACTTGACTAGCCCAATTTCGATGGGTATTAGCCTTAGATTTCTGACCTGTTTGGTCTTGTCATATCCAAGCCCATTTAGTTGGTATTAGCCTTAAAATTTATGGGTAATAGCCTTGGATTTTGGGACATATTGATCCTGACTCGACTAGCCCAATTTCGATGGGTATTAGCCTTAGATTTCTGACCTGTTTGGTCTTGTCATATCCAACCCATTTTAGTTGCTATTAGCCTTAAAATTTATGGGTAATAGCCTTGGATTTTGGGAAATATTGATCCTGACTTGACTAGCCCAATTTCGATGGGTATTAGCCTTAGATTTCTGACCTGTTTGGTCTTGTCATATCCAAGCCCATTTAGTTGGTATTAGCCTTAAAATTTATGGGTAATAGCCTTGGATTTTGGGAAATTGATCCTGACTCGACTAGCCCAATTTCGATGGGTATTAGCCTTAGATTTCTGACCTGTTTGGTCTTGTCATATCCAAGCCCCATTTTAGTTGGTATTAGCCTTAAAATTTATGGGTAATAGCCTTGGATTTTGGGAATATTGATCCTGACTTGACTAGCCCAATTTCGATGGGTATTAGCCTTAGATTTCTGACCTGTTTGGTCTTGTCATATCCAACCCATTTTATTTGCTATTAGCCTTAAAATTTATGGGTAATAGCCTTGGATTTTGGGAATATTGATCCTGACTCGACTAGCCCAATTTCGATGGGTATTAGCCTTAGATTTCTCACCTGTTTGGTCTTGTCATATCCAACCCCATTTTATTGCTATTAGCCTTAAAATTTATGGGTAATAGCCTTGGATTTTGGGAATATTGATCCTGACTTGACTAGCCCAATTTCGATGGGTATTAGCCTTAGATTTCTGACCTGTTTGGTCTTGTCATATCCAACCCCATTTTATTTGCTATTAGCCTTAAAATTTATGGGTAATAGCCTTGGATTTTGGGAAATATTGATCCTGACTTGACTAGCCCAATTTCGATGGGTATTAGCCTTAGATTTCTGACCTGTTTGGTCTTGTCATATCCAAGCCCATTTAGTTGGTATTAGCCTTAAAATTTATGGGTAATAGCCTTGGATTTTGGGAATATTGATCCTGACTTGACTAGCCCAATTTCGATGGGTATTAGCCTTAGATTTCTGACCTGTTTGGTCTTGTCATATCCAAGCCCATTTTAGTTGCTATTAGCCTTAAAATTTATGGGTAATAGCCTTGGATTTTGGGAAATATTGATCCTGACTTGACTAGCCCAATTTCGATGGGTATTAGCCTTAGATTTCTGACCTGTTTGGTCTTGTCATATCCAAGCCCATTTTATTGCTATTAGCCTTAAAATTTATGGGTAATAGCCTTGGATTTTGGGAATATTGATCCTGACTTGACTAGCCCAATTTCGATGGGTATTAGCCTTAGATTTCTGACCTGTTTGGTCTTGTCATATCCAAGCCCATTTTAGTTTATTAGCCTTAAAATTTATGGGTAATAGCCTTGGATTTTGGGAATATTGATCCTGACTTGACTAGCCCAATTTCGATGGGTATTAGCCTTAGATTTCTGACCTGTTTGGTCTTGTCATATCCAACCCATTTTATTGCTATTAGCCTTAAAATTTATGGGTAATAGCCTTGGATTTTGGGACATATTGATCCTGACTTGACTAGCCCAATTTCGATGGGTATTAGCCTTAGATTTCTGACCTGTTTGGTCTTGTCATATCCAACCCCATTTTATTTGCTATTAGCCTTAAAATTTATGGGTAATAGCCTTGGATTTTGGGAAATATTGATCCTGACTTGACTAGCCCAATTTCGATGGGTATTAGCCTTAGATTTCTGACCTGTTTGGTCTTGTCATATCCAAGCCCCATTTTATTGCTATTAGCCTTAAAATTTATGGGTAATAGCCTTGGATTTTGGGAATATTGATCCTGACTTGACTAGCCCAATTTCGATGGGTATTAGCCTTAGATTTCTGACCTGTTTGGTCTTGTCATATCCAACCCCATTTTATTTGCTATTAGCCTTAAAATTTATGGGTAATAGCCTTGGATTTTGGGAAATATTGATCCTGACTTGACTAGCCCAATTTCGATGGGTATTAGCCTTAGATTTCTGACCTGTTTGGTCTTGTCATATCCAAGCCCATTGTAGTTGGTATTAGCCTTAAAATTTATGGGTAATAGCCTTGGATTTTGGGAATATTGATCCTGACTTGACTAGCCCAATTTCGATGGGTATTAGCCTTAGATTTCTGACCTGTTTGGTCTTGTCATATCCAAGCCCATTTAGTTGGTATTAGCCTTAAAATTTATGGGTAATAGCCTTGGATTTTGGGACATATTGATCCTGACTCGACTAGCCCAATTTCGATGGGTATTAGCCTTAGATTTCTGACCTGTTTGGTCTTGTCATATCCAAGCCCATTTTAGTTGGTATTAGCCTTAAAATTTATGGGTAATAGCCTTGGATTTTGGGAAATATTGATCCTGACTCGACTAGCCCAATTTCGATGGGTATTAGCCTTAGATTTCTGACCTGTTTGGTCTTGTCATATCCAAGCCCATTTTATTTGCTATTAGCCTTAAAATTTATGGGTAATAGCCTTGGATTTTGGGACAATATTGATCCTGACTTGACTAGCCCAATTTCGATGGGTATTAGCCTTAGATTTCTGACCTGTTTGGTCTTGTCATATCCAAGCCCATTTTAGTTGGTATTAGCCTTAAAATTTATGGGTAATAGCCTTGGATTTTGGGACATATTGATCCTGACTCGACTAGCCCAATTTCGATGGGTATTAGCCTTAGATTTCTGACCTGTTTGGTCTTGTCATATCCAAGCCCATTTTATTTGCTATTAGCCTTAAAATTTATGGGTAATAGCCTTGGATTTTGGGAAATATTGATCCTGACTTGACTAGCCCAATTTCGATGGGTATTAGCCTTAGATTTCTGACCTGTTTGGTCTTGTCATATCCAACCCCATTTTATTTGCTATTAGCCTTAAAATTTATGGGTAATAGCCTTGGATTTTGGGAAATATTGATCCTGACTTGACTAGCCCAATTTCGATGGGTATTAGCCTTAGATTTCTGACCTGTTTGGTCTTGTCATATCCAAGCCCATTTTAGTTGGTATTAGCCTTAAAATTTATGGGTAATAGCCTTGGATTTTGGGAATATTGATCCTGACTTGACTAGCCCAATTTCGATGGGTATTAGCCTTAGATTTCTGACCTGTTTGGTCTTGTCATATCCAACCCCATTTTATTTGCTATTAGCCTTAAAATTTATGGGTAATAGCCTTGGATTTTGGGAAATATTGATCCTGACTTGACTAGCCCAATTTCGATGGGTATTAGCCTTAGATTTCTGACCTGTTTGGTCTTGTCATATCCAAGCCCATTGTAGTTGGTATTAGCCTTAAAATTTATGGGTAATAGCCTTGGATTTTGGGACATATTGATCCTGACTCGACTAGCCCAATTTCGATGGGTATTAGCCTTAGATTTCTGACCTGTTTGGTCTTGTCATATCCAACCCATTTTATTTGCTATTAGCCTTAAAATTTATGGGTAATAGCCTTGGATTTTGGGAAATATTGATCCTGACTTGACTAGCCCAATTTCGATGGGTATTAGCCTTAGATTTCTGACCTGTTTGGTCTTGTCATATCCAAGCCCATTTTAGTTGGTATTAGCCTTAAAATTTATGGGTAATAGCCTTGGATTTTGGGACAATTGATCCTGACTCGACTAGCCCAATTTCGATGGGTATTAGCCTTAGATTTCTGACCTGTTTGGTCTTGTCATATCCAAGCCCATTGTAGTTGGTATTAGCCTTAAAATTTATGGGTAATAGCCTTGGATTTTGGGAAATATTGATCCTGACTTGACTAGCCCAATTTCGATGGGTATTAGCCTTAGATTTCTGACCTGTTTGGTCTTGTCATATCCAAGCCCATTTTATTGGTATTAGCCTTAAAATTTATGGGTAATAGCCTTGGATTTTGGGAATATTGATCCTGACTCGACTAGCCCAATTTCGATGGGTATTAGCCTTAGATTTCTGACCTGTTTGGTCTTGTCATATCCAACCCCATTTTATTTGCTATTAGCCTTAAAATTTATGGGTAATAGCCTTGGATTTTGGGAAATATTGATCCTGACTTGACTAGCCCAATTTCGATGGGTATTAGCCTTAGATTTCTGACCTGTTTGGTCTTGTCATATCCAAGCCCATTTTATTTGCTATTAGCCTTAAAATTTATGGGTAATAGCCTTGGATTTTGGGAATATTGATCCTGACTTGACTAGCCCAATTTCGATGGGTATTAGCCTTAGATTTCTGACCTGTTTGGTCTTGTCATATCCAAGCCCATTTTATTTGCTATTAGCCTTAAAATTTATGGGTAATAGCCTTGGATTTTGGGAATATTGATCCTGACTTGACTAGCCCAATTTCGATGGGTATTAGCCTTAGATTTCTGACCTGTTTGGTCTTGTCATATCCAAGCCCATTTTAGTTGGTATTAGCCTTAAAATTTATGGGTAATAGCCTTGGATTTTGGGAATATTGATCCTGACTTGACTAGCCCAATTTCGATGGGTATTAGCCTTAGATTTCTGACCTGTTTGGTCTTGTCATATCCAAGCCCATTTTATTTGCTATTAGCCTTAAAATTTATGGGTAATAGCCTTGGATTTTGGGAAATATTGATCCTGACTTGACTAGCCCAATTTCGATGGGTATTAGCCTTAGATTTCTGACCTGTTTGGTCTTGTCATATCCAAGCCCATTGTAGTTGGTATTAGCCTTAAAATTTATGGGTAATAGCCTTTGATTTTGGGACATATTGATCCTGACTCGACTAGCCCAATTTCGATGGGTATTAGCCTTAGATTTCTGACCTGTTTGGTCTTGTCATATCCAAGCCCATTTTATTTGCTATTAGCCTTAAAATTTATGGGTAATAGCCTTGGATTTTGGGACATATTGATCCTGACTTGACTAGCCCAATTTCGATGGGTATTAGCCTTAGATTTCTGACCTGTTTGGTCTTGTCATATCCATCCCCATTTTATTTGCTATTAGCCTTAAAATTTATGGGTAATAGCCTTGGATTTTGGGAAATATTGATCCTGACTTGACTAGCCCAATTTCGATGGGTATTAGCCTTAGATTTCTGACCTGTTTGGTCTTGTCATATCCAACCCCATTTTATTTGCTATTAGCCTTAAAATTTATGGGTAATAGCCTTGGATTTTGGGAAATATTGATCCTGACTTGACTAGCCCAATTTCGATGGGTATTAGCCTTAGATTTCTGACCTGTTTGGTCTTGTCATATCCAACCCCATTTTATTTGCTATTAGCCTTAAAATTTATGGGTAATAGCCTTGGATTTTGGGAAATATTGATCCTGACTTGACTAGCCCAATTTCGATGGGTATTAGCCTTAGATTTCTGACCTGTTTGGTCTTGTCATATCCAAGCCCATTTTAGTTGCTATTAGCCTTAAAATTTATGGGTAATAGCCTTGGATTTTGGGACATATTGATCCTGACTTGACTAGCGCAATTTCGATGGGTATTAGCCTTAGATTTCTGACCTGTTTGGTCTTGTCATATCCAATCCCATTTTATTTGCTATTAGCCTTAAAATTTATGGGTAATAGCCTTGGATTTTGGGAAATATTGATCCTGACTTGACTAGCCCAATTTCGATGGGTATTAGCCTTAGATTTCTGACCTGTTTGGTCTTGTCATATCCAAGCCCATTGTAGTTGGTATTAGCCTTAAAATTTATGGGTAATAGCCTTGGATTTTGGGACATATTGATCCTGACTCGACTAGCCCAATTTCGATGGGTATTAGCCTTAGATTTCTGACCTGTTTGGTCTTGTCATATCCAAGCCCATTTTATTTGGTATTAGCCTTAAAATTTATGGGTAATAGCCTTGGATTTTGGGACATATTGATCCTGACTTGACTAGCCCAATTTCGATGGGTATTAGCCTTAGATTTCTGACCTGTTTGGTCTTGTCATATCCAAGCCCAATTTAGTTGGTATTAGCCTTAAAATTTATGGGTAATAGCCTTGGATTTTGGTGAATATTGATCCTGACTTGACTAGGCCAATTTCGATTAGTATTAGCCTTAGATTTCTGACCTGTTTGGTCTTGTCATATCCAACCCATTTTATTTGCTATTAGCCTTAAAATTTATGGGTAATAGCCTTGGATTTTGGGAAATATTGATCCTGACTTGACTAGCCCAATTTCGATGGGTATTAGCCTTAGATTTCTGACCTGTTTGGTCTTGTCATATCCAAGCCCATTGTAGTTGTATTAGCCTTAAAATTTATGGGTAATAGCCTTGGATTTTGGGACATATTGATCCTGACTTGACTAGCCCAATTTCGATGGGTATTAGCCTTAGATTTCTGACCTGTTTGGTCTTGTCATATCCAAGCCCATTTTAGTTGGTATTAGCCTTAAAATTTATGGGTAATAGCCTTGGATTTTGGGACATATTGATCCTGACTCGACTAGCCCAATTTCGATGGGTATTAGCCTTAGATTTCTGACCTGTTTGGTCTTGTCATATCCAACCCCATTTTATTTGCTATTAGCCTTAAAATTTATGGGTAATAGCCTTGGATTTTGGGAAATATTGATCCTGACTTGACTAGCCCAATTTCGATGGGTATTAGCCTTAGATTTCTGACCTGTTTGGTCTTGTCATATCCAAGCCCATTTTAGTTGGTATTAGCCTTAAAATTTATGGGTAATAGCCTTGGATTTTGGAAATATTGATCCTGACTTGACTAGCCCAATTTCGATGGGTATTAGCCTTAGATTTCTGACCTGTTTGGTCTTGTCATATCCAAGCCCATTGTAGTTGTATTAGCATTAAAATTTATGGGTAATAGCCTTGGATTTTGGGACATATTGATCCTGACTCGACTAGCCCAATTTCGATGGGTATTAGCCTTAGATTTCTGACCTGTTTGGTCTTGTCATATCCAAGCCCATTTTAGTTGGTATTAGCCTTAAAATTTATGGGTAATAGCCTTGGATTTTGGGACATATTGATCCTGACTCGAGTAGCCCAATTTGATGGGTATTAGCCTTAGATTTCTGACCTGTTTGGTCTTGTCATATCCAACCCATTTAGTTTGCTATTAGCCTTAAAATTTATGGGTAATAGCCTTGGATTTTGGGAATATTGATCCTGACCTGACTAGCCCAATTTCGATGGGTATTAGCCTTAGATTTCTGACCTGTTTGGTCTTGTCATATCCAAGCCCATTGTAGTTGGTATTAGCCTTAAAATTTATGGGTAATAGCCTTGGATTTTGGGACATATTGATCCTGACTCGACTAGCCCAATTTCGATGGGTATTAGCCTTAGATTTCTTACCTGTTTGGTCTTGTCATATCCAACCCATTTTATTTGCTATTAGCCTTAAAATTTATGGGTAATAGCCTTGGATTTTGGAAAATATTGATCCTGACTTGACTAGCCCAATTTCGATCGGTATTAGCCTTAGATTTTTGACTTGTTTGGTCTTGTCATATCCAAGCCCATTGTAGTTGGTATTAGCCTTAAAATCTCTGGGTAATAGCCTTGGATTTTGGGAAATATTGATCCTGACTTGACTAGCCCAATTTCGATGGGTATTAGCCTTAGATTTCTGACCTGTTTGTTCTTGTCATATCCAAGCCCATTGTAGTTGGTATTAGTATTAAAATTTATGGGTAATAGCCTTTGATTTTGGGATATATTCATCCTGACTCGAGTAACCCAATTTCGATGGGTATTAGCCTTAGATTTCTGACCTGTTTGATGTTGTCATATCCATGCCCATTTTAGTTGGTATTAGCCTTAAAATTTATGGGTAATAGCCTTGGATTTTGGGACATATTGATCCTTACTCGAGTAGTCCAATTTTGATGGGTATTAGCCTTAGATTTCTGACCTGTTTGGTTTTGTCATATCCAAGTCCATTGTAGTTGGTATTAGCATTAAAATTTATGGGTAATAGCCTTGGATTTTGGGACATATTGATCCTGACTCGTGTAGCCCAATTTCGATGGGTATTAGCCTTATATTTTTGACCTGTTTGGTCTTGTCATATCCAAGCCAATTATAGTTGGTATTAGCCTTAAAATTTATGGGTAATAGCCTTGGATTTTGGGACATATTGATCCTGACTCGACTAGCCCAATTTTAATGGGTATTAGCCTTTGATTTCTTACCTGTTTGGTCTGGTCATATCCAACCACATTTTATTTGCTATTAGCCTTAAAATTTATGGGTAATAGCCTTGGATTTTGGAAAATATTGATCCTGACTTGACTAGCCCAATTTCGATGGGTATTAGCCTTAGATTTCTGACCTGTTTGGTCTTGTCATATCCAAGCCCATTGTAGTTGGTATTAGCATTAAAATTTATGGGTAATAGCCTTTGGATTTTGGGACAAATTGATCATGACTCGAGTAGCCTAATTTCGATGGGTATTAGCCTTAGATTTCTGACCTGTTTGGTCTTGTCATATCCAAGGCCATTGTATTTGGTATTAGCGTTAAAATTTATGGGTAATAGCCTTGGATTTTGGGACATATTGATCCTGACTCGACTAGCCCAATTTGAATGGGTATTAGCCTTAGATTTCTGACCTGTTTGGTCTTGTCATATCCAACCCCATTTTATTTGCTATTAGCCTTAAAATTTAAGGGTAATAGCCTTGGATTTTGGGAAATATTGATCCTGACTTGACTAGCCCAATTTGAATGGGTATTAGCCTTAGATTTCTGACCTATTTGGTCTTGTCATATCCAAGCCCATTGTAGTTGGTATTAGCCTTAAAATTTATGGGTAATAGCCTTGGATTTTGGGAAATATTGATCCTGACTTGACTAGCCCAATTTCGATGGTTATTAGCCTTAGATTTCTGACCTGTTTGGTCTTGTCATATCGAAGCCCATTGTAGTTGGTATTAGCATTAAAATTTATGGGTAATAGCCTTTGATTTTGGGACATATTGATCTTGACTCGAGTAGCCCAATTTTGATGGGTAATGCCTTAGATTTCTGAACTGTTTGGTCTTGTCATATCCAAATGGGTGACAGGAACACTGGGTTTTTCCATAAAACTCTCATTCACAGACAAAGTAGAAACCGTATCCACAATATTACGACTACCACTGGTGAAACCATCTCTGATCACCAGGCCATGGGTCATTACATAGTGGATTACTATCGCAATTTTCTGGCCCCTTCCCTTCCCGAGCCCAGGCCCGATCACTCTGCCCTGCTGTTTGAGAAGCAAATGGACGAGCCCACTACCTCCTTGCTAGCCCGAAATGTCACGCCTGAAGAGATCAAAGAAGCCTTATTCTCGATCTCGGATGGTAAGGCCCCGGGCCCAGACGGGTTCTCAGCCTCTTTCTTCAAGCATTGTTGGGACATCGTGGGCCATGATATAGTTCAAGCCTGCCTTTTCTTCTTCAACAGTAATGAGCTTCCAAGATGCATCAACGCAACAAGGATTGTCCTAATTCCGAAGGTTGAAAATCCAACAGGAATCGGTGACTATAGGCCCATTTCTTGTTGTACCGTGCTCTATAAGTGTGTCTCTAAGGTGATAGCCAACAGGTTGAAGACTGGCTTGAAAGAAGTTATCGATCAAGCTCAGACGGCTTTTATCCCAGGGAGGCATATCTCTGATGCTATTATGCTTAGCCAGGAATTGGTGAAATCTTATCATCTCGACAGGGGCACGCCTAGGTGTACAATGAAAGTGGACCTGAAAAGGGCTTTTGATACAGTTAGGTGGGATTTTATTGCAGAAGGGCTTAGGGCTATTGGAACCCCTGCTATCATGATTGGCTGGATTTCTAAGTGCACTTCTACACCCCATTTCTCTATCAGCCTTAATGGAGATTTACGGGTTTTTTTGCAGCCACTAGAGGCTTGCGGCAGGGAGACCCTCTCTCTCCCTACTTGTTTGTTTTGGCAATGGAAGGTTTGAGTGGTATTCTGCGGCAGTCTTCCAAACTGCCATTATTTTGGTTCCATTGGAGATGTAAGCCCACCAATCTAACCCACCTTTGCTTTGCCGACGATCTAATGCTTTTTTGCAAAACAGACCACTCTTCGATCGAGATTCTCAAGTCAGCCCTTGACAGGTTCTCCAACATCTCAGGGCTAGTGGTCAACCACTCCAAGAGTGCTATCTTCTTATTGGGCGTTTCTGAGGAAACAGCTTCCAGCATCTGTGATAGTACTGGGTTTAGCAGACAATCTCTTCCTCTTAAGTATTTGGGCCTGTCGGTAATCTCATCGAGATTGACTCATACAGACTGTCTCCCCCTCATAAGCAGACTCACTAGCCGGATTAAGCTTTGGACTACCAACTCCTTATCCTACGCAGGGCACCTCCAGCTCATCAAGTCTGTTTTATTCTCCTTCCAGGTGTACTGGTCTTCTACCTTCATCCTCCCATGCTCTATCCTTAACAAGATTGAAAGCATCATGGGAGCCTTCCTTTGGCGAGGTGTTGTCTAGAGCCCACTGGTGCTAAAGTGGCTTGGCGCAACCTCTGCTTCCCTCAATTAGAAGATGACCTTGGTATTAAGAGTCTTAGGATGTGGAACCAAGTGGCTATCATGAAGCACATCTAGAACCTCATGGTTGATAAGGACTCCATTTGGGTGCACTGGGTTCGAAAGGTTCTTCTTAAAGGGCGTCCTTTTTGGTCAATGCCGATCCCCTCTAATCCAACCTGGTCCTGGAGGAAGATTTTGCAGGGCCGAGAGTATTGTCGTGGTCTTTTCAGGTTCATTATTGGCAATGGAGAGCTCACCTCGCTTTGGTATGACTATTGGCTACCAAACAGAAAATGAATTTGTGATTTG